>JACGDI010005222.1:455778-592638 GCA_014898725.1 Jacaranda copaia | reverse complement strand
AGAAAAAATTACTTTTCTTGAAAATCAATTTTCTTTGTCAATTTGCAATGATCACCCAAATGCTTTCTGGGATAGGAAGAAGCATATTGTTGATTTACCACTTGATGATAGCTTTACAGGTAATATCCCTACTAAAGCTCGTCCGTGTCAAATGAATTCGGAATATCTTTCTTATTGTAAAACAGAAATAGAGTCTCTTTTACAGAAAGGTTTAATAAGACCAACTATGTCACCCTAGTCATGTACTGCTTTTTATGTTAATAAACATAGTGAACAAGAACGTGGTGCACCTAGGCTAGTAATAAACTACAAACCACTTAATAAGGTTTTAAAATGGATTAAGTATCCAATCCCTAATAAAAAAGATCTGCTTGATAGATTATTTAGTGCTAATATATTTTCTAAATTTGATTTGAAATCTGGTTACTGGCAAATTCAAATTTTAGAAAAAGATAGGTTTAAAACCGCCTTTAATGTTCCTTTTGGTCAGTATGAATGGAATGTTATATCATTCGGTCTTAAAAATGCACCTTCTGAATTTCAGAAAATTATGAATGATATTTTCAACCCTTATAGTAATTTTATAATTGTTTATATAGATGATATTCTTGTTTTTTCTAATACTATAGAAAATCACTTCAAACATCTTAATATTTTTAAACAGGTCATAATTAACAGTGGACTTGTAATTTCAAAAACAAAAATGGTTTTGTTTCAAACTAAAATAAAATTTTTAGGACATTTTACAGAAAAAGGAAAAATAATTCCTATTAATAGAAGTATTGAATTTGCTTCTAAGTTTCCTGATAGGATTACTGATAAAACCCAACTTCAAAGGTTTTTAGGCAGTCTTAATTATATATCTGCTTATTATAAAAATCTTGCTAATGATACAGCAATTCTTTATGATAGATTAAAAAAGAACCCTAAACCTTGGACTGATAGTCATACAAATGCTATTGTCCAAATTAAGGAAAAAGTTAAAAACTTACCTTGTTTAATGTTGTCTAATCCTAATTGGGAAAAGATTATAGAAACGGATGCCTCTGATATAGGTTATGGAGGAATATTAAAACAAATTAATCCTAATAATAAACAAGAAATTCTTGTTAGATTTTGTTCGGGTAAATGGAATTCTAGTCAACAAAATTATGTTGTTGTTGCCAAAGAAATCTTTGCTATTGTCAAATGTGTTTTGAAATTTCAAGATGACTTATATAATCAATCTTTCATAATAAAAACTAATTGCCAATTTGCACAGTTTATGTTTAATAAGGATTTTAAACATAATGTGTCCAAACAAATGTTTGGACGGTGGCAAGCTTATTTAGCCCCGTTTGATTTTAAAATAATATTCAAAAAAGGAATTGATAATAGTCTTCATGATTTTCTAACCTGTGAATATCTACAGGTTGGATGATCCCCCATAATACAGGAGGAGGTGGTCGAAATCCTTTCCCTAATAGGGGAAGAAGAGGTGGTGCAAGTTCGAGTGCAAATTCTAATAGAGTCCCTATAATTAAATATGGGAAACAAGAACTGCTTAATATGAATGCAGGAAAGGCATCTTTTACAGATGAACCTATGTTTGCAGAATTTCTGCAATTCAAGAAGTTTCAGGAGAATAATAAATCTCCTTCTTCATTATCAATGGCTAATAAACCCGAAGGATCTAATAGTACTCCTTCAAAGCCCTCTTATACTGATGTCACAGCTAATACTGCTGTCCCACAAGATGAGGATTCTCTCTCTACCTTCGAGAAGAAAGATCACCGAGATATAATAATGATCCTTGAGTACAGTGATCTCAGATGGAAAAATGATCCCTGGTTAATACTCCGAAGGTATCTTGATACTGTTTCATATACAATCGAGTCTTATAAGCCTCGGTCTTTCTATGAGAATATTCTCATCACGACAGGTTCTTGTGATATCTCTCATTTCTTTCCTAGTTCACAAGAACGATCTGTCTTCAATTTTAGTAAAATAATAATAAAATTGATTATATCTATTGAAGAATGGGGAATTTCTTCATTCAAGGAAAAAGAGTTCATAACCAAAGAGAACAAATTATTGTTCAAGTTTAATTTTTGGGATTATATCCAGGCCTTTTCCAAAGTTTTCTTATATGAAAACTCTTGGCATAAACATACTTGGTTCATAAAGATTTGTCCAGAAGTCTTTAGGATAATATTCCTAACTAGTTTTTGAGCTGATGGAAATCATATGGTCCTTTTCCTATTCTTTTGCCTGACCAATTTCGGCATCTATTTGACAAATGGGTCGATTGTTCTCCAAAGATTAAGAAGGCAGAAACAGAAAACCAAATGGTTATCAATAAGGCTTCAATCTTCTTTTTTATGGAGTTTTCTATCCCATGGATATGGAAATGGGTGCCAAAAGTTGATTTCTGTTCAGAGGATAATATTCCTTGTCTTTATAGAACCTATTATATTAAATGGTGGAATAAGATATTGCAGATTGATCATTCCACTAGAAAAATGGAAGGGCAAGAAACTATGGATAATATCTCCCGAGCTATTGCTGAATATAATAAGTTTGCTATTAATAACAAGCAAAAAGAAGCATCTTTGATTCTTGGAAAGCTTCTGAAAAAATCAAGATGTGAAAGGGAAAATTTTCCAAGGCTGATTTGCTGAAAGAAGTACTTAATATGGTACAAGATGAACTTAAAGATCACTTTGAAGAAGATGAAGATATTCACTCTGGTTCAAATGATGGTGATACAGTTTCCATGGAGACTTCTTCCAGAACTCGTAATAAACAATTTGATAACCTGTACCAAAATACACAGGGCCCTGCTGATGAGCTGAAAGACCTTGACGAAATGATAGAGTCGTTGAGGCGTGAGAATAAAGACAAACAAGCATAGTGTGAGTGGTGAAAGTCGCTGTGCTTGTCGGCCATTATTGTCGGCCAATAATTGTAATAATTGTTATAATATGATGAAAACAGTAGTCTGAATAATATCAGAATACTGTAGAATACCTTTTTACTATTTCGGATTCAAAAATTTTGAAATCTGCACAGTATTTTACTTTTTTCTTTTTACTGTTTGGACTCCAAAATTATATTCTGAAGTCTGCAATAGTTCTTTTCCTTTTTTTATTTATAGTGCCTCAAATTGTATAGGCAGGGGAGGCTTTCTTTAATTTCATAACAAAGTTTTCATTTCAGCTGTTTTGTATTTACATCCGCTGTACCTTGTAAAGTTTTGTAATTTTATTTTGAATTAATTGAAGACTGATTAAAGTTTTCTATCTCTGGTCTGCGGTTCGTTCAGGTATATTCTTTTCTTTTTTAAATTTATTATGTATATACCCTAGCCTAATGCAAGGCTAAGGGGTTTTTGTGTTAAACAACTATGAGTTAAATATTATCTCTAAGCATGTGGCCATTTTAGAATAGGCTTGTGTTGAAGGGTTGGATTTTAAACTGGATTATCCAAACAAATTTTATAATTTGACAGTCTTCCATGTACCTCTTAGATTGCCCTGTTGTTGCCCGCTGAGCCGTGTGGAAGGCGTTAGGGCGTTGTATTGGGGTGTATGTCTGGAAGCATGAGTTGACTGTTGAGTTGTTGAGTAATTTATTTCCTGTGTATCAACTAAATGTTGGTGTTTGTAAATCCGTTTGAAATCCTATCCTCCCTCATAAGATCCTGCAACATTTTGAATAATATATTAGAATCAATTATATATATACACACATGTACGTATATTTATACAAAGAAAAAGGAAGGGGAAAAAAGTAACATAAAGACTAAATTGGAACATAGAACCTTATAGAGGGACTAAAGTGAAACATAAAACTATAAATTGACAATTTTGCCCTTAAAAATGTCAAACTTGGTCAATTTTCCAGTGAAAAGTTGCTAGAAAGTTGACTTAGGTACTAGATTGGAACTAAATTCAAACATTAAGAACTAAAAAATAAAATTTTAAATTTTAGAACTAAAGTGATTCTAAATTAAAACTTTAGGGACCATTTATGATATTTCCCCCATAAAATAACACTTGACGGATGGAGCCTCAACTCAAGGAAAGCCAAGATTCCGATCACAAAATGGATATCATAAAAAGAGAGGGAATATTAGGTCTCATGAGATCTCATGTTTTGATAATGACCATTTTGTATACACTTTTTTTACAAGTTAAAATCCTAAATAAAAGTTTAGATAGTAGATGTAGCTTGTTTAGCCAAAATATTATGGATTTCGTCTGTTGTTATCTTGTACTTTAACTTCTATTTTTGTTTCAATCTGGTATTTTATATGGTATTTATAGCTAAATAGACTTTATTTTACGATCTAAAAATATGAAAGGATTTTTGGTCTAATTCATTCTTCGGTCCTATTTTTCTAATAAGGAAATTTGACATAGAAAGTACTTCCGTGTTGAACAAGTCAAACCCTTGGAGGCTCCTGCGATCAATAAGGCTAGGAAAAACAGCGTGAAAAAATAATCACAAAGAAGTGCAACCAGGAAAGGCCGGTTCACACTGGTTCTTACAAACAACATACTCTTAACTAATTTTATTGTCACACCTAACCAAAGTAGACTAGTATTTTATTCTCATTTTCCCCTAACAACTGTCACTAGCTTTACTTCCTTACTCTGTTTAAGCATCCACAGTTTCAGCAGCATCAGTGGCAACTAAGATCAGCTTCGGGTGGATGCTTCCTACATATGTTCCATCCAATGCATTAGATCTTAAATTCTTAATGCAAGATGAGCTGCCTTTTGACCCGATACCATCAGAGCTCCAAAAGTCAAACCCTGTGTCAAATTTTCATACAACTATTATTAGATTAGTTTAAATAAATGATTCTAACTGTTCATTATAACTGAAAATTTTAGATGGTTTCATCTTGTTATCCTAACATTCGACCAACATTGTGACTGATGAACTGAAGTAGATGTCCTAAACATACAGGACCAACTAATATATCTATCAACATGTAATAACATCGAAATATTTACTTACCATTCTTGGAGCTCCATCAATTTCCGCAACCTCCATTCCAGTAACAATCATCCCCGGCACAATTCCTCAAGTTAGCCTAACGATTGAATCTTCTTCTGCATTCATGTCCAAGGCCTTCATTCCAGGAACACTGTGGATCATCCCAATGCTCTTCAACCTCTTAACTCCAGTAGCACCAAATGGGCCGTCATGCTCACAGGAGTTGGCCACCACCTTAGCCTCCATGACATTTGGGTCCATACAGGATTGTGTATCATAGTTCATAGACGCCAACGCCCAGTTACCTACCATTCCCCCAACTTTATTATCTGCTTTCACTATCAAACCCTCTGCTGTAACAGCATTAAAAAGCTTCACGTTTGGCCTAGCCAAAAGCTTGCTCATGATTATGGAAGTAAACAAGGTTACATGCTTGATGACCACGTAGTTGTCCTGCTCATCATATTCAACGCCTAGCTCATCAAGGAAATGGTGAGCTGGTTTACGCACAACCATAGCAGAGAAAAGTTGCCCTCCCAACCAAGCGCCACAGCCTGGACTCACAGATTGTTCAATTATGGTCACCTATAAGCAAAAGAGAATTATGATCAAGAACAACATAGATTGTGATCACGAACAACATAGGTACGTTGTACTTTTCCTCAATTTTTGTTCTTCTTTCTTGCGAGGTGAAGTACCTATGTCCTGTCATATAGGAAGAGAGAAATCTTTTACTCAGTTTTGGTTTGTATCTTTTCACCCAATTTAGTTTCTTCCCAAATTTCTCATGTAGCCTCTGACCCTTGATAAAGTTAATTTCAGCCTTTGGGAGAAAAGAATAACTTTTAGTAATCGTAAGGACAAGATTAATGGTTCCTTTTGTTTACTTTCTTCGACAAATAGGTAAGTAAAATATACTTGCCCTTTTTGCCCGTATGCTCATTTGATTCTGCTGTCGAATTTTTGAAGCATTTAACTTATATGTATAGAAATATAGACACACACACACACACACACCAGATTTTTAGCATCCAGCATCCATCCGCCATGCCAGATGCAGAACTATGGACATATAAACATCCTTAAAAAATATACTTCAACAAGTACATGATGATAAAAACGACTTCAGACAAGAATAGTATATGAACATACCCGGACAGATGGATTCTTGGCGAGTTCATAGGCAGAGGAGAGTCCAGCTGAGCCAGCCCAAACTGTGACAACATTAGTTTTAGCATAAGTAGTAATGTCCATCATGTAACTCCTGCTTATCTCCCACGAGGCCACGAGACGATCGATTCCTTGATGGGCGCAAAAGTGAAAGAATTAAGATAGTAAGGTGGCGGCGAAGGAGCCGACATGGAAATCGACAGTCCATTTCCATTTTGTGGGGAGGATTTGAGGGCCTAGTGAAGGCGAAATGGAGTTGAGATGGGTAGGCCCTGGAAGGACGTTTTGTGGGTGTCCAAGAATGAGGCTTTTGAGACCAAGGTTGAAGCCACGGTTGCCATTTTTCACCGACAGAATGAGAGTATGACAAATTCTTTTATCGCTCTCTTTTATCTTTAATTTATACTAAAAATGGAAGTGGCTGTCTCAGTTGAGTTGAAGGGATGAGTATGAATTAATGATGTTGATGAGAAAAATGTGTCATTGTAGTGCGGGATGGGGACTAGAAAGCATTTGGAGGGACAGATGTACCCGAAGTAGGTGGATTTGGACTCTTTTCTGGCATTGGCTTGCACGTGAGTACCATCTATCATGTACGGTTTGTTTTCTTGAAGCTACAGCTCTACCTCTTTCCAGATGCGAAAGAGTTCATAACTCGTCAGCTTCATTGCCAGAAAATTGTACTACATTCATAAGGCCAATTGAATCGTGAGAGTATAGTAATATTTAGCACAATCATCTATTCGATAAGAAAAGAACCACGTGTTGAGCTTGCGAAGATTAATTGCCGGTCTAATATTGTTAAGCATATTGAGTGTTTATCATACCAAGAGTCTCGGTCCGTTATTTGCAATCGCATCCCTACGACTCGCATCAAAATTATTTTATGTTCTAACATTTGGTAAGAAATGACAAACATTTGCAAATATTAGGTAATTGTTGTGATCAGTCTCTCTTATCAAATAATAAATTCATACTGATAGAAATTATAATGTGTACCGATGAAGATTTTAAATTAAAATCGATCAAGAATGTAAGATTACTAGTGTCGTTCAAGTATCTAATTTTCTAATAGTCACCACTAACTAATATGTGGCATTAAATGCTACTGTAATATATCTATATGTATGTAACTCCTAGGGTCACATTTGAGTTATGCCAATATAGTGTAATAGGGATATTAGTTGGGGCTAATAGCACATTTGATGCATGAGATTAAGGTGATTGGACCAAGACAAATTAGCACTAGACCCACGTTGTAGCACCAAGTAGGTTCTAACCAAATTCAAGAGGTTGATGTGAGATTGATAATGTCTCCATGCTGAATAATAATTTGAGTGACAAATCTATCATTCAATAATTATGTGAACTCACTAGAAATCCTCCAAAATCAATTCAAATTTAAAATTTGAATGTTGCTCACTTTGGCACTTAGTCATGACATAATGTTCGAATGATTTTGTTGCATAGATTGGTGCATAAGCGTGCAATAGGTAATATTTATATACATCATTAATTAACAGTATGCTGCATAGTCCTGTTTCCATACAACGCTAAGGTGCACCTTTATTGGTGATAAAATATACTCATCTTGGCGTATAAGCAACCACATTTTTTGCATGTGCATAAATGTTGCGCATGTTAACACACACATATGTATAGCCATGATTGCCTATGCACAATAAAGACAAAAAAGACCATTATGTTTGAAATTTTGAAGTGACAAATTATCAATTTGCCCAAACATTATATCAGAGCCACACTCTTTTGTCAATACAAATTAGATTTTTTGTAGTAATAGAGAACAAAGGTAATTGAATTAATATTGAAATCTTTTTATTTTAGTTAAATTTCAAAAAACAGCACAAAATATTTTTTGGGGGCAATATTGTGGGGTCAATTTAAGAAAGCAACATAATAATAATATAATGGTGAATACTATGGATCAAACATGACATGGTGACTTGACTCTGCTGATTGCTAGACATAATATAGAGTATCAAATAAAAGATTACATTACTACAGATTATCTTAATCTTCCATAATTTGCTGCAAGCTGAAATTAGGCAACATTATTAATAGATGAAACATAGAGGGAAAGTATAAGTTTATTTCATTTTACAATTACAAAAATATCATTCCTAAGATTGCGTGCTAAAAAATTTAAATAGAAGTTGTGATTAAATCATTTGTGCCTTCAACTTAAAAAATTAATTAAATTATCAAATTATTTGTCACCTTTCTATTCAAAGCGTCTGAGGAATCAATTTTTATATATTTATATACTATGAATTATGAATATTATTGCAATTAAAAGGATGCTTTTGTAATATATTAAAAATAGTTTAAATTCATCATTTTAAAAAGTTTTGAAATTTTGGATACAACTTTTTCTGCCCTATTTATGCAAAGAACATTTCAATCCTAAAATTGAGCTATTAAGATAGATTAAATATTTTTTGTTTTTGATTCAATAGAAAAAAAATAATGAATAAAAAAACTTATGAAATTCTAAATTAACCTTCTCCGTCACTCCAACACTGCCCATCCTCTTCTTTATGTGTAGGGATAGCAATTTGACATGCCAAAATTCAAAGCGAACATAGCCTGTCCTGATCAAAGATTATACAATGGCCCAAATGATTGTACATCGGGATATGGAGCGCTTTTTGAAAGTTGACAGATTCGGGCTAGACAGCAGGATTCACCCGATCCAACCCAAACCGTCTTTGTATAAAATATATATATGTTAAATATGTTATATATGCAAAATAAATTTTATAACTAACAAATAGAATTTTTGGTGTATTATTCACATATGTGATTTGAAATCAGACTAGTTATATTCAATATGGATTTTTGATGTATTTAAATTGTTAAGTTACTAAATTTAATTTTTAGAACACAATAATACACTTTTATATTTGTTTTCTAATTTGTTGCGAGCTCGAGGAATTAACGTGACAGTGGGGCAAAGTGAGGTGGGATTAGAGTGCATTGAAAATATTACGACGGGGAGGCACGGGCTGAGCCAAGCCCACTCCCAATTGCTGTCAATATCTCAGTGTTTTCTTCTCAACTCTATTGTCCCCTCCTCCTCATCACAGTCATGAGTCATTTTATCTCTGTTCTGCTTTTTCCTTCCTTTGCCTTCCATGCCTTATGCTCCCCCTTTTACTCTCTTTTCTATTATATTTATCTCCTCCAATTTTTGTTCATGTCTATCTTTTCTTTTTCTTTTACTCATTTTTTCCTACAATCCGACCTTTCCTCACACTGTCCTTTCTTCCCATCTATATCCTCTTTTAGACTGTCAATGGTGAGATAGCACCCAAAAAAGTCATACTCATGTTCATAATCGTACACATCTATACTTATAATGAGTATAAATAACATCTATACTATTAATATACTCAAATTCAAAAGTTACTAATAGCATACTTTCAAAATTAACCTATTAGCTTAAAAATTATTCACAACAAAATTAAATTTATAAATTGATAAACTTTGTATATATAAAAAATTAAATTATTTATTTAATTTTTATGTACCGTATGCCTTTTTAACTATTTATATAAATTAGCTTGAATATATTATACAAAATAACATTATTAAATAAGACCGCAAAGGATCCTTTCTTGCGCTTGAAAAACCCTTCCCATAAAATCAAAAAGAATATAGAAATAACATACTTGAAAAGAACAATAAAAGGAAAAATTTTTAAAAATACAATACGAAAAAAAGAGAAAAGTCAAAAGAATATCATTTTTTTTCCCTTTTAATTTTCTAGTGTACCAAGAAATTAAATATAAAGAATAATTCAATATTCAAAAAATCAAATGATTCATTAAATCAAAAAATTTATCAATTCATAATTACCTGTTCAATTGTTAATTGAATTGTAATTGCACATAACTCAATTAAATCATGATATCATAATTACTTAATGCATTTATTTGTATTGAACATGTTACTTATTATGTACAATAAAATAACAAATATAAAACATAAAAACTTAAATTATGTTGTTCAACTTCATAAATTGAAATTTCTTGGAAGAGACAACCAATTGCAGAAGAGTTAAACCAAAGACTAAGAGTTCCTACCTCCTAGTAGATTTAGATATTAAACTTCAGATTTAATTTTACGCTTTTAATTTGTAGATTTATTGGAGTGTTTTCAACTTTAGCTTCTGGAAATTTACCTTAAACCTGAAAGTTTTGTACAAAAGGCCCAAAAATTAATATATATATATATATATATATATATAATTGCCAAAAATTAAAAGGAAAAAAATGAAAATAAATGAACAGGTCTAGCTCCTTAAGCGATTCGACGGATTGTATGGTCTAAACCTCTTCTTTGGACGGTTTAACAAAATAGAATGATTCCAACAAAGCGATCACTAGTCCTATAACCGACATGGTTCAACCGTTTAAATTGTGTGTTAACAAAATTAAAATTTAACGATTAAATCAAATTAAATATAGAATTTTTTTATCATATATCAAATAATTCTTGTAATATATTTTTAAAAATTTATCTATACATGTTAAAAAACATAAATCCAATAAACGAGATCCATTAAATCATGAATAAAAGTATAAAACAAGTACAAAATCTTATCACCCTGAATACTTTAAGGCAAGACAGAATATAAAAATTATTATTTGAACATTTTAGAATACACAACTACTTGCCCCTACACAACATGTGAAAAGTATCTTAGCAGTACACTGTTAAAGAGCGCAATGGTCGAGGGTATGTTGCTGCTAACCGAAGCATCAAAGCCTCAACAACTAGAGGAACTAACCTGATGGAGATAAAGGAATTCAAAGAAGCCCCGGCGCGATCATTGTAAAAAAGCTTGACAAATTGGTGAAGCAAGCAGGAAACTAACCGTAAGGCTGATTTCATATTGGAGGGGAAGAGATGAAATTGTTGTTTCCATGTTACTGCAACTTCTGCTTAAAATGACACCATGCAATAGCATCTTAAATTATGACATCCTAATTTTTGTTTCTGAAATTATTCAGCTTCATTTTAAAGTGAAATATGTAAATGCACAAAACATCACCCCGTATCATTTCTGCTGTCTAATAATTTGGATTTTTTGTCTGTAGTGCACAGTTGAAATTAGGGAGCTTCACTAGACATGGATATTTTTAATAGGAGAAAATTTTGAAATTAAAAGTATTTTCCTACGTTTCTATCGTATGGTGAACACATATCCTAGAAAGCCATACTCTTCACAGTAAAAGTTTCCGAATAACATCTTGATCAGGCATCTTGCCCGAGAGAGAGAGAGAGAGAGAGAGAGAGGCGGTATCATCCATCAGAGTTCAGAACGAAGCGAAGGAAAGAAAAGTAGGCATCCCCTTCAATATGATAGCAAACGCGCCTAAATATCTTTGTTGTGAAGCTGTATCACAACTGCATCTCCCATCTATAAGAACCATCTACAATGGTAAAATTCGAACTCCCGCTAATTGTTTCGAAAAACTAGTCCCAACATCATGATTCACCATCAATATTCCCAAGACGATCTTTCGTCGCACTGGAGTTGTTTATACCAAACCAAAACCACCACCACATGCTACGTGCTCATCCTATAACATCTGCACCAAGTTTCTTTTAATTAAAGAATTCTCTCCAGTTAGAAAATTTTCTCAAATAACTACCGAGTTTTTAGCAACAACATGCTTAGTCCCATATACAAAGTCAAATCAATACCTTCTGAAAAATATATATACATATATATATATATATTTGAAAGTTTATCTCGTGGATCTCGTACCAAGCCTTATCAATTAACTCACTTTTTAGAAAAAACAAGACATCTTAAATCATACAAATAATAGACATATAAGTATACCCAACACTAAAATATACTAGTTTTTTATTTTCATTTTTGCCCCCAAATAAATCAAGCAACTTCCATGTTATCATCCCATATTTCAAATTTGAGATGTTCAGCTCACATCTTCGGTATCAGAACAATTTTTAGATGAGAAATTTCAAGTTCAGCTATCATTTCATTGTTCAATTTCAAGCATGCTTACTACCCACCACAGTAACTGACCACTCACAATTGCTGAATTGTAAAGACTAGTCCATCCTATATAAATGGCCCAAGAAAGAAATGGTGAAGTCAAGCCATCAAGCAAGATGCTTCACACAGATATCATCAACTGCATGCAGCACCGCCCGTGGAGTGGATTCTCAGAGTAACTAGAATCAGATGAACTTACGGACAGAAAACAGTCTTCACATAATGATGATAAAGCTTATAATCATTCATATCATCGTTCACATCACCATTATTGTCTACGCTGAGAAGCGCCTGTACTAAACACAACCATTCATACAACTCAAGCACTACAAAACCATAACAAATTCCCAAACACCACAAATTTGATGCCAACCATGAAAAGATTCTTACTCACGCCAACTATAAATCTAAACTGCAACATGAATAAAATCCTAATCATGCATTTAGAATTCCCTAGCAGAGTTTCCACCGTACAAGTGACCGGCATCATTGAAACCCATAATAGTAGTCGATTATAATAGACAGGCTGATGTTCATGCTAGCCTGGATTATCCACTGGATCTTCCTGAAACAAACTCAATTTTCATACACAAAAGGAGCAAAGAGCTTTGAATTTCACATTGGAAAACATTGTCAAACACAATACAACCATGGCATCTCAAAGTCGATCAAAAACCAAATGTGTTACCCATGCAACATAAGAATTGCATGAAAGAACAGCCATGCAGGATGACTAAGGCGCTAAGTATCATTTTAAATCATATACTCCCTAACTGTTCCTCTCATCAGCAAACACATTTAAATAGAGGAGGCCAAAATCTAAAACAAGTAGGGAAATAAAAGAACGTCCGAAGATGCTGAAAAACTGACACCACAAAATGCTATTCTCAAAGTTAAAGTACCTTTATCAGCAAAAGCAAACCAAATCCAAGATTGAATAAAGAAAACAGAAAATTTTGCAGATCCTTGCCTCCAATTAACAATAATATACAAGACAGGCATCACCAAGCCAAATCATACAATCACAAGGCAGGAGCATCATTACACCAACAAGCATCAACATTTGAGTTCATCATGCATCCAAAATATTGTGCGCTACCATAGGACCCAACTTTCCCCAACCCAAGTTGCACAAACTTTGGATCTTCAGAGCTGATTCAACAGTGATGTGAAAAGTATCAAAACATATGATATGATGCTACAATAAAACGATCACTACCTTCACTAACTCCTCTAATTCCAAGCATATTTTGAAATTTAACCTGATGAACACAAAACAAGCATGGAATTGAACATGGCAATGAAAATATGCCAAATGACAAGGTATGGCATTCAAATCATGAATGTCATTATTTGATACTAAAGAAAGACATCCTGTCAACATCACACATCACACATCACACATCACACTTCTAGAGAAACTAGAGATACTGGAAGTTTAAAGCAGGTACCAAACAATCACAAGAAGATGACTTAGTTTACAGTAGCTTCACATATAAAGTTCAGCACCAACACATTGCACAGCCACACTACAGAGATAGATGTTGCAACTCAGAAACCATGAATCTTGATATGCTCCTTCTTCACAATTCTAGCCTGTTTCCAAAACCAAGGATTAGTTAATAGATGTCCAATACCAACTTCATAAGTGCAAACATCACCTTCATTATATATGTCTGATGTATTTATTAAGTTATTTTTTTAGCTCCACGTGCAGATGCATAGTAATTTACTACACCATCTCCTCTTTTCTACATAAGGAATCTCTACTACTACTTTGTGGTATGCTTTTTCTCTTTGTTCTTTCAATCTTCCACCTTCACTGTTGATCAATCATATTTTCACTTTACCGGGGGGAAAGGATGCAACTTGCAAGAGTTATCAAAATCACCTGAACAAGAAAGGATGAAACGTTCTTCCGCTGATCACCTTGGAGTTGAATAACCTTTAATGAAAAGAGCCTTTATGTAATATGACTTAAAGAAACATAAAAAGAAAAAAGAGTAGGAAACTTAAATAGGCTTAAACCTGGCCTAGTTCTGGGTCCTGAACAACAGTTCCATTGCAGCAAAATTCTTTCTTAAGATCCTTCAGAATTTTGTTATAGCTGAACTCTTTCTTCAATCCCTGCACAGTTGTTAAGCTTTTCCGACCATTTCGTTGTTGCACACGGATGTGGACGTAGTCCTTTGAACCAGCACCAGAATTTTCAGCATTTGCATCAGCAAAAGGATCTATCCATTACATCAGGAAACCAATCAAGCGGTCAGTCTCCAGAAAGAAGGAAGGATTTAATGCATTGCACCTAGGACACCCTCCAAGGAAACATTTTTTCTGCAATTCTTTTTCTCTGCCTTTCGTTAAGCTTTGTTTACTTTACTTACACCTTTCCACATTCAAAAGAACACAGAAAAACTGCAACCAAAATAGTAGTTGCTTTCGCAAGAACAGAAACATTTGTAGGAAAGCATACCAAAAGTAGTAGGAATCTGGGTGTCAAGATCAGACATGAAATTTAGTTGATGTAGCAAATCTGAGCGAGCAAACAAGATTCCCTCAAACTAGGTTTGAATGCTCAGACCTGCTTGAGGAGAAAACAACAAGTACCCAAAAATCAGCCAATAAAGTACTCACGATAGTTCCATGTTTATGTAGAGGCATTGATCACCAGCACAAATTAAAAAATAAAACAAGAAAGAGGGGCAACATGAGAGTTGATCCATACATATCCATAAAATTCCAGGAAGAAAAAAGACTCTAAAACCTCCATTCACAAGAACCAAACAACCCAGCCAGTCAATTGAACAAGTAAAATGTATATTAAACGACCATTATAAAGCATGAACCAAACAACCCAGCCAGTCAATTGAACAACGTAAAATATATATTAAACGATCATTATAAAGCATGTACCAACTGGTACACGCAATTAGAAAATTGAAATAGAGATCACAAACAAGCAAATTCAATAGACCATGATATGACTGACTATATGATCAACAAAACTAAAACCAAAAAGTAAAAAAGAAATAAAAAATGGAGAAACCCAATTAACGGCCAAATCTTCTTAATCATCACAATATATGAAAGAATCCGTCAAGCTAAAGTAGAAAAGAAAATCAAAATTAGCTTACCTGATCCGTAATCTAGGGTTTGATTGAAGATAGAGACAACGATTAAAGAACGCAACCCCAAATTCAGATAAGTCCGAGCGAAAAAACACGCAAGCCACTGCTACGTAATTTATAAAAAGAAGGCAATGGGTTTTTATCGGCTGCTTGGCTGTGTGGTTTACGCCGGTTCCCTAGGGCCAGTTTGGTAGTATTCTCCCAATTTATTTTTCAATTTTTAATTTATAAACAAGCAAAAAATTACATTCTTTAACTCTACTTTCTAAAATACATAATTTTTTTCTAAAAATTTCCTACTATTCTCTACTCCATATTATTCCCAAAACACCTCATATTTTTTCATCATTACAAATATATACGCATACTACTACTTACATAATCTATATATATATATAAATAATTTTTAAAATACTTATTTTATCCACACAAATTCAATAAAAAAATCATTGATTTAACATTTTGTTTTTCCTAAAATACAAATAAATAAATTATTTTTTTTTCAATTTATTTTCACAAAATACAAATAAACAATCATTATATTTTTCAATTCTACTATACAAAATATTTTGGGAGAATGGTCCAAAATGCTACCAAACAAAGCCCTACCATCCCCTGAATATGTGGCACTCGGGGGATTGCACTGATTGGGGTTTGTCGGCGTTGGAAGCACCTCAGAATCGGAATTGTGGGTTGCGTAAAGTTTACGAGGTGGTCTAAATCAGACCATCATAGTATAGGCCCTAAATATGGGCCGCTTCATTTAAAATAAAGTTAAATAACAAAACATGTTGGCTCAAATGGCTCCCACTGTGTGTTACAGCCCAATATTAGCCCAAATCAGGACACGATTTGGGCTTCATTAGTTGGGGCGTATGAAAGAATACTTTCTGTGGTTGTACTATATACAGCATAGACCACAGACTATAGTCTGCATAGGGTACTAGTTTTTATCTTATCAAGAGAAGATGGTCTATACTCACAAAAATAATATTTTGGTTGTAAATTTGGCTTCTGACGTAAATTGAAAAACACTATTCTTTAGTAATGAATTAAAATTATTCAATAGTAAAATAAAAAATTATTATGCATTGTAATATAACTAAATTTTTTTTATACATTTACTAATTTAGTAATGAATTATTCTTAATAATACATAAAAGTATTACAAAAAAATACTATATTTTAATTTAAAATAATAATAAAATTTTTAGTTAATATATCTTAACTTTAATCTATAATGTTTTCCGTCTATTACTTTAGGGGTTCAAAGAAGCATTTTTCATTAGAGGAGATAAAATGTGTTTTGCAATCTTAATTAAGCATTCTTCAAGATTTCAAAAATAAATCAACCCACAAATTACAACTTGATTCATAAACCACCATGACTCATATGATACCATATGAGGTTGTAAAGATATCACATGCCACAAAACTATAAACAAATAAGAAATTAGGCATGAATATGGATCCAACCATACATTATGAAATCAATTAAAAGAGCCCTGATAGTTAAAAAATATAAAATAAAATGGAGATTGACATGCTAAACTACTCTGATTTTAGTGGAGGAGTTATTTCAACACAACGTAAGCTGAAACTCATTTTTTTGATAGTCCATATGACTATTAAAAAATTCAAAAAAAAAAAAAAAGAAGGATGTTGCGCATGAAGAAGGTGAATATAAAATAATTGTTTCTTGGTGAAGTATTCTCGTGTTAATCCCCACAATTCATTAAAGAGGCTCAAATATATATCACCACCTGACACATATAGGAAAAATGTGAATGGAACCAGTCTAGGATATATCATTATATGGATCAATGTTTGCTTTCAGATTCACAATAAATCGACCCAACACTGGCCAGCTGGGTCTATCCTCATCTTGCAGTAGCAGTGGCTAGTGCACTGTTGCTTCAACCTCCGTGTATTCAGCACTTAATTCCCCAACAATTATAACTCAAGGTCTGATCTTTCTAAAATTAATCGGTTAAATACACGGCCCCAATATTAAAAATTATGCATCATGGTGCGCAGGGGGAATTAGTTGTGGCAAATCATAACCAAACCAACCATAATTTTAGGGTATACTCTCATTGGTCGGCCAATTAGAAAAACTTTACTTTTATTTTTGCAGAGAAAATCGTACGTAAATAATACTATGAGACTCTAAATATGAAAATTTCCTATCAATCTAGTTACATTGCACGTGCAATGTGATCAATTGAAATAGTTACTTGACTCAAATAACATAATACTCACACACATATAAAATATAATATTTTAATTTAAAATTAACAAATATAAATTAAAAAAAGAAAAAAGAAGAAAGAAAAACTGAAATGGAGCAACACGAGAGATATGTTAATTACTTCCGAGGCATACAGTGCAAAGTGTGGTTTAACATTTATAAAAAGCAGACAATTTAAGAGATCAATATACGTGTGTGCATGCATTAGCTCGATTGAGTTCATCGTATGCTTAGTTTGTCCAACTTAATTTTATAGCAACAGGCAGGCCTGGGCACCGCCAAGTGCAAATTATAACTTCTAGACAAAAACCTTAAGCTCGATCTGCGCCACATTTCCATAACCTTCAGAGTCTGTAAACAGTACTGGAAAAAGCATATATATAGCAGTGGCACCATGTGCATGATTTTACATACGTGGAAGATCGACTCCGTCCTCTCGACACCTCACCTCCTCCACGTTCTTCCCATGCGAATGCTAGCATCAACTATAAATACCGCCTTTCTCTTTCCATTTCCCCCTCACCAACAAACATTTGCACAACCCAGCACTATATATACAGCCAAAAGAACCAGCAGTACTATTTCTATGGCCAAGCTCACAGTTTTCGCTGCCCTCTTTGCGGCACTCATCGCCGTCGCGAGTGCCTCCGCCCACACCACGGTGGTGACCACCACAGTGGATGACCATGAGAACCAAGCCGGGACATGCAGGAGGGAAATCCAGCAGTTCCGGATGCGCCACTGCATGCAATGGATGCTGGGTGGGAGGGGCCCATACGAGGCTGATTCATTCATCAGGAGTGCGGTGGCCAACCCCGGCCGGTACGAGGAGGAGCACCTAGAAGAGTGCTGCGATGATCTGAGGAGGGTCAGCGCAGATTGCCGCTGTGACGCAATTAGGCGTATGATGAGGAGGATGCAAGAGGAGTATGGGATGGAGGAGGAGATGGAGGAGATGAAGCAGATGGCCCAGTCGCTTCCCCGCAGGTGCCGCATGAGGTACCCCACAGAGTGCCGCATCCGGGCCCTACTTGCCTGAACAACCGACCTGTATTAATTGGTACTCATATCATCAATACTGGCTAGCTGTACCGTCTTGCCATGCGCGTTGGAGTAAAATAAAAGAGCTCTCTCTCTCTGCTTGCCGAGTATAGCCCATCGGCTATGCTTGCTCGGGAGGGGTATGCTTGCTTGTAATAATAATGTAGCACATCATCGTGTGTGTGTGTGTGTGTGTGTGTGTGTTTTCCGTGTAGAGCTGTATCTATATTTCTAGTGTTTATGCATCTGGAAAACGTTTTGGATATGATCGAAGAATTCTAATATTCTGTCTTACTTGCCCCTCCCCACCACCATGAAAATTGGTTGTTTTGGTTCATTTTATATTTTTATTTTTTTATTTTATTATATAGTTATGTGCTAAATATATTAAAATTTTGTTATAAAAATAATTGACTAAAAATTAAATAAATTTGATATATATATATATATTTATTAAATTAAGATAAAAGATGAAATATAAAACAAAACAAAAATATCTAAATATTGACATAAATCAAAATATTAGGAAACGCGAGTGCTAACTAGATATATATTTATTGCATAAGTATGAAGTAAAAAACAAAACACAAAATAAAATATCACATCCAAAGTATTGCCAAGAGTCAAAATACTGGGAAACCAATCGTTACAAGATGGGCCTAATTACTGAGGTGGCACCATTTCTAAGGAGATGATTTATTTTATTTTATTTTATTTTTTTGGTTTCTCAAAAATTTTCTGTCGAGGTCACAATTATAAGCCCCTAATACAAATAATTTTAATATAATATGTATATAATCCAATATAATAAGTTTCTAGCTCTTAATTTCAACAATATAATTTTTATTTTATAAAATATGCTTTCAATTCTAATTAATATAATTTCATTTCTAACATAAGGTCGTTACGGACAAAAACTCTAAATATAATTTCTATTTTATAAAAATATATTTTTAATTCTAACATATAACAAATTAACATATATATATATATATATATGAACATAATACAAAATTAAAATAAAAAATTCAATATCCAGTGGTGGTGGTGGAGGTGGAGTATGTTGAAAAATTGGATTGAAACACAGGTAACAAGGTGTTGTAGTCGTCCAATGGCGATGGTTCGACAATAGTGGGCGGCAATAGCTAGAATGGGCGCAAAAAGAGAAAAGAGAAGGAGAAGGAGAAGAAGAAAATATATTTTAGATTTTTAATTTTTGCTATCCGAAATAATTCCAGAAAAAACTCCATCAAAAAGCAAAAGAAATTTTATATTACAACTTTCTCAAGAAAAATCTTTCGAAAATCCATTGCAAATTCAAGGTTCAAAGTGGGGCATTTACTTCAGAATCCATCAACAAATTAAGATTTTTATGAAGAATAATACTAGCTCTGATGGAAAATTTCAAGTGAAACTGCTCGCCACACTGACCCACCATACTCAATGAAATATAGAACGAAATAAAAAATTCAAAATGAATGAAACTTCGTGTGAGAAATTTCATTGAAGATTTATTTTGATGAAATTTTGCCATCGAATTTCCAATGCAAAATTATGTGTCTTATTTTCGCGGCATGCACGCCAACATCTTCAAAGGATTTCCAATGAAATTTGGATGGGAGGTCAATCCAGTGATATTCAATCGAAATTCCTTCAAAAATTTTCGCATTTTTCTACAGTAAAAGAAGTTTTTAAGGTCAATACTTTAAAAATATGTAAATATTTTTTAAAATTATGTTGTAACACCCTGAATTTTAAAAAAAGATAATAATTAGGAAAAGGAATAATATGACATTTGAAATTAGGCTTTAAATAAATAAAATTTAAGTTAGAAAGGTTAGTAAAGTTATGGAACTAGGAGGACTGAAAATTTAATTTACTTGGACTCAATTGTCACAATTTAAAAGTTTTGGGGGGTCAAAATATAATAAAAAGAAATTTGGAGGCTGAAATGAGAGGTGGGGGCTTAAGTATAAGGCGGTTAAAAGATTTGGAGAGAAAATATAGGCGGTGGAGAAGTTCAGGGTAGCCGGTGCACATAAGGAAAAGTTTAGTCTATTTATAGGGAAGGACAAAATTTTATTAAATTCTCACCTTCAGACCCTCTCCCTCCAACTCACTGTTTAGCTCAAATATTGCTTGAAATTGAAATCTGAGCATACCATCGAGTTCCTTACCTCACTAGGAATTCAACTGTACCAAATTTCACCAAAAACAACCAAATAATGGAGAAGAAAAATTGGCCGGTGGAGGAAGGTGGTCGGTGGAAATGAGTTAGCTGAAACACTGGTTAAAGCTCGAAACTTTTAGCTGGGTTGTGTAGAGTTCATCTCAGAGAGTGTTTTGGTACCTTCATAGTGAAGACTAGTGATCGAAGGAGTGAGAATTTTGAAGAAGTCACAGCAGTGGGAGGTAGCGCGACCACTATTCTCAGTTGAATTCACTGGTAAGGCGACGGTGAAAGTGAAAATTAACTTAGGGGTTTGGTCAATCTTGGTGAGACACATCTTTTGGTGGTGGTCAATTGATCTCCAGCGATGGTCAATGGCAGTGTTTCAGCAACACTCCAACGATAAAAATACAGAATTTTTGGCTTGTTATTCTGAATGCGTCTAGACAAGAATTAGACTTTGAATTAGAATAGATTTGGTCCAATTAGGTAAATTTCAATTTTTATCAATTTAGATTATATTAAATTGATTAAATTTAATTTGATTTAACTTGAACCTGAGAGTGAATATTAACTTGAATAAAATACATGTGATTATGAGTTATTAGACCTTCGATTGTGAATTTAAATATTAGTTTTAGTCGAGTTGAACCTAAAAAGCTAAATTGGATTAAATAGACATTATTGAGAAACTTAAAGTTGAAATACAAAATATAGAAATTCAATTGTAGAAGTTAGGCAATTCCATCTTATTAATGCCAGAGGTATTCGTGATTTAAAAAGCAATGTGATACTTGTGAGAATTAGATTATGACTCCATGTTAAATGAATTAAATGATGGGGATGCGAATATTGAGGAGAGTCAAGAGGGCGGCGTCTGACAAGAACTGTGAGGTGAGCTTACATTAGCTATTGTTGCTAGAAAAAGAACATAGGTAGTTGTTATTGTATCACTATTCCCTAATTTTGTTGGTATTGAAACTGATCGTTGCTACTGCTATTCCATATTATTCATCGACTCTTGGCTACTATGATTATCTTGATTCTACCTCTTGTCTATTCCTCAATGGTTATTGAACTATGCTCACATGAGATTTAGTCTTATATGAGATTATTGAGTTTTGCATGTGTACACAAGTTTTGAGTAAATAACTACTTCTGAAAATAGTACTCCACATCGCCCCTTCTCACAGAGCACTTTTGTTGATTTTTCTTGATATTGCTTTATCTGAAATTGGTGATTGTGTTGAGAAAGCTGAAAAGTGATTTTGAAATGTATGTTGAATCACCATGTCTTCTTAGAAACCAGCGTGGTGCTAGATTTGTTGGTAATTATGTTAACATGGCATTTTGATTTGTGCTGTGAAATGCTGTTGGATACATTCTATGTTATCAGTGAATATAACTAATACCCTTAGCGATAAGCCCTGGTATTGATACCAAAAGACAATTAGGTGATACGGATCAACAGTGGCGGGTCTCCAATCGATGCCCTATTACTGTTGTCTTGTCTCATAGTCGATTGGAGGTAACTGTCTACGAGTAGGATAAGGCATTTAGTTGGTCGTGCCATCTGTGTGTAAATATCCTAGCCGATTACTTAAGTAGAAGGAATAAGGGTTTCTGTATTTTTAAAAGTGGAGTGACAAGGTAGAAGAACTACCAACAATATGTTTTGTAAAAGTATTATGGATTTCATCTTTAATGTTGTTTAATTTTGTCTTTTGTTCCTTGCCTGTGTCCTCTATTCAATTTCCTGCCACTGCTATTATTATTCTTAACTGGTTCTGGAGGTTGTGACCACACTACTCTGCAATCGCATGTAATATGTCCACCAAAACAAGTTTGGTTGTCATTGCCTACAGTTCGTTATTGCTACATTAAATTACTATTTCAGTTTGTGGTTACTATGTATAACTGTGCAATTTGTGTTGTTTTTACAGCATACTAAGTCATTTAAGCTTACAGTTTGTATAGTTTATTTTGTTCTTCTCCCAGATAAGATCACGTGAGCCTCATAGGGTTAGGTATATTTGTACATGTTGTATGTAGTTTTGGCTGATGTAGTGGATAGCGTTGAATCACTGAAACCCTTTTTTGTGATGTAGTATGCCTTGAGGGCATCGTTTTGTATGTGATATTGCTGTACAGGCATAACTACTAGTGATCAATGTGAAATTTGAAACTTTTCCCTTCAATATAATGTAGTCTTTCACATACACTTTTTGGAAAATGATTATTGGGTCACTAGCGCTGTAACTGAGGCTCCCACCTTTGGGTTGGGCATCACATATGTGCTCTCAATTTCTTTATACTTTTGACTTAAGTGAATATCTTGTATAGTTGTACCGTGTTGGCTTAATCCAAGACGACCCTGAGGTCTAACTTGATATTTTTTAAGAAATGAAATTCTATAATAAATAATAAAATTACAGTAAAATGACATAATTTATTTGCTCACATTGA
Organism: Jacaranda copaia; assembly: GCA_014898725.1. NCBI lineage: Eukaryota > Viridiplantae > Streptophyta > Magnoliopsida > Lamiales > Bignoniaceae > Jacaranda > Jacaranda copaia. The sequence goes on along the minus strand of JACGDI010005222.1, from coordinate 569,374 downwards.
AACTATTACTTATAACAGAATTTATTTTGTTTACCTATGAGAGTTGCTTGTGGACTATTAGTGCAACTCTCAGCAACATTGTACAACAATTTATGTATTTCTCATTGTAAGTTAGTAACATAAGTTACTTTTTATATGTTTCTTGTAATTTTATACAAAAGTTACTTAAATTTGAGATTGTTGTTCTAGTCTACAGATTGATGCATTAGTCATACAAATGCTAAAATTGAGCAAACTTTGATCTATTTCTTCATCATTTTATAGTTAGTCAACCGATGTTCTAGGATGTACCTTCTCATTTCGATTGACTGAACCTTGATTAGCATACAAGCATTTGATCTAACAAGACTTATAGTATATATTCTTGTAACTTCTAATTGGCCACTTGAAGAGTTTCATTGATGGCTTCTAATGTGTTGATTTTTTTTCGTTCTTGCGATCAATAAATCTCAATATGATGAGATGCCAATTTTTAATCCCTTTTCACTTATATTTCTAGCTCACTCCGAACTCTAAACGAAATTGTATTAAAATCATGAAACCAAATAATGATACATGTAAATAATGCAATGAAGAACAATTCTCTCCCATTAAGGCATCCAACAAATTTCCTCATGGGACTTTTTACAATTTATTCGGTTCGTATATATTGGCCCGAGTGTCCTGCATTCACAATTTGTACCTAAAAGGATTACTCAAATAATGACTTGGTCAACAACATCATAAATAACATGGAGAGAGTGAATTTATAGAATTATTTGATATTTTTGAAAATTTACTGTGAAATACCTAAGTTTAAATGAAGAAAATCTGGAACAAAATATGAACTGCTAATATAAGGGAATGGTGGAAAGAAAGAACATTGGAGTTATTGCATGGTTAAGTAAGAGAGAAAGAGTAATCGGATCACTTTTCCATCAAATTAGTGCCACATCACCAACATTCAAGATATATGTTGACAGTTGCCTAACGTGCAGGGGATAAATGATGATTTTCATGCTATAATTATGGGGTAGATGTCACACGGAACACGGTACAAAGGGGTAAATGCAATTTACTAAATTGCTATGGATCCTTATCAAGATAAAATGATAGATCTCTAGTCTATATATTAATCAGATGGAGCCACTAGCTAGTTTCAAATCTCAAACATAATTTGATTTCTATTTTGTTTGATTGAATGTTATTTAGTACATCTTATAAGTTTAATTGTTTACATGTTTTTAGAATCTAACAAACAGTAAATTTCATCTTAATAATGAGATTGTAAAATATAAAATTACTGGGCTCATATATAGTAAAATGTTAGCAATTAAGGATACTTCTGCATTAACATAAGTCACAAGTGCAACTTGGTTGCTCCTTATTTTCTCTATGGAATTTATCAAATTCTAGCATTTATTCTATGAGCTCATAAAATTTTTTACCAAATATTCAGTAACATGTTATCCCTAGAAAATTAATGCGGAATTTATAAGGGCTACCGAACAACCTCTAATTTGCTTCGTTAATTAAGACTTAAGAGTTTTGCTAGCTAAGCTGAGAAACATTGACGGAGATAAAAAGTTTTGGAAGAAAGTGACTTCTTATCATTCAGTAAATAAGTAATCAGGTACAGAAGTTTCACTAATTAAAATGCATTTTAGCAAGTAGTTAATAGTTTTATGTGGCAGACAAACTAATTAAAAAACGGTCAATTTATCAATTGATAATTGATTTTGCCATATTTATTAACAATGTAATTAATGACGCTTATTTTTTACTTTAAATTTTTTTTATTCCATCTCTCATTTCAATTTAATATTTATATTTATATTTATATATATATATCGAATATATTTAATTTTTAGTTAATTATTTTTTATAAAAATATTAATACGTCCGCCGTATATCGATGCAATAGGGGATGAAATTGAGATGGAATTTAAATTAATTCGTTTTCGCATGAAGGTGATGAGATAGCAACTCTAGGAGGCTGCCACGTAGTATGGACACTTACGACTAACCCAAGCCGACACGACGTCTGTCGCATGAATTAAGAAAAAATCTCCCAACCATCTGACCCACCGTGTTGTCTTTCAATTTTTGATTCAATTTTGTTTCTGGTTTCTTTCTTCCATAATTTTGCTCCCGACACACTTGAAAATGGTTGGCCACCTCATCCTGTCCCTCTACTCATACTCACAGGCATCCTTAAGGACCAAACGCCTCACTGCATACCTGCCCATCTCAGCAAGGGTAATTATTAATCAGCATAATATATAATCCCAATTAATATATATTCTAGCTAGCTAATTGCTTATTAATTTGATTTAATTCTTCGTGTAATAATTGTAATTAATTTATATGTGCATATACGTACAGAGATACAATCAGCAGGGAAAGAAAGAAAGCAATAACATTGGTCGTGGGTTTGATCAGGAGAGAGCGCCTTCGACAGCCGAGGAGTTCAAAAGAGTGGCGGAAGAGAAGAGCCGGCAAGGACTCGCCAGCCAGACGGTGGAGAAGGCGGAGGATGCTGGGGAAGAGGCCACCACAGGGGACTCCAATTTTGAATCAGTCAAGGAAGCTTCCGAGGAGCCCCCTGGCAACATGACAGGCGACCAACGATGATGATCATCACCACCAATAAATATTGAATTACTGCAATATAGTTAGCTATATATATATTTGCTATAAAATACAGTTTCTTTTTATTATATTTTATTTTTTATGTTTGATGTAAGATAGGACAGAAAAATGAGTAGTTTAAGTGTGTGGTTTGGGGTATGCTTTTCTATTTTAAGCTGGCTCCATCAACTTGTTTGATATCTGAAGCTTCTTCTGTTAATTTTTGGATGTTGCACAAGGTTTCAACAGTACTTGCTTGCAAATATACATATATATATATATACTATATATATATATTTACATATGCATGTGCTCATGCCAGATCCTTGGAGCTGCTAGCAATTTTAGTCACTCAACCCTTGCTAGTACTTTTATTGATTCATTTTAATTTTGAGTCTGCAAAAATAATCTAAGCTTTGAGGGATCTTTGCACATTATGTCTATATTTGCAATTTTAGTTAGTGGAGCCAAAATTTATTCACTTGGCCTCAATTTTTGCCCAATCATTCTTAATTGGGCTTAGAATTTGAAGATTTTGTGACATGCGGCAAAAATTGCCACCTAATAATTATAATAAAAAAAATACAAAAAGAAAACTCCAAAATTAAAGAAATTTGAAATGAAAAGGGTAGAATCCCTACATACAGAGAAAGGGTTAAAATCTAAATTATCCCCAAATTTCTTCAAATTATTTTCAAAATTTTTGAAGTCGTCTCGAAAATTGTCTAAGGCATCTCCAAATTTCTTAAACCCATCTCCCATCTCCAAATTTTTTGAACCCAAAGAGTAGGAGAAAGTTAAGACAATGGTGTTGTGCATGTTGAAAGGGCAATGGCTGGTAACAAAGATAGCAATGGTGACGAAATACGACATTTTCTGGAAACTTTTATTGCTGCCTTTCATCTACGCACCATCCAATTATATTTTGTCTAAAAAAATCAACCAATTCTATATCCTTAAGTTATCCCCTTTAGACCATAAGTTCTTTTTGGCTGGTTCAATATGCATCTTTCATTTGGATTGATGGTATATTGAATGAGTATGGTATGTAATAATTTTAATGCTGCTATGTGTTGCAAATCTATTGTAAATCTCAATGAACCATTGAAGAAACCTTGTTTCTTCTTTTGTTTTGATTTGCCTCAAAAAAAGGAAAAAGTATTAGTTTTTTTTTTCTTAAGTTTTATTATAATTATTATGTGGCAATTTTGCCGCATACCACAAAACCCTCAAATTCTAGGTCTGATCAAAGATGATTGGGCAAAAAAGGGGCCAATTAGGTAATTTTTTGCTTGATGGGCTGAAATTGCTAAAAAATGGACGTAATGTGCGAAGAATTCTCAAAACTTGGACTATTTTTGCAAAGTCAAAATTGAAATGGACCAATAAGAATATTAGTGAAAGTTAAGGGATTAAAATTACTATTTCCCCTTTGAGAGACACATCTTTGCCTACCTCCCCTAATTAACCTTCATATCTTCAATTATATAGGAAAACATGTTATAAATATGGATAAGAGACCCACTTGATAAACCAATTTTGGCAAATAATTAAACAAATTTCACTTAATGAAATATGTGAAATTTTATACTAGATTTGAACTTTTAACTGTGGAGATGTTCATATTGAATGCTTACTTATCAAAATTCATTAAGTAGTGAATGAGAAAATTGAAATTAAATTGATGAGCTATAAGATGAGAACAAACGAAACAAGAAAAGGTGAAAGTGGCAATTCCATATCGAAAATAGGAAGCTGAACAAATTTGAGCTTATAAGTTTGGGGTTTCAATTGAAGGGTTGGACTTTTTAGGAAATCAAAGCGTGTGGAAGGAAGAGAATGCACACTGTCTGTCCGCCTTGGCTTGGGGTTGGGATTAGGTCAGATGAGAGAGTTAGGGCTATTTTCCTAACTAAAGAATTCTTGTAATAGTTTTTAATATGGTCTGATTGTGCTGGCTCATCAAATGTCCAGATAATATTTATGTTAAGTATCATATTTGCTACTCTTATATATTTCATATATAAGTTATTGCTTAGCAACTTGTTTATCTTTTCGAGCATATCATTAGCAAAAAGAGGCAAAGTGATGTACACAGAAGTAGTGTCCTTGACATACTCATATTTGTCCCACTATTTGATCCTAAACCCATTTCCTAATATGAGTTGATCAAAGTTTACGTGCCATTATTTAGGTGTTTGTTTTAAGCCATATAGTAACTTTACTAACTAGTGCATATTCTTCTCTTATCTTGTGACCACAAACCCTTGTGGATGTTCTTACATATAGATTTCCTTGTCTAAATAGCTTAGATATACTTCTTTTATTCCCATTTAATAATCTTAAGATTATTGATAGCCACAAAAGCCATCAATAGTCTAATGGCTATTATCCTTGTCACTGACAGGTAAGCATCAAAGTAATCAAGGATTTCTTTTGCCCATGTTCCTTGATTACTAATCTTTCCTTATGTTTATTTATTGTATTATCAACTTTTGTTTCTTGTCTTGAAAATTTGTTTACACTCTAATAGTTTAAAACTCAAGAGGAAGATCTACACATTCTCAAGTGCTAGTTTTGCATAATAGATTCAATTTTGCTATTTATTCCTTCTTTTAATAAAGGAGTTTTTGGTGTTGCCAATGGTTCAGTGAAGGTTTGATGTTCTCCTTTTAACATGTAAGCCAAGAATTCAGGCAAAAAGATTTAGACATTTTAGCCTTCTTGTTGCATTTAGGTCTTTTACTCTACATCCCATTATTGAATTTCTAGAGGTCTTTTAATAAAATTTGTCTATCATCACTTTTTCAAGGAATGTTTCTTTAAGGAATTTAGTATTCCTTAATTTAATAATAGTTTTGATATGAATGCTATTCGATTTTTGCACAAAAAATCTATACACGACATTATTTTGTGCTTATTCAATAAAGATTTGATTGACTGTTTTACATCTTATCTTGATCGTTTTAGGAGGTGGAACTCTTGTCTTAGCTAGGTACCTCCAAACTCGAAGGTATTGGTAGGAAAGTGGATGGCCTTCCATGTTATATATAATATCTTTTCTAGTTTCTTGTGAAGAGATTATTGAGTAAGTGATGATTTATAGTTAGCACACAGCTGCTCCCTACATGTTTTGATGTGCTCCAACATTGATTAACAATTCTTCAATGTGTGACTTTTGAGCTCTAAAATGTTGTTAACTTAGGTGCATGTGTAGTCGTCATTTCATGGTTTATTTTATTTTCGGTTCAAAACTCTTTAAATGGGTATATATATTCCCCACCTCTATTGTTTTGAAGAGTTTTTATTTTCCTTGTAAGTTGATTCTTGACCTCATTTTTGTATTGTCCAAATGCTTCAAAACCTTTACTTGTACTTGAAAGTAAATAAACATGATAATATTTTGTGCTATCATTAATTAAATCATAAAATATTTCTTTTAACTTCCAGATTGGACCATTTTTAAATCACAATCCACAAATATCAATGCATATTAAACTTAAAGGTTGAATGCTTCTCTAATTGTTTTGAAAGAAACTTTAGTCATTTTTGTTTTAACTTAAAATTCACATATTTGTTTAGGTCAAGCTTTAATTTAGGTAATAAGCCAAATTTTATAAGCTTAGAGACTAACTTATAATTAACATGTGGTAATTTATAATGCCATAAATTAGACAACTCAAGCAAGTTGGAATTACTTATTGTATTATTATTAGAATCAATACTTGACATATCTTTTGCTATGATAGTTGTCACATTCATATGAAAGAGACCGTACCACAAGTAGCCTTTGTCAGCAAAGATAACATTTTTTAGTTAGTACAATTGAATTTAGAAATCATTATAAATCATTGAAGGTCAACTCTTTCTCAAATATAATTTGTAAAATAATTTTACCAACATCATGCATCTTTAAACTCGAGGAATTCTTATAAACAAGGTTTCATCTTTTGCCTCCCCATAAGTTATAAACATGTTTCTATTGGAGCAAACATGTTTGGTGGCCTTTGTGTCCATTTATCATTGTCTTAGATTTTCTATGAGATTTGCATCAAATAGCACAACTAACAAATGCATATCTCCTACCCCATTGGATAGTCTCACCTCTATGCTATTAACATGGCATGTTTTTCTCTTCATCAAAGCCCCACTTTGTTGTTTATGATGACAATCCTTGTCTTAATGGCCTAGTTTGTCACAGACATAGTAAGACCCCTCAAGTGTCTTCTTGCTTTTCTCACCCTTAGGTGTCTCCCTCTTTCATTCTTTATTAATGGACTTTAATCTGCTTTACTTGCTTTAACTTCAAAATTTTCCCTCCACTTCTCTTCTTTGGAAGTTGGTTGTTTTTCTAGATCCTTAATTTCAAGATAAGGTCTTTAAAATTCATTTACTTATATTTGCATGTGCTTAAGATATTTCTTGAAATCCTTCCAATTTGTAGGCATTCTCCATTAATGCTACCACTTGAAAAAGTTCTCCAAGTGTCATTCACTCACCCGTAAACTCATGAAGTATCATTTGGTACTCATTCACCTAAGATATGATTGATTTGATGTCAACTATAGCAAATTCAAGAAACATACCAACTATGAATTTGTCTATATTCTCTTTCTTGTATTTTTTTTTCTCAAGTAGCTCTTACAGTTCCAGTGTTGCAACCATTATGCTGTAGACATTGTATAGCGTGTTTTCCAATCAATTTAGGATATGGTTATTACACGAGAAATATGTATGATTCTATGCGATAATCATAGATTGCAATCTAGATTTTCACCAAGCAGAAGGCATTTTTTATGGAAGAACCTCACCATATTTAGAGTGGCAAGATGAAAATAACAACTTATATTGACATCTTTTAAAGTCATGCCCGTTGAACTTCTTAGGTTTTTTCGTTGTCCACCATGATAGGAGCAACTAAAATCGAAAGTCCTCCACTACCAACAACACTAGTGTTGGACTCAACATTAGCAATAGATGCATTATTGATGATTGTCATTTTTTAATTGTTAAAATTGAGTGTGTTAAATTAATCACAATAGCATAGACCTAGAAGAAATCAGAAACTTTAAATGACACAACATTAAGAACAATGAGGAGTAGAAATTTAAGCAGTATTTATCTTAGTCAAAGACAAAACATAAGTAATTGGAATGGTTATGGTATATAAATATTACAGAGTTTTTTCAGAATTTCATACTTTTTAGCATAATATAATTCCAAAGACAAAACATATAACAATGTGTAGAAATCCTTAAATTAATAAACATAAAAATCAGAATTTGAATTTCTAGATATTTATTTAAGTAAGCATAGATAGATACCACTTAGTTCTTATAGAAACAAAACTTAGAGACAACATAAGTAACAGTAGGACCAAATATAATCTTAAGTTTGTTAGAATATATTGTCAAGCATATTTGTGCAGTGAGACATATAAGACAAAAAACATATAAAAGACAGAAACTCAAATCTAAGCATAACAATATTGAAATAATATAAAGTAATTCTATTACCAAAGACTAATAAATAAGTAGTAAATAACAATTAACAAAACGAGAGTCTACTTGAATAGTGAATAGAAAGCCTACTTGTAAAACTTGAATGCAATATCAAAAACTTATAGCCAACACTAGGTACTCCAATAGCCTACTTAAGGTTATATTTGCCACTCCCACAATGCAGAAGGTCATGGTCAAGAGACGAAAACGTTTCTCTAGTCTAAGGTAACATTTTAATAGAACGAGACTTGCAAACTAAATTTATCTTGGAACTTTTCTAATATGGATTATAAATTATGTGTGTAGTGGAATGAGACAAACAATGTGCTTAATTGTATCGTTTTTTTTATTGTTCAGGTTGATTTTAGGCACTTCTATATATAGATTATGACATGAGTCAATTTAGCATTACAATCACAAACAGACAAGACATAACTCTTGATTTAGTGGATATAATCTATATCTAATCGGCCAAAATGCATAAGAAGACACAATATTGACACAAAATATTCCAATTACCAAGAAGCACAACTCTTTAAAATATGCTGGAAAGTGTTGTGTTTAATTAAAATAATTTTAAATAATTGTTTTAATTAAATTCAATAAAAAAATTAAATGATGAGTATAGGGCGTCCACACCCACACCTTAAGTCGAGCCGAATTGAGCTGAGTCGGTGGATGGGTAATATGTGCTTGTGTGTGGATCTTTGGATCAAACTCATACACATGTAAGTCTTTCCCATTCCTCATACTTTGATACCTCCAAAGGATTCAACCCTATAGTCAAACTCTAGTTTAGTAGTTAGCATGTTTAGCTTCCTACTTTCAATGTGGATGGCCATCTTTTGCTTCGCTTGTTTTCTTTGTTTTCCTCCTATTAGCTCATTAACTTTAGTCTTAATATTTTTATTACTTCTTAATAAATTTTGGTAAGCAAGCTTTCTGTGAACACATTCATAATGGGAGGTCCAAATTTTATATAAATTTTTTCACATATTTTATTAAGTGAAATTTATTTAATTATTGATATCAATATTATGTTTATCATTTTTTAATCAAATGCTATTGATATTCGATTCAAAATGCTTCCAAAAATATTTTCAAAGGCATTTAGCAAGAGCTACTTTTTTTTAAAAAAATCACTCATGTATAGTTATGGTGTTATTTAAAAAAATACTATCACTAATTAGTGGCGCTCACTTAGTTGTTTTTTATAATTTAATGACATAAAAAAGTAATATGGTGATAGTTAATGATGACCTTTTGGTCCAGTCGCAAGTTTTGATGATAACAAACCAATTTTTGAAGTATTGTTTGTTAAATACAAGGCATCAAATAATGGTTTATATTTGATCCAAATTTCAAAAGGCTTATCTGGGGAAAAGAATGATTTCCAGTTCTTGGGAAGCAATCAGTTAGTGCCTATTAGCAGCATGAATAGAAGGATAAATTTTCCTGCCAAAATGACTTGAAAACCTTAATGTTCAAGGTTCAAATTTGAATTTAAAATTTGAAATGGCTTTAGAGAAAGAAGTCTATGTAGATAGCTTACTTGCATGAAAATGGAAAATGCAGAAGGTTGAACTTGGGAAATAAAGACTATTTCACACGAAAAGAGAGTTTGAAAAGACTCCATACTTGTGAATAATGTCCATAAATGGCTAGTTTGCCTATATATGTTCCAAGATGGCCTTCATATGAAGAAAAGAAACGCTACTGAAATATTCAAACTTGTTCATTCATCCGTATTAAAGTTCTCTCAAGCTGCTCTCAAAATTTGTCAATTCTACGAGCTAAAAAACCTATCTTCATGTCTTCTACATTGAGAGTTATGTTGAAATTGTTTTAATAGCTTTGTATAAACTTAACCTTTTTCTCATCGTGAATATTCAGTAAGGTTAAGACTTATCTTTAAAAGTCAGGTGCTAAAGGAATTCATTTTCTTGGGATGCACTATTTCATTTAAGATTGATCCATAAAGTTTCTATGCTTAAGGAATTTGTTCTCTTGGGAGAGATAGTATCTAAAGGTTAAAATTTAGCTATAAAAGTTGGGTTTGAACTTTATTCCATAAAATGTTGTTAGTGTTGTAGGTATTCATTTGGTGGTGAAGCACTATGTACAGGTTCTACCTTATGCAAGCAAAAGGTTGGGTTTTTTACTCTGTGAGCAAACATCAAGATTTGGTCCTTCTATACCATAAAGGACAAGTTATTGGCTGAGCCCATAAAAGTCAAGGTTGGGTTCTTCCACACCTTAAAGAACTAGGTTTTTTGATTGAGCTTGTAAAAGCCAACGTTAACTACAAAAAAAGTAAAGGTTTTTGATTGAACCTATAAAAATCAAGGATTTTGGTCCTTTTGTACCATAAAAGACTGGATTAGGATTGATTCAATAAAAATTTGGGTTAACATTACTTCCGCAAAAATCTGTGTATTAGGTTGAATTTCATCTTGTAATTAATAAATATAATGATTTTTTCCAAAATCCTAAGTTGCCAAGTTGAGGTAGAGTAATAAAATCATTTGGTTCAAAACTCTCAAAATTCCTGGTGTTCTTTACTTGCTTTATTTTTTGCTATCATTCATTTCTCATTAAATACTACACAATTTACATATTTTTTTACTCTGTTAGTAATCAATAATTTTTTGAATGTTGCAAGTATTGAACTAGCATGATTAGGAAGTAATCATTCTTGAAGTTATTTCCATTGTGAAAAAAAAGATTGAAGTAGTGTACTTCACCCCCATCTTATACTCAACTCGGTGCCACAGTTGCAAAATAAATCGCTATAATGTAACATTTGATGGTATTCATCAATAAATGAGAAATAAAATAGTGGCATTTGATTGTCTTTCGAAGGCATTTAGCGGTGCCACTAGTTATTTTAAAACATTTCACTCTTATTTATTTATTTTAGGGATGACAGTGGGGTATGTTTGAGGCAAGCTAGGCTCACCCCATATCCCACCACATGACACCATACCTTGTCGTGCCCTAAAAAGGCCCTGCCCCACCTTGTCCCATCAGAATCTGCCAACCTAAAAAGAATTAGAAAAATTGAAATCAGTCAATAAAAATATCAAATCAAAACCACTTGAAAGCAATTAAAATTCAAATTTCAGGTACAAAAATAAAAAATTCATGCAAACAAGATATGATTCTAGAAGCAAGATAAGAGATAAGAATAGAATTAAAGTAATAACCATCACAACATTCCAAATTTTTATACATTGTGAGTTTGTAATAGCAAACTAAAACAAAAAAACTTAAAATTTTTAAGTCTAAAAGCTTCCACCATATAGTTTTAAACTATTTGGGAAGTGAAACCCTAAACTATTAGGTTTGGACATTATTTTCTAATTAGAAAAATATAAAATAAAGTATATATAATATATTTATTATTATAGATAATATTTATATGGGTGGGGGGCGGGGAGGGTTGGGGTAGGATCAGTAAACCCCATACCCCATTTAGTCATCCCCGTCCCATCTGGGACAGTTTGAGCTTGGATTCAAGTTCGATTTTTGCCCCGCCCATTGCCATCCCTAATTTATTTATGACATTATCAGAAAACGATGTAATAAAATATTTATAGGCATTAATTCAGTGATATTTATAGTGTAATAATGCACAGAAATAATATAGTGATAAAATTGTTACTGTAATATAATATTTAGTAGCATTTGATTAATAAATAACAAATAAAATAGTAGAGTTTAATTGAAAATGTTAACATAAATGCATTTCAAAAGCATTTAATTAGTGTAGTGATATCCCGCCCCTCCCCCAAAAAAAATACCACTCATACTTAGTTATGACGTTACATGAAAAAATATTGCGCATAGATAAAGCATATGTAGACTAATAATTAAAAAATTGATAAACTTATATATCTTTATCATTGATATATTGATTAATTTAACTACTTGATATGTTTTTAATGCATTTAATAAATTAATCATATTTTAAAAAATATCAGGCTACGTTTTGTTAGTTTTTTCTCTCTTTGCATAGCACTATGTTTTTTTCTCTCTATTTTTTTTCCAATTGTATTATTTTTTACCTTTAATATTTTGAAATGTATTATTTCAAAAAAATAATCGAAGCAAATACATTTGAATAATTGAGAAGTACACTATTATATTAAATTAAATAATTTTGTTTTACTATATATTCAAAATTTGATGGGTAGCGTTGGTGGTAAACTTTCATCCCTATGCATAGGTCAGTAATAAGTTTGAGTCTTTGAAGGAGGTTGTTAGATTATGCTAATAGTTCAAGTCTCATGGGGATGGTGTTGGAGTATGTCAAGATGTTTTGTGGCATGTATGTCATTTAAAGAAATTTTTGTTGCATTTTAATATATTACTACATATTCTTTTGTTGGCATATTGGAATGTTACATAAAAAAATTTTTATAGCATGTTACTTAATGCATCTCTGATGACATACTACCATATCATTTAGAAATATCTTTAGTGCCCTTTTGAAATGTCATTTAATGCATTTTTTCTATTTCTTAATATGTTATTTAATGTATTTCTTATTGTATTTTATTAATGCTACGAAAATACAAATATATATAGTGATACATATGCTTTTAATTACACTATCATGATGACTCTTTTAAAAAATGAAATTATATGTAAAAGTGTTTCTATGAGAGCTAGTTTGGTCGAATTTTTAAGTTATCTCAAGAATATTTAGTATGTGATAATTTATGTAATTTATTTATCATTGTGCTATAGTTTGGCTTGTATTATTTATATGTGGATCCACATAATTGTTGGTTGTTGTGTTTTGTTCAACACTAAATATTTTGATTACACTTATTAGATTACCTTTTTATCCGTCACTCAAATATAAAAAATTCCTCATTTGTCTTCCTCTATAATAATAATAATAATAATAATAATAATAATAATAATAATAACAATAACAACAACAACTATTATTATTATTATTATTATTATTATTAACAACACACAACAATAATAGCAATAATAGTAATAATAATAAAAACTGATTTCAATAATTTAAGGGCAAATAAATAATTGTAAGACAAGGAACAAACCCATGGATAGATAAATCAATAGGGGTGGTAGGTTAATTTATCATTCATTTTGCACGTATAAATGCGGCTTTGAGATATTAATTCGGGCTTGAGTATTTATTATCTTTCCAGCCAACCAAATAACAAAGTGGGATAAAAATACTGTATCCTGCCTTGTCATCCCAACTAAACGAGCTCTAATAATATTTATGTGACAATTTTTAATCTCTCTAGTGCTTTAGTAGTTTACCCTAACTATACTTGCAAATGCACATCAAATAGCATAGGAAGAGCTAAAAACTACATATATAATGGAAGGTAGAAAGGTTAAATTGAGAAACATATATAGAATTTTTCTCAAAATTCTCAGAGTTAGATAGGAGGCAATGAAAATATGAAAAATACACAACTTGAAATTGCCATTTTCATCCTCAAAATGCAGCCATCGATGTTTTCCACTTTAAAAGTGTTAAGAAAAGTATCAAATTAAAATAGAAAATAGCAACGAATCACTTGAGTTTTCCTTGTCTTTTCCTAATTTGCTAAGGGTCGCAGGCATGCACCTTTGGAATGCATGTCAGGCTCCAAAGTAAAGTTTCAAACGATAACAATTCACTTGAAAGTATAGACAAAGTTTTCAAGAAAGAATGATTTCAATTGAGAGAGGGGGAGACTAATTATGTATAAGTCTATTCCATAGATACAAAAGCATTTTGTAATTGCTCGTTAGTTATAAAAATATTTTGTCTGCTTTTCAATTATCGAAACTGTTTGTACTTACTCTTTGATTACAAAAATATTTTTGTAACTACTCGTTATTGCAAAACATTTTGTGACCATAGAAAATGTTTTGTAATCGCTAAACACTCATCAGTACAAAATAAATATTGCAAATACTTATGCATATTTTCATAAACTTACTTTGGATACAATCAAAATACTAGCAATAGTTCCAATTTGAAATGTATAAGGTACACACCAACAATCCTCCACTTGTTCGCAAAACTACTTTTGAAAAAAATAACTTTCTATTAACGATGTTTAAAGATTGTGCATAAAAGAAGGTATGAGTAACATTGAACCTTCCCTTACTATAAATCCAAAGTCATGTTGAAGTTGATGGTGTCCATAAATTAAAGTTCTGGTCATTTTGTAACATGACCGGAGTCATCACACATACACACTCCTTCTTTCATGATGAACAATCTCATTACTTTGTGCCTTTATGGTTGTGCGCAACATCCTATTTCATAAACCTCTAAGAGAGTAAACCACAACTCTCTATAAAAGCAACTCTAGTTCTAGATCATATAGGCAAAATGTTTCCATGTATTTCTATTGTTAAAGTGAGGCATTTTGTTAAACGTGTAGCTCAACCTCAGTTGTGCTACAAACATTACTATTAAACTACACATGAGACCAAAACATAGTAACATAACTAACAACTGTGACTTGTTTTCTCTACTAAACTTGCAAAGTAATCAGAACACAGATTTAGCCTAGGTTCCCATCACTTTTGACTCAGAGTAGTTTAAGTTCCATATCTTGTATAACTGAACTTATTATGTCTCTCATCAAAGGCTTAATAGCAGATATACTAATTTATTATGTAACTCACATAGGTAATTGTAATAATACCATCATGTATTAATTATCCCAAAAACTCATGTCATAGACTAATATGTCTAGATTTACCATTATATATATTATTATACACTTTCGTAAGAGTATCTTCACTACAAAACAATATGAAATTGGAGGTATTGGATCTGCTCAAAAATTTATGTCTAATAAAATATTTCTTATCCAATTAGCCTTCTATTCTACCGAAGCCAAAGCTATAAGCTTAGATTCCATAGTAGAATAAGAAATACACATTTGTTTTGTTTGTCCTAGAAACAACTCCACCAAAAAGGGCAAAAATCAACCTACTTGTGGATTTACTATCTTCCACACTAGTAATGCAACTTGCATTAGAGTATCCTTCCAAGAAACTTAAAAAATTATCACAAAATTGTCCAAACTACTAGTTTTCTTGAGGTAACCAAGTACCCCAGTAATAGCTTTTCAATGATTAATACTAGTACTACTTGTGTATCTACAACAATTTGAAACTGTAAATATAATATTTGCCCTAGGGCAATGCATAGCTAGGGATAACAATGTGGTGGGTCAAAACCCAAATCCGAACTCAACTTGTCCTGAATGGGATAGGTTTGGGGTGATTTAATAAGGTATGGGGAATGATTCTCATAATTTGAAGCATTTTGGGCAAGGTATGGGGTTTACCTAACCCGCTTCAAATATACCCTATATAAATTATACATATAATAATATTAAATATATTATATATAATTTATTTCATATGTTTCAAATTAAGAATAATATCAAAATAATTTAGGATTGTTACTTTAATTCTACTCTTATCTCCTATTTTGCTTCTAAAATCTTATCTTATTTGTGTGGATTTTTCATTTTTGTATTTGAAATTTTAATTTTAATTGTTGCCAAATGATTTTGATTGATGCTTTCATTAACTAATTTTAATTTTTCTAATTCCTTTTAGATTGGACTGGAGGAGATGGAGCAAGGTGGGCGGGGTCTTTCTAGGGTGGGGCAGGGCAGGGTGTGGGATGGAATAAGGTCTAGCAGGGTGGGGTATGAGTTGAGCCAAACTCGCCAATTGCCATCCCTATGTATAGCTTGCATAAGATTACTAATGACACTTGAATGCTCTAGCTATGGAGTAGCTTTACCAAGTTTTCTTTCAATTTAACTCCATTATCAAAAGGAGTATTCACCTCCTTAATCTCAAGGTGACTAAACCTAGTATTTTTTTAAAAAATATAATTTGATTGATTCAGCACAAGACTCCTACTATGCCTTTTAAGTTTGATACCTGAGATAGTGTACACTTTGCTTGAGTCTTTCATCTTAAAGATGGAGGACAAATACCTTTTAGTATCACTTGTTGAAATTTGCTTATTTTCAAAATACATAAATTTAAATGATTGTGTCTAAAAGAATAGGAGTGTTTGTTATTGAATGTATCCAATCTTTCATACATATCCTAGTAGATTTGTTAATAATTTGAAAATTAAATTCTTCCAAAACACTACAACTCTTGAGAAAAGACATAAGTATTTTCTATAAATATGTATGTTCCATCATAAACAAAAATCCACAAAAAAGCAAGACAAAATTAACTTTTCATCTTCTTCTCTATAAAAATTTTGCAATTATTTTTCCTAAATTCCAAAAAGGGTTATTAGTGCATATCTATTTTTAGATTGTAGTTTTTAAATGGATTGTGGTTGGGCTTGTATCTTGGGAATAAATTATTTTTAGGAAGACACCTACATAGTATAGAAATTTATACACATAGACCAAATAAACTCCCATTTTATTTATATTTTCCAACAAGATAAGAATAAAAATTCTTCTATTATAGCTTCTCCTATGATGATCAAGATGCCAACACAAGAAGTTGAAAGATTAGGCTACTTCAATGGATCAAATTCTAATGGGTGGCCACAAAGAATTCATTTCCCACTAACCATGCCAAGGGTGGCTTTTGTGCTTCAAGTGTCATATCTTCAAAATTACAAAGAAGATGGTTCATACTCTCAAGAATAACCAAATGGTTCAAAGATGACTATGTATGTAGAGGACTAATCTTAGGAGCAATCTCTAATGGCTTGTTTGATGTGTTTTGGTCTTATTCAATGAATGGAATGCACTTGTTGCAAGGAATACTGCAAAGGATGCTGAACATAGGGCATATTGAATCAACAAGTATGTTGAATTTAAGATGGTGGATGACAAATATATTATGGAGCAAGTCCTAGATATGGGTCGAATTGCTCAAGAAATCGCAGGAGTTGAAAAACCAATTACTGAAAATTTTCAAGTTTCAACTATCATTAGTAAGTTTCCATCTTCATGGAAAGACTATTGCAAATTATTGAAGCACAAGCAAGAGCGACTAACCTTGAAGGAATTACTTCATCATATATAATTTAAGGAGCAAGCCTGAGCTCAAGATAAAATAGACGGAAAAAAATTTTGATAAGTGATTAATTTAAATTTTAAAAAATTAATTCTATTAATGCATCTTCTAATCATACTAATACGTTTGATCCTAGCAATCTAATCAAAAGGTTCAAGATGGCTTTCAAGAAAAAGAAAAAGGGTCTTTTCAAGTTTGGTAACAAATCAAAAAAAGGTAAATCTCAAAGAAAGGCTCCAAATGAATTGGCCTTTGTTATGATTGCGTAAATTGGAAAAAAACTAATTAAAACGTTGCACAGTGTTATTATTGAAAAAGATAGAAGAGTGAAAAAGAAAGCAACTATGTAGAACATGAGGAAATTATTGCCATGATTTCTAAAACATTCATGATTGATGCAAATGGATGACGGTGGGTAGATTGGGGTACTACATGCCATGTAACTCCACATAACAATGTGATTGAACATATAAAAAAATAGAGGATGACAATAAATAGTAAATGGAAAATTCAGCGACAAGTGATGTAGTTGGGTATGATGAAGTTGAGGCTTGCTTCGAGGAAAACATTGACTTTGAAAAATATGCTACATGTACTAGGAATTAGAAAAAGCCTAATTTCAATTTTTCTTATTAAGCCATCATGGAATTTGCATTGTGTTTGAAACTGATAAAATGATCCTAACAAAAAATTGAACTTTTATCGGTAAAGTATATGCTAAGGACAAGATGCATCTTCTAACCATTGTTAATGAAAATATTATTCTTTTTATGTTTGTGGCTTGGATGATGTTTGGCATGATAGATTAGGGCATGTAATCAAGAAAACAATTAAGAGAATGTTCCAATTTGAATTGATTCCTAGTTATAATATCAACAATCGCTCTAAATGTGAATTTTGTGCTCAAGTGAAAATTATAAGAAAACCTTTCAAATCTATCACTAGGAATTCAACCTTAATAAGAATTAGTGCACACGGATGTTTGTGATAATAAAGAGATTGAAACTAGAGGTGGTAAAAAATATTTTGCGACTTTTATAGATGATTAGTCTAAGTAATGTATATTTATTTAGATCAAAAGATGAAGTTTTTGTAGAATTTAAAATATACAAAGCAGAAGTAGAAAATCAATTAGGTAAAACAATTAAAATAATATGAAGTGATAGAGCGGGTGAATATCTTTGTGATTCTATTAAATTTTGTGAAGAAAATTGAATTGTTCACTAAACTAGTGCACCTAGGACCCCACAACAAAATGGTGTAGCAATGCAAAAAAATAGAACTTTGTTAGACATGTGATTAAGTTCACATTTACTGTCTAATCTATAGGGTAAAGCTTTGCTATGTGCTAATCACATTGGTATTAGAATTTTACATAAAAGGTTTCCTGAAAGTCCTTACGAACTATGGAAAATAAGAATCCTAATTTATAATAATTTAGAACATGGTGTTCTCTTGCTTATGCTTTGCACACTTTCTCTAATAAAAGTAAAATTGGTCCTAAAAGGGTTAAATCAATTTTTATTGATTATGAAAATAACAACAAAGCATATAGGTTTTTATAATTGAATAATAATGTTGCTTTTGAGACTACTTCTGTTGAATCTTTTGAGGATTAAAAAACTAAGGATGCTACTTCATTTGAAATAAATAAAGGTTTATTAAATTCATTAATGTTAAAGAAAAATGATAGTGCATCTAATAATAAAAATTAGAATATATTCTTGATTATAGTGATCTTTGTGAGAATGTTGAAGCAAGTACACCAAATTTGACAAGAAGTAAAGGAAGAAGAATAGAAAAAGACTTTAGATCTAGTATGATTACATACATTGTAGAAGAACCTAGAAATTATAAAGAAGCTAGGACCTTGCCTGATGTTGCTTATTGGAAAGCTGTTATGGATGGTGAAATTAAATCTATAAAAGAAAAACAAATACCTAGATTTTAATTAGTTTGCCTCCTAATGCTAAGACTTTAGGTTGTAAATGGGTATTGAAAAAGAAATGTAAATCAGATGGTTCTGTTGACAAATACAAAGCTTAGTTAGTTGTTAAAGGTTTTAAGCAAAAGGAAGGATTAGACTATTTTGAAACATTTTCTCTTGTTGCAAAGTTAACATCTATTAGAATAATGCTTGCTTTAACTTCAATTTATAATTTAGAAGTACATCAAATGGATGTAAAAACAACTTTTTTTTAAAATGAGGATCTAAATGAGGAAATTTATATTGAACAACCAGACATATATAGTTGAGGGACTAGATGATAAAGTGTATAAGCTTAATGAATCATTATATAGTCTTAAAAAAGTTCCAAAATAGTGGAAGAAGAAATTCAAGGAAGAAATTAAAAAATTTGGATTCAAGAGTAACAAAGTTGATAATTGTGTATTTACTAAAGGAATTGGAAATTTGTGTATTGTGATTACTCTTTATATTGATGATTTATTAATATTTTCTTCCTCTGTAGAGTTGATTAATGAGATGAAAAATTATATTGCTTATATTTTTTAAGTTAAAGATATGGTACCCATGGACGTGATCTTGGGAATAAAAGTTATTAGAACTAGTGGAAAATATGTATTGTCACAATCACATTATATTGAGAAAATACTAAAAAAGTGCAATAGGTTTGACTGTAGTCCTAGTAACACTCCCTAAATGCACATCATGAACTTATTCTAAATAATGGTGAATCTATTACACAAGCTGAATATGCAAAAATAACTAGAAATGTTATGTATTTAATGAACTATACTAGGCCTGATATAGCCTTTGCAGTTGGAAAGCTCAATAGATATACCAAAAATCCTAATCATGAGCACTAGAAAGAAATTGATAAACCTTTGAGATATTTAATGGTACCATAAATTATTCATTACAATATTCTAGTATTAGTTCTTCTTTGGAATGTTTTAGTGATGCAAATTGGGCTTTTGGAAAGTCTGGTTCAAAATCTATTGGTGGATGGTTGTTTATGCTTGGTGGAGGAGCAGTTGCTTGGTCATCTTAGAAGCAAACTTGTATAGCAATATCCTAAATGGAATCTAAATATGTGACTATATATTATGACAATAAAGAAACTATTCACCTGGAAAAAAAAAGTAAGTTTAAACAAATTTTGGACAACAACACTATATTAAAACACTAGTGAAAAAGAGAAAACTTGTATTAGAATATCTATTGACTAATGATATGTTAGTAGATCTACTAATGAAAGCACGTTTTGGTGAAAGAATCTATAGAACCTTGAGAGAAATGAGATTAATACCAGTATAAGTGAGGATTACTAAGGCTCTAGCCTAGTTTCACTAGAACATTTGTAGAATATTTCTTTTGAAAGTTCAAAGGAATCACAACCTTAAGTAAGTCCACTAGAAAGGAAGCATGAATATTTTCCAAGTACATTATTATTTATTTTAAAATCCTATTTCATGAGGTGATGTACTTTAATCTTTTGCATAAACATGTAGTGCTCGACTAATGTGCTTAACAATTTTATAGACTCTTTTGAGTTAGAATGAGCAAAAGCATTCTTTATAAATGTGCATCTCTTTTAGTATCATCACCTAGATATAGTGTGAAAAAAATAGTTCAATTAACTCCTTGATAAGATCAAGGTTTAATCCTTTTATTCAGGGAACCGGTTGGATTTTGTTCGATCATAGGTTCAAGGGAACTCCAACTATAGACACACACCATATTTCACTTTGAGATATATATATATATATATATAATGCTCTACTTACTTTATTGGTTTATTTTGAAAATGAGGGGAGGTTGTTGGAAATTTTTTATTTTCTAAATACATAAACTAAATGATTGTGTTTAAAAGAATAGAATTGTTTGTTGTCAATCGTTTCCAATATTTCATACTTGTCCCAATAGATTTGTTAATAATTTGAAATATTAAATTCATCCAAAATAGTATAACTCTTGGGAAAAGACATAAGTATTTCAATAAAGTTGCATGTTCCATCATAAACAAAAATCAACAAAAAAGCAAGGCAAAATTAACTTTTCATCTTCTTTCTCCATAAAAATTCTGCAATTCTTTTCCTAGATTCCAAGAAGGGTGATTCATGCATAGCTATTCTTAGAGTACCGTCTTTGAATAGACAGTGGTTAGACTTGTATCCTAGGAACAATTTATTTTCAAGAAGACACTACATATTGTGGAAATTGTTGTTTTCAAAAAAATATCTTAAGTGATATGTATAGCCTGAATAAGCTCAAATTTTATTTATATTTTCCAACGTCATTTACTCCAATTATGTTCATATTAATGATTAACATATCGTACATGTATAAATAAACTATCACCATAGATAGTCTAGAGCAGTTTTAGAGTATAAGCACATATTTGAAGTGTTATATTTAAATAAAAAATTCAAAATACTAGTATCAAATCTCTTGTGCCACTATTTTGGAGCTTAGTTTAACTAATTTGCATACTGTTGCCTCGTTATCGGAGCAACGAACCTTTCGGGCTTTTCTATGTATACTTCCTTATTCAAATTACGTTAAAAATGCTAAAACAATTTGTAAAGATAGGACAAGGGAAAAACAATTCTAATGGAAACAACTCATGCTACTAGCGCATGACTGTCAAGGTATTCAATTCCCTCTATGTGTTTGAATCCCTAAGCTACTAATCTTGCTTTCAAATTGTTGGTTGTATTGTACTTTCTTCTAAACACCAATTTGCAACTTATGGGCTTAGAACTACTTGGCATCTGTTAATACTCTATTATTGTTCTCAAAGATTGAGTCCATCTTATTATTTATAGCTTCTTTCCAGAAAGCAACATCTCTAATAGGCATAGCTTCACTGAATGATTTATAATATGTCCTAAGATTATATAAATAATATATTTCATTCACTACCTCATTATCCTAGTTTCTCTCTACTAAGAATAACATGGATTGAGAGTGATTGAAGCCTTTATCTAAATTCTTCTCTGTTTTAGCTCTAGTACTCTTTCTAGGTTAGGCTTTCCAGTTTTAACAATAAATCTTTTAGGATCTCCAGCCTTATCTAGTGTAAGTGTAGTAATATTTTCAACTTCTTTTAAAAATTTACTTTCGAAGGTTTCCACATCCCTTGACTCAGTTATTATATTGAACTCTATATCAAGAAGCCTAAAAACGTTGTTATTAGTAGCATTTCCACTAAATACACTCTTAATAACTCTATCCTCTAACTTAGTTCTCTTAAGATCAAGAACTCAAAAATAAGCTAGATACCCTAACTTTTTGAAATAATTTATGTTAGGTATTATGTATTTCCTTATTTCATAAGGATTAGTTTTTATAACTATACAAGGTATTCTATTCAAAATATGACAAGTAGTTAAAAATGCCTCACTCTACAAATTATTAGAAAAATTAGCTTGATTACAATTAACCATACCAAGAAAAGTGCTATTTTTACTCTTAGCTACACTAATTGTTGTTGTGTATATCCAGCATTTGTTGGATGAATGATGTCATTTTCTTCACAGAAGGTATCAAACTTATTAGAACAATATTCTATGTATCTATCAGAATTTAGGATTTTAATCTTGTCTCAAGTTGATTTTCTACTTCTAATTTATATTTTTTAAATGAGCTAAGTAATTTATCATTTGTTCTTAATAGATAGATATATATATATAGCAAAATAGACTAGCATCATCTATGAATGTAATAAAGTATCTTTTTCCTCCCCTAGTCAACACTCTATGCATTTCATGCTTATTAGTAGTGTGTATCAAATCCAGCACTTATGATTCTCGTTATACATGATATGGGTAAACTCAACCTATTTGAACTTGGTCACTTTTGACCCTAATAGACTCCATTGGTCACTTAACCAACCAAGTTAATGATTGTGTGAATTGATGGAACAACAAACTAGCATAATCAATATGAAAAAGCACCACATAGGCGAGAATGTTCAACCCTCTCAATTGTACAAAGGCTTACTATGGCATACCTCAAGGCACGTGTAAGAACCTAGAAATACAACTATACTCTAATTCTTTTAAAAATCTAATGTTTACTATAGATTCAAGGTTATTTTATCTTTACTTTGTTATGACACTATTCAAAAAAGGATACTTGATTTTATAGATTTTGAGTGAACTTGTCATCTATATAAGATTCTAGAGTCTAAACTAATTGAAGGGCAAAAGGGAAATTCTAAAATTTGTGTATGACTTTGAACTAATTAACTAAAATTCAGCCTTCTATTTTAATTGGACAAATAAAATTCCCCCAATTCAAGGAGTTAAAACTAAATACTAGAAAGTAAATAACTTAAATATAATAGGTGGCAACTTGAGGTGAAGTCACATATTTTGACCTAGTCTAACCTTACCCCTTAAAAGGTATTTCTCCTTTCATTATCATCAAAATTGGGACATTTGAGTGGGAAAAAAAGGAAAAAAATGAAAAATGGAGAGAAATAGGGAAGAGAAAAGAGAAAGAACAAGCTAGAATAGAGAAAAAGGAGAACCCAACTTTTGCTTTCAAAAGGTAGCATTCTTTATTCATTTAAAGGGGTTTATTTGGAATCAAATGTGTTTATTATAGCATATATATTCAAGCTATGGTTTAAATTATGTATGATTTTAAGTGCTTAACTTGGTAAACACCAATTAGATTTAGACATAAACTTAAGATAGCTTGGCAAGTGGAAGGGCTTATGAGGTTTGAACTTATATAGGTCTTATTTTTATAAAAATTATGGCCAAAAATGTATACATAGGTTCAAAAATAGAGGGATTTAATTCCAGCCTAGATGGTTTAGAATTAAATTAAAAATAAAGGGATTTATTTCTATAGTTAACCTTTAGACTTTGGAATTGGTATCAAGATAGAATTGTTGTGGCTGTATTAAACCTAATCACCACATAATGTTAGTTGATATAATTTTTGAGTTACTAAATGATAAGTTGGAAGAACAATGGAGGAAAAATTGAAGAAGTACTTGATTAGAATACTTTAGTTCGTTGAAGATGAGAGTTAGAGTTACATATGTAGATTAGAACTACAACATCATATTATTGAGTATGTTTCATATTTATAGAACTACAAATTATATGGAAGAAGTATAGAAATACAATAATAAAAGAGATTTAGGAAGTGGAATGTAAAATAGATAGGAAAAAAGTTAAGATAGTTGAAGAAATACCCTTTAATTAAGGCTTAGATAGTCATTACATCTTGCCCTTAGTACATATATTTCACTAACTAAAGTATATTAGTTGAACTCTACAATAAAGTTTAGCAATAGTTCACCTTATCTTGAGACACCACACTTGGGAAAGCATGGTGAGCGCCGTAACCTGAAGAAATAAGATAATTATTTCCATCAAGATGAATGAAAAATGATTATTATGGAAACAAGAAAAGAGAGAAAAAGAGAGAAGAAAGTCACATTCACATCATTATCTTTTGATGATCATCATATTATTTTTCATACAATATGGCATGTCTAGATAATTGAAAGATGCGTCGATATGAACATGCTTGTCTATCTCATAGAGGTGTAGTACTTTATCTCACCTTGACTGCTTGACTTTGATATATCGTGTTTATTGTAACATGTTGTGAAATTGTGGTAATTGAGCCTATTTGGCATGAGAGTGGCACAAAACTATTCGGGCGGCATTGGGCTTGTTGAGTAGGATGTGTACCTCATAGCTTATTCCTCATAAATGCATAACTAGAGTTGTCATGGTGAAAAGGGTTCATAGGATTAGCATGATCCTAGGTATGTCTATCAATGGCAAAGTTGTGCCTTGTCTAGAGTGATTAAGTTAAAAATAGTTGGTGAGATAATGGTGATGGCATCAACAATCTTTTCTACCTTCTTAAATGATTTATTCACTATCGTACTTGTCATTGCATGCATCACATAATGATAAGCCAACTAGTATTTTGGTTGGAAAACATATGGACACAGACATCGGCCTCACTAAGTTGTATTTGCAAATTATGTCTTTATCTATTTCAATTCCTTTAGGAACAAAAGGCGAGAAGCAAGGCAAGGACTTTGGCATAATGTAAGGATCAAATATGTAAATGTTAGAGCAGATCTTTTGCTAGCTCTGATTGTGCAAGAGATGGTGGTCCACCTTATGTTTTATATCCTATAAAGATTGGCTTTATTATCATGTTATGCTTCAAATTGGACCAACTAGGTTGTATTAATATCTTAAGATAATTAGAATCTTGTAATTCTCACTTCTAATGGTATATGCATTTGAAAAATAATATTAGGTTAAAGTTGGATTCATATTTTATAAGTTTTACTTCCTATAGAAAATAAATCGGGTTCATACAATTGGGATTATGACAGTTTAGTGGTATTAAAGCCTGGGGTGACACCTTGGCTAAACCAGGATAGGATCCTTGGATAATAATGATTATGGGGTTTGAGAAAATTTAGGTCATTAATAATAGGCCTAAATATTTTGTGAATGCTTGCGACTTTACATAGTGCTTTAATTATGATAAATCAATGTTGGGGGGCCTACTAGTGTGTGATTCATTATAATTGTGGCACTTTGCCTAAGATATATTGAGATTAAGGAATATCTAAACTAGGAAAATGATTATTTGCATCTTTATTTTTTTTAAGAAAGTAAATTATTATAGATTACTATTATTTCTAGTTCCAACATCTTGAATTTTCTTAACATGGATAACAAGGATAATGCACCAAGAGAAGATCCCCCTCCATGATCAATTCTTGTTAAGAAGATAGGACCCCATATTATTTATATCCCTCTGGTGCTTTGAGGGCATGCCATGGGGCCACTAAGAAGACTTCATGGGGCATACCTAAACTAGATGGTTTGCTACTTAGAAAAATATAAGAACTAATACTATAGGCTAAATACAAAGGCAGGAATTATTGAAGAACTTCATCACCAAGATTATGAGCTCCAAAGGCATATTCGACATTTAAAGGATGAGATTGCGAAAGCAAAGGTGATGAGGGAGAGATAGAGGGAGTGTAACAGAAATAATTGGCAGAAGGTTAGGAGGTATGCTAATTACCTCTTTGAAATACTAAAGGAAGAAGCTTGGGTAGATCGTGAACCGAGTCTAAGGCATGAAAGTGATGTCAATCGGGATTCCCCTACGGATTCAGTAAGAAACACTTAAGAAAATATAAAGTATCTCCTAAGGCTATAATAATAATATAAATAAAAGAATTGGTTAGTAAGATGAAAAGATAGTGGTGGTTGTCTAGTACTATTGTTGCTTTTGCTTGTACAGGTTTAGGTTGAGTGTTCCTTTTATTTGTATAGGTTTAAGTTTTCCACAAATGCTCAACCTTGCATGACGCAAAAGTTTCTACTTGTATTACATAAATAGCATCTTTTGTCCCCTCTACTATGCTTTTGAAACTTTTACATGATGTACTTATATTTGAAAGTCCAATCGCATTTTGAAATATGTAGATGGCACCACAAAAACAAACACAAAGTAGACAATGAAATATTTACTCCTTGACATCTATAGGGGAACAAGATTTAGAAAAGCAAAGGGAAAAACCTATAACAACAAGGAATGATAAAGAAGATCGCCTAGTAGCTGCATTGGAACAATTCACTTAGGTAATGCAAAATCAACTTAGTGGATTCAACCTAATCAAACATTAGATCACTTTCTCCATTTTCAACCTCCAAAATTTTTTGGGGAACCAGATGATCTAAAGGCTGAAGCATTGCCAGAAGAAATGGAAAAAATATTTAAAGTCCTTATTTATTCAGAAGAATAGAAAATAGCCTTTACTGCCTTTTATTTTAAGGATACTGCTAGATATTGGTGGCATTCTGTGGAAATGAGATAGGAACAAGAGCAAACTGAAAAAATTTGGATGAACTTCCTCACAAAGTTTACTAACAAGTATATGCTATGAATTGTTCAAGAAAAACGAGAAGATGAGTTCTATGTACTGCACCAAAGGAACCTCACAGTAGCTTAGTATAATGCCGAATTCTCTAAACTGGTGAAGTATTCCTATCACATGATGAATGAAAAACCTTGATACACAAGAAAATTTTCAAGGGGATTGCATAGCAAAATTCAATAGAATCTTCTTTCTCATCATATAGAAGTGTACACAAAGGTAGTATAGAAGGCATTAAGAGTGGAAAGTGGCTTAGCCAAAATTGGAGACTCACTAAAAGACTAAAGCCACCAGCAGCACATTGGCAAGTCAGCAATAATTAAGAAAAATGATAAAAAGGTCAAAGGCCTTATCAGATAGAACTTAAATATAGCCAATCATCTAAGATGAACCCATACCAATTGACCTATCCAGTCATGTGCAATTACTATGTTTATGCTCTCCATACTGAAGAAATATGTCAAAAAAAGGCTAAGATGTGCTTTGGGTGTGGAAACGATCGACATTTTCTCAAAAATTATCCACAACATATAAGAAAGCCATAACTGTCACCTGCTAGTAATGGAAAATCACAAGAACAAAAAAATGCATGGGAATAAACCTAAAATTCCAACTTATGTATTTGCATTAGGAAATGAGGCCTTATCAATCTAAATCTAACCTCTATAGTTGAAGGTACGATACTCATTTTCTAGAATCTTAGAAAAGTTCTTTTTTATCCTAGAGCTTCACACTCTTTTATCGCATCTCATTTTGCTTAAAGACTAGAAAAGAAACCAGAAAACCTGCCTTATAATTTGGAAATTAGTTTGCCTATGGGTATATCAATAGCAATAGATGTCATGCTTAAATTGTGTAGAATTGAGATTGGTGACAAAACTTTTCTTGCCAATCTAATCATATTACCAATCCAAGGTTATGATTTTATACTTGGAACGGATTGGTTGTCATCACATCATGTCCAACTTGGTTGTTGTGCTAAGATGATTAAACTTTGTGTACTTAGGCAACTGGAGGTAGAAATTGTTGGGAATCGAGGAATTTTAGAAATGATAATTATATCAACTGCTCAAGCCCATAAGATTTTATGGAAAGGGATTCAAGGTGTATAGCTTATCTAATTAACAATTCAAAAGGTAAGGCAGTACTTAGAGAAATTCCCATTGCATCTAAATACTAAGATGTATTTCCGAAGGAATTAACATCATCAGCTCCAACCACAGATATGGAGTTTGCCATTGAAACTCTTTTGGGGACCACACCAATATCCAGGACCTCATATTGCATGGCACCAGTAAAGCTAAAGGAGATGAAGACCCAACTACAATATTTGTTAGAATGAGGCTTTATTCAATCAAGTACTACTCTATTGGGTTCCCCAGTCTTATTTGATAAAAAGACGGATAGGTCATTACGCATGTGTATAGACTATCGGGGACTTAATTATGTCACCATCAAAAATAAATACCCATTACCTCATATTGATGAATTGTTTGACCAGCTACAAGGGTCTCGAGTGTATTCAAAATTAGATCTCAGATAAGGGTATTATCAACTGAGGATTAAAGAGAAAAATATCTCAAAAATAGCCCTCAATTCTAGATATGAGAATTTTAAGTTCATAGTCATGCCCTTTGGATTAACAAATGCATCGGCTGTATTTATGGATGCCATGCATTGAGTTTTTCAACCATTTTTAGATCCGTTTGTAGTTATCTTCATTGATGATATACTAGTATACTCTAAGACTGAGCAAGGGCACGAACATCACTTGTGAGTGGTGCTACAAGTTCTTAGAGAAAATAAGCTTTATACCAAATTTAGCAAGTGTGAATTCTGGCTTAAGCAAGTTACCTTTTTAGGTCATATCATCTCTGGTGAAGCAATGTCACCCAACCTATCAAAGATTAAGGCAATAGTTGAATGGAAAAAGCTAGAGATAGTTCTAGAAATTCATAGTTTCCTAGGTCTAGCTGGATTTTATCAAAGGTTTATCAAGGATTTCTCTACGATAGCAGACTACTAACTAAACTCACTCAGAAGAATACACTATTTGTTTGGAATGATATATGTGAGCTAGCTTTGAAGAACTTAAGAAACAGCTAATGACTGCTCCAATGTTAGCCCTACCAGCTAGGAATGAGAATTTTATGGTGTACACTGATGCTTATAGTGAAGGATTAGGTTGTGTTCTCATGCAAAATGGAAAGGTTATTACTTTCACATCAAGGAAATTAAAACCATACGAGAAACATTACCCTACACATGATCTAGAGCTTGCTACTATTGTTTTTGCCTTAGGAAAATAAAGCATTATCTTTATGGAGCATCTTTTACCACATTCACAGATCATGACAGCATTAAACATTTATTTTCACAAAAGGAGTTAAATAGAGGCAGAGGAGTTGGATGGAATTTCTAAAGGATTATGAATGCTCGATTCAATATCACCAGCAAATGTTGTGGCAAATGCTCTAAGCAAAAAGATCAACTTAGCCCATATTATGGCTAAAGAGTGGAGGATGCTAGAAAATATTGGTTCATGGAATTTAGAAAAAGTTAAAACAAGGATACTTTTTGCTAATTTGCAAACAGAGCCCAACATACTGGAGAGAATCACTATTGTGCAAGAACAAGATGTGGAATATAAAGACCTCAAAGTGATAATGAAAAGTATGTTAGACAGTTCATTTGAGGTGGACCCTAAAGGAGTTCTAAAATTTCAAGGTAGAATTTGCATACCAAGAAATGATGATTTGAAAAGAGAAATTTTAGATGAAACCCATCGATCTCACTATAGTAACCACCCAGATGGTAATAAAATGTATCAAGACTTGACGCTACACTACTTGTGGAACATTATGAAATAGGAGATTTCAGAATATGTGGCTACGGCAACAAGTGAAAGCGGAACATAAAAGGCCATCAGGGCTTCACCAACTATTACCAATACTACAATGGAAACGAGAAATAATAACCATGGACTTTGTTACTAGGCTACCTCAAACTAGAAAGGGCCATGATTCTATTTGGGTCATTATCGATCGGCTTACTAAATTAGCCCATTTCTTGCCAGTTAATATAGGGTGTACAATGGAACAACTAGCAAAGATATATAAAGACAAGGTCATTTGATAGGATGGGGTACCATCAATATTACCTCAGATCGAGATCTAAAGTACTTGTCACAACTATGGAAGAAAGTTCAAGAAACTCTAGGAACCAAGTTACAGTTCAGTACTACCAATCACCCATAAATGAATGGGCAATATAAAAGGACTGTACAAATACTTGAGGATATGCTTCGTGCTTACACACTAGGTTTTCCAAGGAATTGGGACAAAAATCTTCCACTAGTTGAATTTGCATATAACAATAGTTTTCAATCAACCATCAAGATGGCTCCCTATGAAGCATTATATAAAAGAAAGTGTAGATCTCCTATTCATTGGGATCTTAATGAATATAAAACCTTAAGTCCTACCATAAAACAAAAAATTCAAGAGCTCCTGGATTTAGTTCGAGAAATTATTGAAATGGTGCAAATAATTCATGAGAGAATATTAACCACATAGAGTTGTTAAAATAGTTATGCTAATTATAGAAGAAAAAACTTGGAATTTGTGGAAAGAGATTAGGTATTTCTCAATGTGTCTCCTCGAAAAGGATTGGTGAAGTATGGAAAAGGTGGGAAGCTTAGCCCCCGATATGTAGGACCTTTCGAAATCACAGAAAGAAATTGCGGTATAACATATAAGTTAGATTTACCATTAAATCTTGCTAGAATACACAATTTATTTCATGTCTCCCTTTTAAAGAAATACCATCATGACCCATCAAACGTAATCAAGCATGAATCACTCCCACTTAACAAAGATCTATTATATGAGGAGAAACGTATTCATATTTAGATTGAAAATTTTAAGAGCCACAAAATAGGAAAATCTGACTAGTTAAAGTATTGTGGGAACAACATAACATTGAAGAAGCCACTTGGGAATTAGAAGACAACAGGCTCAAGCATTACGTTGAGCTCTTCAAAAATTAGGTATCAATTTGGGGATCAAATTCTATTAAGGCGGGAAGACTATAACAACCAAGGAATACAACTATGCCTCCAATTCTTTAAACAATCTAATATTTACTCTAGATTCATGGTTATTTTATCCTTATTTTGTTATGGAACTATTCACAAAAGGATACTTGATTTTAAAGATTTGGAGTGAACTTATCATCTATAGATATAAGATTCTTAAATCTAAACTAATTGAATGGCAAAAAGGTAATTCAAAAACTTGTGTAGGACTTGGAACTAATTAGCTAAAATTTAGCCTTCTATTTTATTTTAACAAATAAAATTCCCCCAATTCAAGGATTTAAAACTAAATATCAAAAAGTAAATAACTTAAATATGATAGGTGGCAACTTGAGGTGATGCCACATATTTTACCCAAGTCTAACCTTACCCCTTAAAGGTATTTATCCCTTCATTATCATCAAAATTAGGACATTTGCATAACGAAAAAAGGAAAAAAATAAAAAGGGAGAGAAATGGGGAAGAGAAAAGAGAAAAAGCAAGCTAGAATAAAGAAAAAGGAGAACCCAACTCTTGCTTTCAAAAAATAGCACTCTTTAGCCATTTAAAGTGGTTTATTTGGAATCATATGTGTTTATTATAGCATATATATATTCAGATTATGGTTTAAATTATGCATGATTTTGTGTGCTTAACTTGGTAAACACCAATTAGATTTAGACATAAACTTAAGATAGCTTGGCAAGTGGAAGGGCTTATGAGGTTTGAACTTATATAGGTCTTATTTTTCTGAAAATTATGGCCACAAATGTATAAATAGGTTAAAAAATAGAGGGATTTAATTCCAGCCTAGATAGTTTAGCATTAATTTTAAAAAAATTATATTTCTATTGTTAATATTTGGACTTTGGAATTGGTATCAAGGTAGAATTGTTGTGGATGTATTAAACCTAATCACCACATAGTGTTAGTTGATACAATTTGTGAGTTCCTAAATGATAAGTAGGAAGAACTATGGAGGAAAAATGAAGAAGTACTCGATTAGAATACTTTAGTTGGTTGAAGATGAGAGTTAGAATCACATACGTAAATAAGAACCAAAATATCATATTATTGAGTATGTTTCATATTTATAGAATTATGAATTACATGGAAAAAGTATAGAAACAAAATAATAAAAGAGACTTAGGAATTGGAATGTAAAATGGGAAGGAAAAGAGTTAAGGGAGGATATAGTTGAAGAAATACCCTTTAGTTAAGGCTTGGATATTCATTATGCTTTAGGATTCATTACATCTTGCCCTTAGTACATAGACTACACTAACTAAAGTATATTAGTTGAACTCTACATTAAATTTTAGTATTTATTTTAGTAGGGAACTTGCATAATGATTCGCCTTATCTTGAGACAGCACACTTTGGAAAGCACGTTGAGTGTTGTAACCTGAAGAAATAAGATAATTATTTCCATCAAGATGAATGAAAAATGATTATCATGGAAACAAGAAGATACATATATATATATATAGAGAGAGAGAGAGAAGAAAAGTCACATCATTATCTTTTGATGATCATCATGTCATTTTTCATACAATATAGTATGTCTACATAATTGAAAGATGAATCAACATGAACATGCTGGTCTATCTCATAGAGGTGTAGTACTTTATCTCACCTCGACTACTTGACTTTGATATCATGTTTATCATACCGTGTTGTGAAATTGTGGTAATTGAGTCCATTCAACCTGAGAGTGGCACAAATTATTTAGGCAGCATTGGGCTTGTCGAGTAGGATATATGCCTCAGGCCTATATCCCATAAATGCATGACTGGAGTTGTCATGGTGAGAAGGAGGTTGTAGGATTAGGATGATCCTGGGCATGTCTATCGATAGCAAGGTCACACCTTATCTGGAATGATTAAGTTAAAAATAGTCGACGAGATAAGGGTGGTAACATCAATATTCTTTAGTTGTATCCTACCATGTTAAATGATTTATTCACTATCATACTTGTTATTGCATACATAACATAATGATAAGCCAACAAGTATTCAGGTTGGAAAACATATGCACACAGACACTAGCCTCACTAAGTTGTATTTGCAACTTATGTCTTTATCTATTTCAATTCCTTTAGGATCAAAAAGTGAAAAGCAAGGTAAAGACGTTGGCACAATGTAGGGATCGAATATGTAAATATTAGAGTAGATCTTTTGCTAGCTCTAATTGTACAAGAGATAGTGGTCCACCTTATATTTTATACTCTATAAAGATTAGCTTTGTTATTGTGTCATGCTTCAAATAGAATTAGCCAAACCATATTAATATCTTAAGATAAGCAGAATCCTGTAATTCTTACTTGTAATGGTATGTGCATTTGAAAAACAATATTAGGTTGAAGTTAGATTTACATTTTAGATGTTCTACTTTCTATAGAAGATAAATTGGGTTCATATATTTGGGATCATAACTGCACGCACGGCCATATTAAAGGCATTAACTCTTCACATGCTATCTTCATATCAAATTCAGACAAGTCAACAACCTTTCCATATTAAATATGTCATCAGCAAGTCACCTTCATATTAATTAAGGAATATCCACTCCATATTTCTCAATGGCTAACAGCATAGTAGTTAACTAACCCTAAAGGTACTTCAAAGATCTCTATATCCAAGTAAAAAGCCTTGTTAGGCTGTAGGAAGAGGATTGTGTTTCCAACCTCTCTCTCCACACAAATAGTGAGGATTATAAATACCTCCATCTAACAAAAATTAAGGTATGCTCTCATATTTACATAAGCCCTTACTTTGCTACTTTACCCTCTGGTTGAATTTATACTCACTTAAGCATTGAAGGGTTTTAGTCAAAGGCTACCTTGGCAAGCCTTATATATCTCTCTTCATTGAAGGACTCAACCTACACTTCTATTATACGCTCAGCCCTATGTAGATTAGGTTGACTAATGCGATCTCCCAATGTCTTCCCTATAACTAGCAAATACATACATCATCATTTGGTGCCATCTATGTGACGTTGAGTCCACAATATTGAAAATAGTGAATTCTAGGTATGCTACGTCTGAGAGACAGAGTGAGAGGAGATCCATACTACACCTGCCACATCCTCTATCCTAGTTACATAAGGGAGTAAAGCTAAGCTCACAACTAGACTAAATAGCTACCCTGACCATCCCACCACTCACGTAAATGATAAGTTACTAAATATATATACAACTCTCGGCTAAACTCTCCATAACTTTACAGAAGTATAACCATCAAGTCGCTCTAGCTGCTTGCACAACACTGTGCTAGTCTAGGTAAGAGAAAAAAGCCCCCTACAAGGAAAAAATGAGAGATAAGCCTCAAGGTCATACCATAAGGCGTGAAAATAGCCCAGGGGATTCCCACGCAAGTAGGCCCATAAATACCCCAAAAAGAAATAGTTGATTCTATGGAGAGCTTTATTCATCCCCTTCAAGACCAACAACACGAAAGGGTCTAGTGTCCCAGGACACAGCTTAGTAGAAATTTGTTGCAAGCAGACCATGAGGAGTAGGAAGATGTCTCCCGCCAAGTTTAATAGTTAAATAGGTGATTAGAGGAAATCTCAAGGCAAAAGTTTGAAAAATAGTTGCAGGTCAAAAAAGCCCCTCGACTTTACCAAGAAAAATAGTCACCCTTTATTCAAGAAATAATTGAAGAGCTCATTAAGATTGATATAAAATCCCCCATGGGCCTACCTAAATATGATAGCTCCACCAACGTAAATGAGCGTACAGTTAAAACATATAATGCAACTCCATGGACATAATGACCATATCGACACTAAGATGTTGGTCATCGCATTCCAAGAGATAGTCCTAAAATGATTCATCAAGCTAAAGCTCGGCTTTGTTTTGTCCTAGAACTAGCTTTGCAACAAATTCCTCTATCAGCTCGCTAGCAGAAGCATAGCTAAGCTTCTCCACACATATCTCTATACAGTTAAGCAGAATGAGAAAGAGTCCCTCAAAGATTTCTTTGCCAAATATAACATAGAGGTCTTGAAAATAAACAATCCTAAGATCAAATTTCTGATTGATGTCCTTTTCTAGGGTCTGAGGCACAAAGAATGTGCCAATACTTGGTGAGAAAAAGACTGAGGACAATGGAAGAACTATTTAACCTAATAGAAAGGTACATGACCCAAGAGGATATAAACTAAATGAAATATGGGCACCACGACCAAGATAAGAAAAGCAAAGGTAAAGATAAAGATGATAGATCGTGAAATGATAGACATCGATATCCCATAAAGAGATTCCATAAATATACATCATTGAACATAACTAGAAAAGGTTGTTGTATGCAATACAGAATGATAACATCCTCAAAAAATCAAGGAAGCTTAAAGAATGAAACTCCAAAATGTACTGCCATTTTCACAAATAAAAGAGCCATGATACGAAGAAATGATTCCAACTCCATGATGAAATTGTATGTCTCATCCAACAGGGACATTTGAAAAATTCATTAACTAGAGGGCCCAAAGAACTGATGGCTAACCTAATCAAACTCCTAGTAGAGAAAAGTCGAGAAGCCTAAGAAAAGAAAACAAAGGGAAAAAGAAGGTAGAAGCTAATCACTCCTTGTAAGAAGGGTGATCGACATAATAGTAGGAAGACCCACTGAGGGGACTCCAAGTTAGCAAGAAAACAGATTCATCATTGATTAGATTCTACTAAATTATCGCTAGCAGTCATTGGTTTTGTGTGTCTCCACAAGCTTTGAACCTATTTCATTTTTAGATTCTAACTTCTCACATTTAGGGGAACATGGAGTTAATATCAAGCTAGACTGCCCTTTGGTACTCATTATTAAAGTTACAAATTTTGAAGTCAGAAAAATCTTGATTGATAATGGCAATTTAGTTAATATCATTTTCCTATTGACTTTCCAGAAGATAGACATTGCCCAGCTAAAATTTGAACTAGTTAGCACCTCACTGGTCAGATTCGGTAGGTCCAAAATAATTCTAGTAGAATCCATAAGTTTATCTTTATCATTTAGTATTGCATTAAGAAGACGAACACTAATGATTAGCTAGTTGGTGGTCAATGCACTCTTTACATATAGCGCAATCATTAGTAGACCTATCTTAAATAATTTTAGAGTAGTCATATTGACCTACCATGTGAAGGCATAATTCCATACCATGTCTAGAGCCTGTGAGCTACTTTTGTAATATAAAAAAAAGCATGGAGATGCTACACTATTTAAGTCAGAGCCAACAAGCAGAAAATCCAACCAAAAGAAAAACTTTGAAGAGATATCCTAGTAATGGAACTTGAAGAGGACCAGGCCACTAAGAAAATAAAATGTGAGGAAACAAGAGTTAAGCCTGTAGAAAAGTTCAAAACCATTAAGCTAGAACCACGTAATCCCAACAAGACCACTAGGATAGGCATGTACCTAGACAACAATATGGAGTGCATATTGATAAACTTCTTTGAAAGAACGTAGATATTTTTGCATGGAAAGTAATGGACCTCCAAAGGATCAACCTATAAATTATCATTAATCACCTTAACGTTGATCGCTCCTTCAAGCCAGTGAAACAGAAGATAAGGACATTTAATATAGATAGATGGCATATCATATAAGAAGAGGTTAACAAACTCTTTGAGGTAGGATACATTATTGAAATTTAATATCCTAATTGGCTTTGTAATGTAGTCCTTATATTTAAGGGTGAGGAAAAGTTGATAATGTATAGTAGTTTTACTGATTTAAATAAAACACGCCTTGAGGACCCTTACCCATGCCTAAAATGGATTTACTACTAAACTGGATTGCAAGGTACAACCTCTTGAGTATGATGTATACTTTCCAAGGATGCTATCAAATCTTTATGGTCCCATGAGATAAGGAAAAAACTTCTTTCGTGGTTCCCAACAGGTTATACTATTCTTAGTAATGCCTTTTGGTTTAAAAAATATAGAGACAACCTACCAAAGATTGGTAAACTTTATATTCAAGAATGAGATCGAACGAATCATGGAAGTGTATGTTGATGATATGATCATCAAAACTAAAAAAAGAAATTGATCACTTAGTTAACCTTGACCATACATTCTCAGTCTTAAGGGCCTTTAAAATGAAACTCAACCTAAACAAAAGCGCATTTAGGATTAAGATAGGGGAATTCTTGGGTTATATAGTCAGTCATAGGGAAATTAAAGCAAACCCACAAAAAATTCAAGCAATCCAAGATATTACGTATCTTAAGTCCTTGAAAGAAGTACAAAGATTATTCATCGAGATTATCACTCCAATCTAATTCATCTTACAACTAGCTGATAAGAGCTTCCTATTTTTCAAGATCCTCAAGAATGATAGGAAATTCCAATGTACAAAAGAGTATGACTAAGCTGTAGCAAAATTAAAGCTTTACTTGTTCACCTAACCATTATTAAATCCATCCCTTGGGGAAATTCTTTATTTGTACCTAGTAGTCTCCACAACAGCAATCAGCTCAATCCTTGTATCAATCGATTACAACACTAATATGTTGGAATAGTATCCTATAAGCCAATGAGAATGACCTTGTAAAAAAAGCTATTTCCTTGTAAAATAATCTGGATTAAATGATATTCTTTATATGACCATCTTCATCATATGCATTATTTCACTTCACTAGCATTTGGATAAAGCCCTTAGATCATCTATGACTATGAGACTTGATTTCGTGACGATGGAGTAAGTCTCAAAAGGTCGTGATCTTAAATCTTTCAAATAATAAGATCTTATAAGATAGGGCATCTAAGATCTTGATAGACTTGCGCCAACGATACATAAATCCAAGAGTTGGAAATCACTTCGTTCCATGAACAATTGTATGAGATATGGATGTATGTTAGTGAGTGCTTGTTACAAAATAAGGAACTGAAGACCCATTAAAGAATCCACTAGATAGCCATTGTGGCAAGTCGGTAGTGGCTAGTTTTCTTACTTACACTAGTGCATATTATTAGTTGTTTAACTTGAGGATCTATGCTAATCTTATGTCTGGTCCTCATGCTTTGATCTTTTCTTGACCACCTAGTGAGTTTTTTGGGTTGAGATTAGATATGAGCTACTTGGTATAGAGGTTTGTGAGATCCAAGATAAAATTCAACTCCTCGCTGTTGTGCAAGACAAATGCATCTCATATGTATTCTATAATGATCAATTCCAAGAAATTTTTATGCAAGGTGGTGTGACAATTTGAAAATGAGTTTTTCAAAAGTGAGGTCACATAAAGGGATTGAATATTGAGAATAGAGGCATAATATTGAGGCTATTAAGGAGCCAATAAATATCTTATCCTGGGCCTCTTTTGGGAGATTAGAGACGGAATGACCTTATTTGCATCGTACGCATAAAGCGATAATGGTTCTCCAAAATATTCATTTCGGCTAATTAGTTGGGCTCCATGGACTTAAGGTTGGACATCGACCATGGAGATTGGGTACTCTTCAATTAATGAGATTAATTGATTTAAGTCGATTAGTTTAAAAGGAGTTTTAAACTAAAATGAATATAAGATATTCAAAAAGTTACAAAGAGTTGTGAACCCATGTCCAATGAATGGTAGAACCTAGTGGGTCACAAAAAAAATCCAATTAACTTCCTAATTGATGGAGAAAATTTTCTGTGTTAGAAAATCAACTCCTAATGGACCAATTTTATGGTGCTAATTTTGAAGATCATTTTTAGTTAAATTAATCAATTAATTTAAGGAGTTAAATTAGATCAATTAATTTAAGGAGTTAAATTAGATCAATAATTAAGAATTTAATTATTTGGTGCCAATATGGCCATCAATTGGTCAAGTTAACATAAATAGTTAAGTTAACAAAATAAGCTTAAAGAGTTAAGCTAATTTGACTCAAAGAGTTAAGTCAAAGAATAATTAATTAAATTAAAGAGTTTAATTTAATTAACAGGAAGAATGAATTTTGGAGGAAAAATTCAAATAAAGAGTTCACTTGAATTAGCATCTTAATTAATTTGGAATTAGATCTCAAATGTAATTAAAATGCACGTGAAATTCAAATGAGATTTGAATTTAATTTGCCACCTTAGCAACCCCACTTGGCCACCCTCTCCTCATGGAATGTGTGATGCCAACTTGGCATCACACCATTCAACATCTATATATAGATATAGAGAGAGGATTAGCCAATGCATCACACCATTTGTGAAAAATTAGATTCTTTGCAATTTCCCTACAAAAACCCCTCACAAGCGTTGCACTCATTTGTTGAAAGCTTTGCTCTCTTCTTCTTCCTTCCAACCAAAAATTGGCCTCCACCATTATTGTATCTATGGTCTTACTACAACTTATAGACCATAGATTTTGAAAGTTCTAATTGGTGTGTGGATTATAGAGGCAAACAAGTTAGTTTGCTTGATTTTGGAGATTCACCTGCACAGAGTCTAATTTGACAAATTTCTCCAAGGAGTTCTAGATATATTTTTGACCTGAAATATTTACATAGAGTTAATAAAGGTTTTGAGAAGATCCAATAATTTTCCCAAATATTTTGGAGAAGCTTTGGTTGAGCAATGTTTGCACTATTCCAGCTGCGCCAGTTGCAGATAGTTTCCAGAATTGTGAAGAATTCAGAAGTTTTTCCTTAGATTTTATCTTTCATGGTAATACTCTCACCAAATCTGAATTTCTAACATGATTTGATCCTTTTTATGCTTTTAAGTACTAGTTAATTTTATTTTTTTGAAGTTTGATAACTGGATCCTAGTGCTTTACTTGCTTTCACCGTCGATCAGTATACTATGTCAGTAAGGCCTTACAAAGGCCCAAGCATAACTATTTGATGATTGAGAATTTTGCTATAGCCTTGATCACTACTACTAGGAAACTGAGACTATACTTCCAATTCAATATTATCATTATTTTAATCCTTCAAGCTCTGAAGTAAGTCCTAATAAAACCATATAGCTCTAGGAGAATGACAAATGAGTTATCAATCTAGGGGAATTCGATATCAAATTCTAGTTGCGAACAACCATAAAAATGGAGGTTTTAGTAGATTTCATAATAAAATGCATTGACCTGCCATAGTGGTCAAGCGACAAACCTCTTTTTGGATACTATATATGGATAGATCTCTATCTCATCTGGAGTAAAGGAGGGAATATCATTACACTCCCGTCAAGCAAAGTAGTATGACTTCGCTTTCAAGCTTAACTTCTCTGTTACTAACAATGAGGTAGAATATGAAGTATTATTTGCAAGTATGAAGATGGCCATAGAAATGGAGTCGAATACCACAAGGCGATCACTAACTCTCAATTAGTAGCATGGTAGTTTGGCAATAATTTTGAGGCAAAAGAAACATCAATGTTAAAATACCTAGTAGAGGTTAAGAAATTATAACAACAATTTAAAAGTTCTCCTACCTAGCCAAATGCCAAGATCAAAAACCAACAAGGCAGATGCACTATCTAAGTTCGTAAGCTCAATAAGAGAAACTAGAGAAAGAACCATCACATTCCCAATTATAGACAAACCAACCATAGAAAGTAACAACTATAAACAAATCTTGGAAAATGAGAAATCGCTACCTAACTTGCAAGAAGACGTTAAAAGAAGGAAAACTTCCACAATATAAAATCAAAGTTTGAAAGCTAAGGAATCAAGTAGGTAGATTCACACTCGATGAATTTAGACAACTATACAAGAAATCTTTCTTTGGGCCCCCATTGAGGGGTTTGAGGCTAGTTGAAGCACAAGAAATGTTGAAAGAAATCCACTCAAAAAGCTATAGTAACCACTCTGGAGGTCGAGCATTGACTTATAAAACTATTAGACAGGGGTATTTCTAACTATCTATGCTATAGAATGCCATCATTTTCACCAAGAAATGCCCATCTTGCTAATTACATATCAGCGCCCATCACCAACCAATATTGACCTTAGTGCTAGTAAACATAATGGAGCCTTTCAACCAATTGGGAGTTATTCCTTCCAACTACAAGGTAGAGGAAATATATGATAGTCACAATCAAGTGCTTCACCTAATGGATTGAAGTTGAAATGGTCCCAAAGATATCTGACACTACAATAAGGGCCTTTTATGGAACAATGTCATTTGTAGGTTCAAGCTAGCAAAGTTCTTTATATCCAATAATGGCACACAATTCCAAAACAAGAGAACTATAGACTGGTGCAAGAACTTATGCATTAGGTAGCATCTCACATCAGTCAGTAACCCTTAGCTAAATGCTAAATTGAGGTTACAAATAGAACCATCATTGACCACATCAAAACTCGGGTAAATAGTGCTAAAGAAAAATAGGTAGATCACCTCTCCAACGTATTATGGTCCTATAGAATGATCCTAAAAACAGCGACAGTCACAATCCATATTATTTGGTATATGTGTTGAATGTCATGATCATTAGTAGAACTTATGAATTTTACAACTTGGATAATCTATTACCACTCAGTAAGGTGCAAAGCAAACCTCAACCTAAGGACGCTTGAAGAAAAGCACGAACACTCTTATAAAAATATGCAACATTGCAAGGCCTTGATGGTTAAGAGCTCAAAAACGTTTGTTTGACCTAGGACATGTCAAATAAGGGATATGGTCCTCAAAAAGGTTGAGGTCTCAAAAAATATGGAGAAACTCGACCCTAAAGGAGAAGGGCCTTTATAGTGGTAAAAGTGTCAAACAATAACTCGTACTAGATAGCAGACATAGTGGGCAATGAATTACCTTACCATGTAATAAGTTAATGAAAATTTTATGTATAATGATATCTTATTTTCTCGAGTAATCTACTTCATGTTTACAAGAAAAAAAATTCTCTATTTGAGAAATTGACTTCTCATCATTACAATTTATTCAAACTTATGGTCCTTTATGGATTACCAATTATTTCAAAACACACGAGATTTAGTCTTCTCAAAACATATAGTAACAAGTTAGTCATTAACAATTTTAACCGACAAAATCCAGCAATTGACTCCTCACATTAAATAATGTAAAAAGTAAAGTTCTAAATGGCATCACATCAAACTTAATTAAAATAAAGAGCAATCAAAGTCCAACATTGCAAAATAAAATTGTCACCTAGAAGCATCCAATACTTGTTCAAATAAAATCAAAAACATCAATTCTTTATCAGAAAAAATATAAGCAAAACTTATAGTTGGAGCCAATGTCTTCATTCAAGCCAGCAACAATGGTTCATTTGTCATCCGCCTCGACTTCATCAGCAAGAAGTCGTCCTTCTTGGTATCAACATCTACCACCTTTAAAGGCCCATAGACCTCTTTTTCCTTCTATACAGTAGAAGCGTCAGTGGATGAAAGGGCCCAGCCTCATCGGCAAAGAAACTAGGGGTAAGCGAAAAGTATTTAACCACGCAAACCTACTTTTTCTCTATTTTGTAAGTAAAAATTGTGGAGAAATCAAACTTCTTCACCACTAAGGGGATGCTTGGGTGGGGCAATTGGGGCGCTCTTAAGGTATTCTTGCAACTACTCATCCTTATAGACGTTGAGCTTTTCCTTATCTTCTTGTCGAAACTAATAACCAAGGAACTCAAGCTACTTTATAACCTTATCAAAGCCCTCTTTGGCATCGTCAAATCCAAAAACACCCTAGCATCATTAAAGGCCAAAGTTAACATAAACGGTTGGAACACTTTCTTATGAATCTTGGGTTGCAGCCTAAAGAAT
The DNA here is from genome assembly GCA_014898725.1 of Jacaranda copaia. Classification (NCBI taxonomy): domain Eukaryota; kingdom Viridiplantae; phylum Streptophyta; class Magnoliopsida; order Lamiales; family Bignoniaceae; genus Jacaranda; species Jacaranda copaia. Next base: position 526,511 of record JACGDI010005222.1, on the reverse strand, counting down.
TCATCTCGAGCTTGTCGAGAACAAGCCAATAGCCCATTGAGTGCCCAGTAATGGAGGCCTCATTAGCTTCGACCCATAATTATTTCACCAACTCCCATTGACTCTTCTTAGTAACCACTACTAGTAATTCAATATCCTTTACTTTGACTTGCTTGGTAAGCTAGTCAATCCTATCTTGCATTGACACTAGAATAGTCTTCAAAACTTTCGACTATTGTTGCACCAAGCCTTGTACCTCTACTACGAGTTGGCTCAATTGGCTAAGGACAAATGAAACCTATGAAATATAAATTGTAGCCCCACTGTTCAACCTAAAAAAATTATGTAATACTAATATAAAGAAGAGTAAAAGATAAACAATGTAGTAAATAGGACTTGAGGAAAAACTTTACCATGTTTGTGTGAAATGCAAATGACTTAAGAGCCTTGATCAACTCAGCATCCAATATTCTCTTCTGGTCCTTCAAGAAAAGACCAGCCTTTAGCACACTCAATAAGGTCTCTCCTATTGACCTGTCATCCATCATTACTCTTAACACCAAGTTTAAGTCCAAATTGTGGATCATCTAAAGTTGAGATATCAAAAATCTCCTCATTAGTCATTTTTTGCAGCCCCTCTAACACCTTTATGTCTTAAAAGGTTATCGCCTTTCCTTTTTCAGTAGTAGTCTTTTTCAAATGAGGTAGCTGATAAGATCTCCCAACCTTAACAACTTTTCTCTTTAGTTAAGCCACAAGGCTTGCAACTTCAGAGTAGTTTGGTGAGGGGGCATAAGTAAAGTTCTGTCCTACTTCAACAGTAGCAAATGTGTTCTCTCATCAATCTTTGGTGACCTTACATCTGAGCTAAGCCTTGTGTTGCTTACCATCGCAAACTAGCGAGCACCGGTTATTATGGACTGATTTGCAAGGTCAAACAAAACCACAAAATTCATCATAAACATTAAACATAAGCAACGGACATCATACAAGAAAGGTCATAGCTACCTAAGCAAGCATTAGGTGACACCCTCAAAGAGGCAATCAACAGCTATGCCACAATCAAGTTTCTCTCTTTAATAAACCTAACTACTTCTATTTCCCCAAATGCTATTAAATCTCAAATAAAAATGTTGTGCCATGAAGGATTTTCATTTTTGTAGAAGTGGAGTTTCCCCTCAACTAGCCTTAAGGAATATTAAAGCCCCTACTACTAAAGGCTAAAAAAAAAAGAAAAAAAAAACTCTCCACCCTTGATCATAAGAATATGAGGGAGTAACAAAGATTTTTTAATAATGGTGGGCAATGATGTTCTTAAATCTCAACTCCTCAAAATTGCCCGACTTCTGAGACATTGGAATATGAAAATGATAGCTAAAATTGTCAAAAGAAGGGGGTTGGTTGTTTATGAGCATAAGGATGACAAAACTGCACAAAACTGCACAAAACTACAATGAATTCGATAACAGTTGCATAATGTAGACTCAAAAACCACTCAAAAGGTTGATTATTAGCTAAGCAATTGAGAACTTATAACCATATTCTAACACAGCCTCAAATATAGCCATACACCCTTCGGGGGGTCGATTTATCCTATCCCTCAACTTGGGTTTTATTAACTAAAATTTAAGATGAATGTGAATTTTACACCTAATCAACTCCAAGTCATTGTGAGTGACTTCCAAAATGATCACACTGCAATTATAATACGTAAACAACATTTCCCTCAACACTAAAGGTCAATCAACTTGCCTAGATGGTCCTACCTCATCAACAATAGGCTTAAAGGGCTCAGCCTCTTCCTAGGCAGTAGCCTCGACCTCCCTTTCCTCGTCTCTCTCACTCAATGAATTACTTGAGCTATTACTTGCTCACTCTCTCCATTGGAACCATCCCTATTCCTAAATTCATTTCTAAAGGAGCTCTCTTAGAATCACCCCCTTTGCCAACCAAACCTTTATATTATCTAATTGCCTTAGAATCACTTATTTTATCCATCTTTGCCTCAGCAACTCTAACTATATTACTTCAAAAATATACAAATAATAGATAAAATCCTAGGATGACCAAATGAGAAGTAAAGAAATCACAAGCAATAATAATAGGAAAGAAATAGAAAGCAGGAGCATTTACAAAAACAGGAATGGGGAAGAAACTTGAATGGAAGATTGGCAAAAATAGGCTAGATAGCTATAGAAGATAATAAAATGGATTAGAAAATACGCAAAGCACTACCTCAAAATGTAAACTATAAAAGTGAGAATAAGGCAATCAAACAGACTATTTATAGGTGAATTGTTTAGTAGTATAATAGGCTAAAATGATCGAATACCAATTAATAATAACATAACCATCAGTCATCTATTAAATTTCCTAAATAAACTGCCCGTAACTGCCTAGTAACTCCTACCTAGCCAAACCTCAATAGAGATTCAAATTCACGGGTCGGGTAAAATCTTGCTAATTAAACTATTCCTGACTCTAGCATCTACAAGCTTGATTACATTGAGAAAAGGAGGGACTTATGATATGGGTAAACCTAACCTAGTTCGATAGGTTGATCACTTTTGACCCTAATCAAGCCTATTAGTCTCTCGACTAACCAAATTGATAAATATGTGAAGTTGTTGAACCAATATACTAGCATTGTCAATATGAAAAAGCCTCCCACAAGTAGGTATGTTTGACCCTCTCGATCGTACAGAGGTCAACTATGGCATACCCCCAAGTGCAGTCGCATAAATGCATTACCTATTCACACGCAATAGATCACCTCCGCATTAAATACAACTAAACCAACTTCCTATCTACATTAAATATGCCACTGACAAGTTACTATCAGCATTAATTAAAGAAGATCCATCCCATATTTCTTGTCAGCCAACAACATTATGATTAACCAACCCTAAAAAGACTTCAAAGACCATTATATCCAAGTAAAAAACCTCATTAGGCTATAGAGAATGAATCGTATTTTCTAACCTCTCTCTATACATAGATGGTGAGGACTCTAAATATCCCTTACCAATAGAATTTGAGGCACGCTCTCATATTCACATCTAAGGGTTTTAGCAAGGGACCACCTCGATAAGCTTTACGTGTCTCTCTTAATTGCAAAACTCAACCCACAACTCTGCTATATCCTAAGCCCTATGGCTATCAAGTTTACTAATGTGATCACCCAGTATCTTTCCCACCGCCGGCAAATAAATACAACATCAATGCACTAGGAAAATATTTCTCATAATTTTTTATTTAACACCTACTTCACATTTATCATGTTCACTTTTACTAATATTTGTTAATCCCATTGCATGCATATCTTTAAGCTCTTGAATTAATATGTCTTGATCAAATATGTCACAAAGAAATTGAAAAAAAACTCATACATATAAATAGAAATAGAATTAGTATTATTCATGATAAACATCTTATACATTCCATTTTTAGCATATCCCTTTCTGACAAAGCTTCCATTCCTTGTAGGAATGACTTTGCCAAGCTCAACAAAAATTTTAAAGCCTTTCTTGTCCAAAAGATTTACAAAAATTAAGCTTTTCCTAATTTCTAGTACGAATAGAATATTTAGCAAAGTCAATTACATAAAGTTGATTTCCATAGTTGCTTCGCCTCCAACGCTAGAACAAAAATTGTTTCCCATTTGAACTTCCTAACCCTTTGCTTTTTCGAAAGTTTTAAACATAATCTAATCATTTCAAACATGAACAATCACTTAGGAATCCAACCACCACGCAACCCAAGGGTTTATTTTCCATATTGACTCTAGAAATCATAATCACATAAAAACTAAGACCTAAACTTATGGTAAAAGGTTCTCCTTTTGTTGTAAAATTAACCATGAGTGCTTGTGTTAAAACATAAGTTATAGTAACTTAATTAGACACTATATTACACAAATTAAATAACCTAAGATTTAATACATCATACGCATGCTTATATGTATGTTAAAATAGTAAAAATGAGTATAAAAAGTATACTTGGAAGGTTGAAAATAAGAATGCAAGAGTAGATCGAGGCCTATGTACCACACAGTATCTTTAAGGCTTTATTTGTTCCTCTATAGGCTGAAGGTCACTGACTAACAATCTCCCAGGATACAATAATCTTTCCAGACAAAGTAAGCACTCCAATTATTTGGACTCTGAAATCTATTGACTTAGAAACTCTTTTAATGCAAGTGTAAAATGCGGAATGAGGGCAAATGTAGTGATCACACGAATGCCTTTCAATGTTCTTCTTTTCTCTCTATCTTTGGTGGGTTCTAGGCACTCTTATTTATAGTTATACAATGCAATTCATTGACAAAACAAAACTCTTTATTAGGGATCATAATTTTTTCTTTTAAGAATACAACTAAAGAATAAAATCACGTAAATCACTTTTTTAATTGAGAGACACATTTTTACTAAAGAGTGGGAAGCTCAAATCATAGCTCTATCTCATGAACTAACTTTTCTATAGGGGTGTGTCTATTAGGTACACTAAAAAAATAAACTTTATTTATTTTATTTTCACACCTGCACTCTTTTTCCAATGTGGGATAGCTTAATTTGTCCACTATAATGTCCTTAATTATTTCTCACTTTAATTTCAATTTTCTTATTCACTTTTTTAATTTTTGGCATATAAATATTCTGAAATTTTCACATCCTTAACCATGCTTGTCTAGTCTATAACAATTTTATTGTGTATCTTCTCCAGCATAGTATCTTGTTTCTCCACAAACATGACATTTCCTTTTTCTTGTTAATATTATGCTTGTTTTTCTATCCAAATTTCTTAAATTGTCCATTATTCTTTTTAACACTTGGACCACTTTTCTTAAAAGATTCTACCTCTTCAATACATAAACACTAACATGTCTATGGGTTAAATTCTTAGCATTGTGCTTTTGAGCCCCTTCTTCAATACATAGATCCTTCAAGATTTGATCTAAGGAAAAGTTCCCAAGTTTATGCATCAACTCTTTGACAAAATCTTTCCAACTTAAACGTAGTTTAGTAATTCTAAATCCAACTTGAAAAGTTTCACACAAGATAATTTAACAATTCTCAATCTATTGACAATATTCTAGAGCTCATGCACTTGCTCTAGTATGAGCTTGCTGTCAACCATCTTAAATTCTAGATATTTAGAAACTAAATACTTATTTGTACCTTCCTTCGTAGCTTTTATTTGCATTTCAAGCCTTCCAACAACTCCTTAGATAACTGCACATTAGTATAGAGGTCATACAGTCGATCAAAGATAGTGTTGAGGATATGCCCACAAGCGAGCACTTCATCTTCTGCCATTTTTCTCCTCAACTCCTACAATGTATTGATCAGAGCCTAATTTGATTGCTGGCCATCACTTAGTCAGGGATCATTTAGAATTGGCTAAAGCTTAGGTCCACCAAATAAGCAATTTTTAACAATGTCAATAAGAATTTCATCTTATCTTGCCAATAGTTGAAATTTTTGCCATCAAAGCAGTCTGATTTGATGAAATTCAAGTTCATGATTTGGAACGATTATGAGTCCATTATTGAATATATAGAAACCTTAAGATTATTAAGAAAAGTATCAAATGGAAACAAAAAAGTGCAAGGAATGATGTGGGTTTTTCCTATCCTTATGATTTCTATTACCCACGCCACTATTAGTTTGCTAAATGTTGCAAGTAATTCTCCTCTAGGATGCATGTCAAACTACAAAGAAAAGTTTCAAATGATAGCAATTCACTTGAAAGTATATAGAGATTTTTTATGAAATGATGATTTGAACTAACAGAGAAGGGGACAATTTATATGTGAGGCTATATATTTAGAAGTCATAAAAACATTTCATAACTACTTTTGGTGATAAAAATATTATGTAACAAGAAATGTTTTTATTCTTTGGTTATAAAAATATTTTATTAATAAAAATATTTCATAATTGCTCTTCAATTATAGAAACATTTTGTAACTTTTTGTAACAATGAGATACTCATCAATATAAAATTAATTTTGCAAATAATTGTGCATCTTTTCAAAACCCACTTTCAATACAATTTGATCACTTGAAATAATTCTTACTTAAACTATATAGTTATAAAGACTCATCCCCTTCATTTTCTCTTCATTTTTCCCCTTCTACCACATTAAGAAATATAAACAAAATGCAAAAAGATTACCCACAGATATTGCACAAACACGGTTGAAACCACCAACGTCGGATGACCAGTGTTATTTCCAAACTTCACAAGAAGTAATTAGGTAACTAGTCTTTCAACAGAGCTTGTAATTGGCTAAAGTCCGAAGACCTTATGCCCATAGCTAAAAATTGATTATCACCTGGCAACAATTGATTTCACTACCAAGCAAACTTTGCTCAAACACCGTTACATTAAGAAAATATGCTTTTTTTCTATAATTAACTATCTAAGGCATATAGTAATTAAGTGTGGTAAAAAAATATTAACTGTGCCCAATGCCTATAGGTAAAAGTTTAGCTATACTCTTTAAACTGTGGTAATTGATTTTAAAATTTCTTTAGTTAATACAAATTTAATGTATGGTAAAAATCAATTTAAATACCAATTATCTGTCATTGCAATTGGAAAGTATAGGTGTAGTAGTTGATTGCCGCACTTCCTAAAACATAGTAAATGCTGAAATCATTTCTCACAAAAATTAATCGTAGTAAATATGACTTATTACTATCCTTTTTAGGTTTAATAAAGTAAATTAATTTGAGAGTTTTGAGGAATTTTGTTAGTTAGCTTGTTTTTTTTAATTTACACCCATCTGCTTTATAGGTTCAATAGGATTCAAACCTCTAGCCTTGCATTTATGTGTGTGAAGATGAAGCCAATATTAGACCGGTTGCCAATAGGCTACTAGTTAGCTCATCTAAGTATATTTAATTAATTAATCAAATTTTTTTAATAATAAAAATTGCTAGAGACAAATTTTATTTTACTTTTAATACAAAATTTGGGGTTTTTCTTACTTAATTTTGGATTTTGTGGGATTTTGATTGATAACTAATTTAAGTATTTGATTAATGAATCAAGTAATTTTTAATAATAAAGATTGGAGGGAATGATATTTTTATTTTACCTCTAATTTGATTGAATAAAACCATATGAGTAGCTAGGAATTTTTTTGAGGTTTTTTATTAGTTAAATTCAATTAAACAAAAAAAAAAAATTGGGAAAAAGTTTTACTTTACCTTCAATTTTATTGATTAATACCTTGCTTTCAATTTATTTTACGTTGTTTGTAGTGAAAATTTGTTGATTTAAAATATTAATTTTGATTGCAAAAAATTTACAAGTTCCATGGTTTTTGCTTCACTAATATTAAAAACGTGTGGATAATTCATCAACTTTTTGCTGCGGTTTATCTAAAATTGTAGTAAATGTAATATATTATTCACCTCAAGTAAAATTTATAGTAAATGAATGTCTTTCACACTATGATAAGATGGAGTGTAGTATTTAAAATGAAATTTACCACACATTTGGAAAATGTATACCACAACAAAAAAAATCGTAGCAAATAGATATTCTTATGACATTATTTTTAGTAAACCAAAAAATATTGCAGTAAAAAGCATAGTTTTTTATAATGTTATAATAGTGAGAACAATCATTCAGTAAACGAAAATGTAGCCTCCATTAAAAAAAAGTATCTCTAGATAAATTCATCTATACATTTAAACTTAAAAGGTACCTTTATGTAGGTGATGTGATTCTAGTCATTTGACGTCCAATCCCTTGGAAAAACCTTTCAAATTCTCAGACGAAGTGATTTCTGGATAGATGCCTTTTGGAGTGCCTACCTCCATCAAATTCATTCTTCATAGCATGGGGCCACTAGTTCGGGCTCACCTTGCATTATATACACACCTAAAAAGAAAAAGAATGCAACTAAATAGCCTTAAATTAGCTTGACATTACATCATCTTATATTTATAGTACAGTAGAATAATATCCATCATATTTACTACCGTTCATTATTTGGGCATTCATTAGCATTTTCCTTTATTAATCATAGATGGCTACACCTAGTTTGGCATGAGAAAGTAGCTGGAGGCATTAGGCCTTTATCTTATTTAATCCCAAAATCACTTGTCAATGATCCTCTAATGAGATCTCATTCTCTTAGCGATCCATGCCACTTTACTGTTTGGCAAGTACATCTTTTCACATGATGGTCATGCCTCCATTCCACTGTTCGGGTATCTTCATTTGTGGTGACTTACTTATGGAATTGTCATTCTAGTTTCATAACGATTGATATATTGTCATGGAGCGGAATGAAATGGAGAAAGGGGCCATCCGCCATTTCATCTTGAATAAGAGTGAGTTCTCCTTTTGGTACAAAATGACGATACACTAATTGATGGGATGGTTTATATGGAGGTTTTGCAAGGAAAAAAGTTGGACTAAAGCGAATCTTCAAAATTGCTTGACGTCAAAGTTCAAACAAATGAGCACGCGGTCAAATCTACAATTAAAATGAGAATGATATATTTATTGAGATGGCCCCTAGTTAAATCCTTCTTAAGTTTAAGTTAGAATAAGCATTATGGAGATAATAAGGCCACAAAGTAGGTGGGAGAATACATTTATATAGTGTGCACTTGAGATAAATAATACAAAGGGATATTTATAGAGTTTGCTTCCTGAGGTTGAAATTATAGTACAACTCCTATGGGAACAAGTAACACCTATTGGATCATGGGATTAAAGTTAATCTCTTGATCCTAAAAAGGCAGTCAAGTGGCACATCGTCATTCAAAATGGTACAAAAATATTTTTTTCTATCAGAAAATGACTCTGTTAGTGAGTTTAATATAGAGGAGATGCAACATCAACTGTGATTATTGCAAAGGAGAGAGATTATTAGATAGCCTTAAGAGCATTTAATGTGCATGCCCATGCCGAGTGGATGGACTGGGATCGGGTTCTACGGCCAGAGGTCGATTTGAAGATAATTGACTCCTCATGTGCTGAATACATAGTTAGCTATAAGACATACCTTGGGCAATTGGTCAACCTGAAGACGTTTGACCCCAAGAGTTCACTACCACGATCTAAATGGAGTGCAAGCCCCTATGCAGGTTTCTTGAGGTTAGATTGGATTGCTATATCACAAAACAACAAGTGGGATAGTCAAGAATTTTTAGGGTGCCAACTCTTTGGCTTTATCTAATATCATGTATAACTTTATATTCGGACAAGTATCACTTCGTTCTGGAAAACAATTGAAAGAAAAATTAAACCATTATCATTTTCAAGTTAAATATCTTAATTATTCTTTTAGTTTGTTATTTAACATCTATTTTTATTTAATCTCTTATCATTCGTACAAATATTTTTTATTTAGATAATTATAATATCTCATCCCATAACTAATCTATAAATTATAATAGTTCTGAACATTATGTAATATTTCTTATATTCTATAATAATTCAAGTTTCATTATATTCATTAATATAGTATTATCAAGGTAAAAATTAAAATAGGTTAGAAATCTTATGCTAATATTTTTCTATGCAATACAATAATATCTCATCCAATAAATTGATCTCTATATTCTAGTAACTATAAGAATAAGATAATGTTATTTTTCATATTTTATACTAAACGAATTTAGAAATGCAATAGATAAGAAAATCATAAAATTTATTTAAAAGCTCTGTAAATAAATTTTGTCGGCAATGAAACCATGTTGATTTAATATCTATAGTTAGATTATTTAATTGTATAATTAAATCAAATATTCAATTCATATACAAAAATAGTAATCAATTAATAATTATTTTTATTTATATTATTAGTATTTTACCCCATTAATCAACATTTGAATCTAATAATTTTAAAAATTACACTTTATTTTTCATATTCTATAATAATTCAAATTCCATTTTGATTATTCATAAGTTCATTGTATTATAAAGTAAAGAATAAAATACATTAAAACATTTAGGGTGAATTGCATCCACAACTCATAAGGTTTGATCCAATTACAAGAAAATCCTCATTATTTTGAGAATTACATATTTTTCCTCTAACATTTGACATCATCTAATATTTTAACCCAAATGTTAGCCAAATTTAGAGTTTTGACCAATGCCATTAAAAAAAATTAGCTGAAATTTCAAAAATACCCTTACATTAATTGACCTTACTTTTTACCATCTTTGACCTTTGGTCACAGACAAAATTGCCCTCAGGGTGCTATTATAAGACATTTAAATTTTTAAGAATTTATTGTAATTAATATTTCATTTGAGATCTAAAATATACTTAATTAAGTAATATTTCAAATTATATGCAAAATTAATTATGTCAATTCGGATGAGTTGGATGGGTTCAAGTTAAGTTGAGGTAGGGGTATAAAATAAAAATATCAAACCAAAATCCAAACCCAATCTGATGCTAAACTCAAAGGGCTCAACCCTAATTTGACTCACAAAAAATCGAGTCAGGTTCGAGTTGACCTAATTTTCTATCAAGTCATGCAACAACCTAATATACTTGATCTAACCCAACCTAAATTGTGACACCCCCTTTCAGGACAACACCCAAGTTGAAGCGTCACTCAATTCAGTCCTAAAGTACAAATCAACTTAAATTAGAACAATTTATATCATCCCCAAAAGATTAATAAAAGTCATTACAGTCAATAGGCTCATCAAAAGATTTTTCCAAAAATTATCAACGATAACAACAGCTGTCAACTTAAGTAGCCACTTCAAGAGTATTGTGTACATAACATTAGGAACCCACTTCATTCATCAAAATATGTATATAATACCAATTTTAATCCAAACTTAACATATTACAATGCCTTATCATATTAGTTGTAACATATCAAATTATCTCTAACTTATAACATAATATGCCAAGGAACCCATAAACACATGTATCACTCAGTCTAATACAAAACATGTTTCCCTCAAGCTCGAGCTAGGAATCCATATCTTTCACTCAACCTTGTCTAAGAAAAATAGGAATAACAAAGAGGGTGAGTTGTAAGGACTCAATGAGGGAAATGAACAATATAATATCTAAAGAAAGGTGTATGAAGTATGATTTTTAATAAACAGCTTGATAACAATAAGAAGTTCAATGAAATCAACAACGTATACATAATTAACAAAAAATCAATTTTTGGTAAACTTTTTGTCATTTCATTTTGCTCAAGCACTCAGCTTGGTGGGTAATAACATGTTTATAGCTTGGTCGACTACATGCCAAATCCCTACACCTATAGTTTACTATTTCCAACTGCCTATAAGCTAGGGTTATAAATGCGTACTAGCCAGAAAGACTTGCGTCTACCGGTCTATTCCGCACAGTTATTTTTTAGACCTAGCCCTTAGGCCCAATTCCCCCCGTGGCATCCCTCTAAGTGATATCCGCCCATGGCATCCCATGGATTAGTAATCCGCTCATGTCTTACCATGGGTTAGTATCCGCCCATGACTTCCCATAAGATAGTAATCCGTCCATGACTTCCCATAGGTTAGTAAAAATATAATGCCACCAGATAATAGTTCAATATCAAATAAGATTTGCAAACTCAAAGAACTTCACAGAGTTTGATTTAAAACAATCATTTCCAAGTAAAGGTGGTAAAACATTAAGTGATTTCCAATCAAGAGAACCTCACAGGATTCAATTCAAAATAGATATTTTCAATAAAAGACAATAAACTATCGAGTAATTTACAATCATGAGAACTTTACAGGGTTTGATTATTAACAACAATAACAATAATTTGATCAAACATCAAGTCAATAGAACCTAACAGATTCAATGATTTCATAAGATAAAGCATACAAATAAAAACCAATCGGTAGATCCCTCACAGAGGAAACAATAACTTATAGAGTACGATAATCAAGTCAATACCAACCCTCATGGGGGTTTATCAATGGAACAATAAGTACAAGAGATGCCAGATTAGCAGAATCCCTAACAGGGTTTTCAACAAATAACAAGTAAGTTCATGCAAAGCAATAACCCAAAGTGGGAGAAACCTTCTAGGGTTCAACAATTAATGAATAAGCAGTAATCAAGTCAAATACCAAATCGGTAAACCTTTACCTCTTGTGACCTTAGTACTATCAAGTACCACTTGCAGGTATCTCATCCATACATGTCTCAATTGTTAGTCCCAAATCAAAATTTTGGTTCAATTAACTAGTATTTACATTATAGGTTAGCCTAACAATTTACTCATATTAAATCATGAATCAATTAATTGAAGTGTTACCTAAAAATACACAATTGGGACCTCAACATCATAAACCAATCGCACCACCACGACCACCGCGATGAGCAAGAGTTTCTGATCCCTAACAGTGCTTTTAGTTTTTAGATTCAAGGTCGAGAAGGCCCTCAACCGTGGCTTGAAAGTTTCAATTTTTGCTTATTATTGCTACGCCTATAACGATTGTTTTTGCCTCCATCGTTGCTCCAATCACTTATGCAAAGCTACCAGCTTGTTCTCCATACCAAGGGCTTTACAAACTACCATCTATATTGTCCATCGTACTCCTCCTTGCTGGTGATTTTGAGGTCAACATTTTCTTTCTCAAAACTATGAAAATCTTGGTGCTAGGTTTGTGTTGGTGTGGTGATGGTGTTGTTAGGGTTGGTGAGGAAGAACAGTTGACGAGGCTAGGTGGAAGAGAAGCTACTGAAAATGATGGCTGGTGTTGGAGTAAAGAGAGAATTGAGAGAGATGGTGCAGCGGTGAAGAAATGGCAAAGATTAAATGGTGAGGTGGTGAAGATGAAATGGTGAGGTGGTGAAGATGAAATGGTAAGGTGGTGACACATCCTTCCTCATGCAAATTTTTTTTTTAACAAAACTCAATTTTTAAGAATTAACATTTAGTCCCTAATTTAGCAAATAGTTCAATTAAGTTTTTTAGTTAATTAAAATATCATCTTGACCCTAGTTAACTAAAGGGGTTTCATGCAAGCCTCTAGGTTTTAAATTTTTGTTCAATTAAGTTTTTCAAAAATTATTGGCCCCAAATTTTTAAATAAAATAATAATATAAAGAATAATTAAATCTCACTAAATCAAAAATAATAAAATTTAGATTCTATAAATCATAAAAACTTTGGGGTGTTACACAAACCAACTCGATCCATATATTTTATTTTTTATATTTATAAATTTTAATATTACAATTGAATAGAAATTTGATCTACCAATAAAATTTATAATTCTACATAATCATTAAGGTCTAAGAAAGTCAGAAACATAATAACTTTAAAGCTTATCATGTCCATAATTACCCCAAATACAAAAAAGTAATAAATCACTGTTCAATAAATAATTTTGATAACAACCATCAATGTAGAATTAACTACTAAATAGTAAAAATTAAAATCCAAAGACAAAAGCATCAAATTAAAGTCCAAGGACAATTATGATGACAACCATCAAATCCAAGAGCTTCTTTACACTAGCAGCTAGTTTACTACATTAATTCATAGCCCAAAACTCTTCAAATAAATCTTTTTTTGATGTGTATTGGAGATTTTAAGATTTTTGAAATTTTGGATTTAAAATTTTTCTTAGTTTAGATTAATGGAGATAATTTTTTTAAATTTATATTTTATTTTTAATTAGCCAATTTTTTTTTGGGGTCGAGTTGGGTTAGGTTTATTGGGTTATTGTGTCTCCCACTTGTTGTTTTTAGGTTTAGCGGTTGACCCAAAACCAACCCAACCATATTCTTTTTTCTTGGGTTAGTTTCGTGTCCGACCTAATTTGACCCAAGCCTAAAAATGTCAAATACAACCTGATATTTTTCAGGTGAGTCATTGTTGAATCATCGAGTTGGGTTTGATTTTGACACCCTTATAACATAATATTATTAGATAACAAGTATATTTAAAATAATTAAATTTAAATAAATAAATAATTAGGGGGGAAAATAAAAGAAAAAAAGGAACCAACAAAACCTATGACAAATATATTCAAAATAATTAATTAAATTTACTTATTGATTATAGAATAAATAAATAATTAAAAAAAAAGAAATAACAAAAGAAATCAACAAAATCCATCTTCTTGCCCTCCCCACCACACCGACTTACCACCACCCTACTCCCAACTAAAATAGCCCCAACCAAGCAAACGGTTGTCTGGCCAAGTGATCAGGCCAACTACCAACCATGGCAATGGTTGACTAGTTACCCAGCTATTCACTATGACCTAGCCAGCAGTCGGTCATGGCAATGGACAACTAGTTGATGTTCCAGCCGCTAGCTATGGCTAAGTCAGTGACAGACTGACTGACCATGGCAATGGTCAATTGCAAGCAGTAGGCCATGGCTGACGATAGTAGCCATGGCCAGGAGGCAAACTAGATTTGGAGGTGGGGTGGGGGTGGGGATGTTGTATTATATTGTATTTATTTATTGTATATATAATGTATATACATAATGTATGTATTTATACTATATTATGTAGGGTAATAGATTTAATTTTTTATTTTTTTATTTTAATTACAATATTTTTTAATTTGACTTCACTCTTAAAATTATTAAAGTTTATTATATAAGATAATATATCAAATAAAATTAATAAAGTTATATTTAAATTCAAATGAAATTATTTAATATATATAGTAATTATATTTAATGATATTTTAGCAAGATCAATCAAATATGTATATATTCATTGATATCCTATCAAATAATTTAAACAAATTCATTTATTATTATATAAGATAATATATTTATATACCATTTGGAAAATAGGATCGAGAAGTGCTTGAAATTATAATAGAAAGAAAAGGATTAGAACCAGCCATATAGGCAGTGTTTTACTCAGAATCTTAAACTATCAAGTTTAATTATGACCTCAGTTAGGCCACAACAAAGCCCTAAACGCCTTCCTTGGCAACAGTGGGCAAAACAAAGGCACAAACTAAAATTTATAATAAAACTGTCTGTTTAGATTGAATTTCTCTTAACCTTCTATCCTTTCAATAATTTCCAGACACTTATCCTTATACTATGAGGATCATTATGCCTAATTGGAGCAAAGGATTATGTAACTCAACACAAAATTAAATTAGCCTGTCATACATGCTAATTAATAGATAAAAACTAGAAATATTAATTTACTATAGAAAATTTAAAAATACCCAAAGAACTTTGAAGATTTCAAAACTTTGATATATTACAAAGATGAAAACTTTAGAGAGAATATTTGTGAGTAAGGCTAGGGAGGCCCTAGGGGTCTTGCCCTAAACTAATGAATAGGCCCGCTATTTATAGACTTTTGGGCCGAACATAAAAAAAATAATAAAAGCAAATTTTATGAAATTTTGACATTAAACTAGTACTATTACAAAAGTGACTTTATAAAAGTTCATAGTAAATTACAGCTGGCAACTCATTCCCGTCAGTTGGTGGACTCTTTAGATTTCTTTTTGATATTATCTTTAAGAGTTTCCTTCAAACTCTCAAAAATATCTTCAACCATTAGTTCCTTATCCTCATAAGGGTCTTGTGATTCTCCAACAAGGCAATTATATTGATTTTCTCCTTTTGAAAAGGTTGCTATTAACGAATTTGACTTATTATCCATCTCAACATTAAGATTTTTTATTAAATCTTTCTTTATTTATTCAATATATGATTCTACCATCTCTTCTTTGGAGATTACTCCTTTCTTCATCTGCATTTTCCTTATAATATGTTGAAAAGGACTAGATGATTCTTTTGTTTTGCCTTCATAAGTTTTTGATATTTTGAAATTTTTTCTTGGATTTGATCCAACATTTCCTATCCATAATAAACTCCTGTCTCTTTTTCTTTCAGAAGCATTTTGTTCCAAAATTTTGTGAAGAAGATTCTTCTCAAGCAAGGGTTATTTTGTTAGGTGTGATCAACTTTAGGAGTCCACTTCCAAATCCATGGAATAGAGAATTCAATAAAGAAATACATAGGGGCCATTCACTTAATCCATTTATTTTTATATTCTAAATTAATAAGTTTTGGTGAATAATTTACCTATTCTGTATAGTAACCTTTAAAAAGTTCTGGAAGAATTTTTATTAATGGCTCATAATTAATCTACCATTCATGAAACCAATTTAGTAGTTCTTTTTTGTAAACTTCTGAGCAAACCTTAATAAACCAAGAATGCTTTCTTTTTGAATTTTCATATAATAAGGCTTTGTAAATGCCTTAATATAATCCCAATAACTAAATTTAATTGGAATTTTTAACTCCTAATGAAAATATTCTTTTTCTCTAAGGGTACTAATTCCCCATTCTTTATAAGATATAATCTTTTTTATTATAATTTTGCTAAAGTTATAAATAGATCGACTGTTAGTTGGAAAAAAATGGCTTATTTCATAGGATCATGTACTTATAAGTATATTCTTATAATACATTCTTCGTTTATATGATCCTGTAGTATATGATGCTATATTAAGGTACCTTTGCATTAAGGTCCATGGTTCACTTTGCCATTGTAAGTTTTTGTTTTCCAAAAGAGTATTACTTCTTTGGATAAACTCCTCATAATGGGAAGAATCATCATTTTATTCCTCATTAACAATATTAGCATATGAGGTATTAACTTCCTATTGATCCTTCTATTTCTTGTATTCAAGAAATTCCTTATATAAAGGATCATCTACAGTATTTCTTAACGCAATATTAGCAACTATAAGCTTTTGAGATCCATATTGTAAAATTATTCTTCCTCCTCTATTAGAGGAGAAGTTTTGACCCCTTCCTCTTAGGATCATTCCTGTAAATACTCACGAGAAAGAAAGTCATGCAGATTATTATCTAAACCCTTTTTATAATGAATAGTAAAATCAAATGGAGCTAAGTGTACTTGTTATCTTGCAAACATTTGTTTAGAAATATCATGTTTAAAATCTTTATTAAACATATATTTTATTGATTGGCAATCAAAAAGGCCTACTGTGATTTAGCCTAAAATATTATCACAAAAGGTATCTGCCTTTGTAACGACATCAAGCTTAAACAATAGCTAGAACAACAAGCTCTCTATAATAAGGAGACTCTGGAAAATTTCAGTGAACAAATTGGCTACCAACCAATTGAATCCCCTAAAAGGGAAAAGAAGAAAAAACATCGAAAGTACAAGGATACTTATCAGCATCATAACACAAAGATCCAAAGATCCTTATAAGAATCATAAGAAGAAAAAATAGCTTAAGGAAAAGAAAGATGCTAAGCATTAAGAAGCCCAATCATCATTTTACAAGAAGAAAAAAAAGGTTGATGCATGTTGGAGATGTGACAAAATTGGCTATTACGCCAATAAATGCCATGGTAAGAAAAAGATCTAAACTCTAGACATAAGCAAAGACCTTAAGAGGGCCTTGCAAGCAATTCTCCTAAACAATGATGAAGAAGATTTCAAGATACAAATCCTAAGTAAAGACTTAGAAGGAGAAGAATCCTAAGAAAAGGCTTCATATTACTTTGAAAAAGAAAAAAAAAAAGACCAACAAAAAGACTGTGGAGAAGAATGCAAATGCGACAACTGTATGGGTCAAGCATTTGGACTAAGCATTAATATGATTACTAAATATATAAATTTCATCCTCAACCTTATAGATAAAATTGAGGATCCAATAAAAAAAAAAAGCTCTCAAAGCTTATTTGATTGAAAAAACAAAAAGAATTAAGGAAAACCAAGCTCTCTTAAAAGGTCAAAAGCTTTGGCGAACCTTACTCATTTCAAAAAGTTGTTGAAAGGGTAACAAAAACCCTTTGTTAAAGAACCAACTTAGCAGGAGGAAGTCTATGATTTCAAATCTTAAGGTTAAAGTTCTTATTTAGAAACTAGTCAGGTATTATCCTCTAAAAAAGAAGAAGAGTTTGAAACCTCAAACAAAGAAGAAAAAGAGACAAGAGAAATATACCATATCTCTAGCAAAGAATTCAAAAAATGCCAGTAGATAAATATAGTGGACCAAGTTATATCTTAAAATTGATTTACTTAAGTCACCCTAGTGGTGAATAATGAATTCACTCTTAAGGAAGAAGCTATGGTTGATTTAAGATCAAATATTAACTACATTTCAAAAAGGATAGTCCCAACTAAGTACTATAGCAAGACAACTTTGGTGATCACCACTGCCAATAGACAGTCGTTGATAGTACAATATTAGATTTTAGGTGTTAATATACATAACAACGGTTTGCATCACAATGCCATTCATAATAGTAAAAGGATTGCCTACTTCAGTTATTTTGGGAAATCCTTTTCTACATTTGCTTTCCTCATAACCTCGATAAATGAAAAGGGTATTGGAATGCGCAAAAACTAAAAAAAAAGGATTAAATGTTATTAATATCAAATGCAATAGAAAATTTTCACTTTTCTACATTTTGGCAAATTAGAAAGCCCAAAAGTTAAAGAAAAGATAAAAAAATTTCAAGATCAAGCACAACAGCAAATTTGCACTAAGGTTCCTATTGCCTTCTAGTCGAAGAATAAATATATGGTTACTCTTCCTTATGAGGAATGATTTAATGAAAAGGAAATCTTCACAAAGGCACGATTCATTGCTTGGGTCGTCACTATCTAGAATATTGTAAAAAAGAGATTAATGATCTCTTGCAAAAAGGTCTTATTAGACAAAGTTACAATCCACGAAGCTGCCCAACTTTTTGTGTTGAAAATGCTTTGGAACTCAAAAGAGGGACTCCTAGACTTGTAATAAATTATCATAGATTTGTAATAAATTATAAGCCACTTAATAAAGCACTAAAATGGATTAGATATCCATTGACTAATAAAAGTGATCTTCTCAATTGGCTTTATCAAGCTAAAATCTTTTCAAAATTTGATATGAAATCCAAATATTAGTTTATCTAAATCAAAGAATAAGATCAATACAAAATTGCCTTCATAGTCCCATGTGGACACTTTGCGTGGAATGTAATGACATTTACACTTAAAAATAACCCATCTGAATTTCAACATATTGTGAACTAAATATTCAATCCTTACACAGAATTCATCATTATATACATAGACCATGGTCTAGTCTATTCACAGGACATTGATCAACACTTCAAACATCTTAGAATATTTTTAGATTTTATGAAAAGGGCAGGACTTGCTGTCTCTGTAAAAAATATGAGCTAATTTCAGCCCAAAGTCAAAATTTTAGACCATTAAATTGAAAATGGGCTAATTAGTCCCATTGCATGTGTAATTATATTTGCTGAAAACTTTCCAAATGAAATAATTGATAAAACTCAGTTATGAAAACTCCTAGGGAGTCTGAACTATATTTTATAATTTTATAAAGAAATGACCCTAGATTGCAAGCATTTATTCTAAAGGCATAGAAAAAATCTACCGTCTTGGATAGAGAATCACTTGAAAGTCAATAGAAAAACTAAAGCTAAAGCCAAAGAATTATCTTGTCTAACTATTGGCAACCCAAACCTTTATAAGGTTGTTGAGACCAATACCTCGTATATAGGTCATGGAGAAGTCCTAAAACAAAGGATTCCAAAAACCAATACCTAGCAACTTATCTGGTACACTTGAGGTTTATGGAACCCAACCTAATGAAATTATTCTAATATAAAGAAAGAAATTT
Organism: Jacaranda copaia; assembly: GCA_014898725.1. NCBI lineage: Eukaryota > Viridiplantae > Streptophyta > Magnoliopsida > Lamiales > Bignoniaceae > Jacaranda > Jacaranda copaia. The sequence continues at coordinate 506,890 of JACGDI010005222.1, read as the reverse complement.
TTTCTATAGTATTATGAGTCACTAAATTTGAAATTGACTAACTAAATAAGAAGTTCTTAATAAGAACATATTGTAAACCAGCTAAAAGCATTCTTGAAAAAAGATGTAAAATAACATTACGTCTAAGCAAATATTTGCTAAATGGAAAGCACTATTATCATGCTTTTAATTTGAAATTGAGTATGTCAATTGATGTAAAAATTCTATTGCTAATTTTCTCACAAGAGAATTTTTGTAGGGACAAGAAAATGTCCTAATAAAGGAGGCTCTAAGCAATCTAGAAAAAATAAAACTTTCACTAATAGAGAAAAGGAAGCAACAAAAGCAATCGAAGAAATATATGAAGAGGATGCTTATTCAACAGAAGCATATGAAATTGCAATACCCCCAAAAGATATTAAGGGATGAAAGTACCCATTTGTCCCATATACATGAATAAACTTCTATCCAATTGATCCAATCCTTAAAGGAATGCATCCAAATTATATCACAAATATTCACGTTAATAGTTACTTTCCTACCACTCATGAGAGAAAAATATTTACTTCTACCAAGCCATTCTATAGGAAACACATTTGGTTCTAATAAAATCATGGCTACAGTAAAGATACTATTGCTTATAGCAAGCTTATGATTAAGAAGATTATGACATCTTCAAAGTAAGAATCTGCCCCCAAGAGGTTAGATACTTAAAGTATTAATATTATCCTAAAAATGCAAATTTGTTCGACTATTTTGATTATTCGAAAGCATTGGAAGGTGCTCTCTTATAGGAGAATAGCCAAAGAAGCATAGTTGGTTTCTTACATTCCAACTTGATAGTCCTTGTCAGAACTTTCTAATATGGTTTAAAACTTGGTTCTTCAAATAGTAAATGAGCCCCATCATTTTGCCAAAAACCATTAAAGGGATATTTTTCCAATTTTGTGAAGCTAATAAGAAAACTGACAATAATGTTGACTTATTACTCGGGTTTACAACCTCATATGGTGTGCCATGGATCCTCGGATAGACCTATGTAGTAGGATCTAACAAGAAGAAAGATTTTGGATTCTTTGTAAGGAAAATTTCCTTTTTTAGATAAGTTTTCATCCAATGGGTGAACAAATTTAAATTCTTTAATGACAAGAGTAAGTACTCCAAGAAAAAGATTATATATCTTACAACTCAACAACAAGTAAAGAGTATAGTCCACATAGGAGGATGGGTGAAGCTTTTAGAGAAACCATGTCCACACACTCTCAAGGAAATGCACTTAACCTCTTTGAAGAGCTATTTGGAAAAGAAAAAGGGAATGGGAAGATGAATGATGATCCATATGGTGGGGCCATATCTCAGGACCCTTATGAGGATGATAATTTGGATGAGGTAATGGCGGACCCCACAATCCACTTGGGTGATAACTTTGAAAAAGATGTTAGAAATCTCTTTCTTAAAGATGCTAGATTATCCTTAAAGGAGACTATACTATATTAAAATTATTTTATAGCTATATTTAAATATATAAAAATATTTAATTTTACTTGATGTATTTCAGAGTCCATTCTCTATAAATAAGGTAGATTGTAGCCTAAGGTGTGTGCAAGTTTTTACATTTATAAAATGTAGTCTCCATTGAAATAGCTATAGTTCAAGTTTATGTGTAGGTGGCTTGTGTTGGTCCTTTAAAATTTAAGTTTAAATTTATTTAATTATAAATTAAATAAAGTTTGAATAATTTACTCTAGGCACTCTTGTGCTTATTATTTGAGTTACCTAAATTCACGACTTATAGTCAAAAGATTATATTTGGGTACCAAAGTGCTACCATGATATAATCAAATCTAAAGTTAAAAGATTCAATTTCATATAGCTGATTAGGCTTATCCTTAAGCAACTTCCAATGTTGGAGATTCTTTTCAAAGTTTTTGGAGATAATAATCTCCTCATCAATCATTGAGATATTAGCTCTCTTTTCCTTATTAGATCCAGTGGATCTGCTAGACACAAATCAGAATAATCTATCCATAGCTTTATAGCTATCGCTATTAATGATTTATGTGCCTCTCATGCCCTTTACTAGCTTTCTGCGAACATGGTTTTTATTGTTCTGCATAATGCGAATTATGAGTTTATCCATTTCAAACTATAAAATTAGAACTTTATTCCAAACTTGGCCCATGAGACCTTTAAGACTAATAACCTTGATTTCTTAAATTTAGCTCTAATATCACTTGGGTACAATGATATAATCTACCAACAAAAAATTGGTAATTTAAATAACTCAAACAAGAATCACAAGAGTGCATAGAGTAAAGTATTTAAACATAATTTAATTATAATTAAAGAAATCTAAAATTACACTTAAAGGGACCAACAGAAGCCACTTGTACATAAACTTGAACTATAGCTACTTCATTGGAGACTAAATTTTCTAAATATAAAAACTTGCACACACCCACACTACAATCTGCTTGATTTATACAAGGGACTCCAAAGCATATGAAGTAAAATTGAATCTTCCTATATATCTGAATATAGCTAGTACAATAATTTTAATATAATACAATTTCTTTTAAGAACAGTCTTACATCTTCAAAAAAGAGATTCCTGACATCCTCTCTTTAAGAGATATCACCCAAGTGGGCAGTGAGGTTCACTATTACATCATCCACATCATTATACTCATAAGAGTCTTGAGATATGGGCCCTTAATATGGATCATCGTCCATCCTTCCCTTCCCTTTTCTTTTTTCAAATGACTCTTCAAAGAGCTTGAGTGCATTTTCTCAGGAGAGTTTGGACATGGTTTCTTTAAAAGCTTCACCTGCATTTCTTTCTACTTGTTGTTGAGGTATAAGATATATAATCTTTTTCTTGGAGTACATACTCTCATCATTAAAGAATTCAAACTTATTCCACCATCAAATGAAAACTTATTTGAAAAAGAAATTTTACTTATAAAAAAAACTAAATTTTTGTTCTTGTTGGGATCCTAGTACATAGGTCTATCTAAGGATCCACAATACACCATATAAGGTTGTAAACTTGAGTAACAAGTCAATATTACTGCCAATTTGCTTATTAGCTTCACAACATTGGAAAAATATCCTCTTAATGACTTTTAGCAAAATTATGGTGTTTATTTCCCACTTGAAGAACTAGGTTTTAAATCATATTGGAAAATTTTGATAAGGACTGTCGAGTTACAACATAAGTAAAAAATTATGCTTCTTTTGGCTATTCTCATATAAGAGAATGCTTTCACATGCTTTCTTATAATCAAAATAGTTAAACAACTTTGAGTTTTTGGGTTGATATTAATACTTTTAAGTATCTGACCTCCTAGGGAAAAATTTTCCATTCTGAAGATGTCATAATCTTCTTAATGATGAGCTTGTTATAAGCAATAAGATCTTTATTGTAGCTAATTGATTCTATTAGAATTGGATGTGTTTCCTGCAAAATGGCTTGGTAGAAGTAAATATTTTTCTCTCTATGATTGGTCAAAAAGTACCTACTAAGGTGAATATCTATGATATAATTTGGATGCATTCCTTTAAGGATCATATCAATTAGATAGAGGTTTTTTCACGTATATAAGACAAATAGATACTTTTGTCCTTTAACATCTTTAGGGGTGTGGCAATTTCATGTGTTTTCACTAAATAAGTCTCTTTTTAGCTTCAAATTCATTTGCCTTATAAGGCTCAGTTGCTTTCGCTACTTCTTTCACTATGCTAGCAAAAGTTTTATCTTTTTTTAATTGCTTATAGCTTTCTTACCTAATAAGAGGTTTTTTTGATGTTTGCTTATACCTGTAAAAGTTCTTTTGTGAGAAATTAGCAATAGAATTCTTACATCCATTGATATGCTCAATTTCAAATTAAAAGCATAATAATAATGCTTGCCATCTAGTAAATATTTGTTTAAATGCTATGTTTTTCACCTTTTTCAAGAATGCTTTTAGTTGCTTTATAATCTGTTCTTATTAAGAACTTCTTATTTAGTAACACATTTCAAATTTAGTGATACATAATACTATAGAAAAAATTTCTTTCTTTATAAGAGAATAATTTCATTAGGTTGGGTTCCATAAACCTAAAGTATACCAGATAAGTTGCACAATATTAGTTTTTGGAATCCTTTATTCTAGGACTCCTCCATAACCTACATCCAAGGCATCAATCTCAACAACCTTATAAAGGTTTAGGTTGCCAATAACTAGACAAGGTAATTCTTTGGCTTTATCTATAATTTTTCTAATAGCTTTTAAGTGAACCTCTGTCTAAGTTGAGGGACTTTCCTAAGCCTTTGGAATAGAAGCTTGCAATCTAGAGCCATTTCTTTGTAAAAATTTAAAATATAATTCAAACTTCCCAAAAATCTTTGTAACTACTTTTTATCAATTATTTCATTTGGGAATTTTTCAGTAAATATAATTGCTCTTTCAAAAGGAAAAATTATCCCATTTTTAATGTAATGGCCTAAAAATTTAACCTTGAGTTGAAAAAATCTTATCTTTTTTGTAAAGATGGCAAGTCTTGCCTTTTTCACAACATCTACAAATATTTTGAGATGTTGAAGTGCCAATTCATGTCCTATGGATAAATTAGAACACTGGCTATATATGTAATGGTTAATTCTATATAAGTATTAAATATTTTGCTCATCATATGTTGAAATTTGGATGGGGTGTTTTTAAACCCAAATGGCATTATATTCCATTCAAAGTGTCTGAATGGGATTGTGAGGGTAGTTTTGTGTCAATCTTCTTTTTTTATTTTAATATGCAAATATTCAAAATTCATATTGAATTTTTTAAAGATTTTGGCTTGATAAAGCCTATTAAGAAGATCTCTCTTATTAAGCAATGGATATTGAATCCATTTTAATGTTTTATTAAGCTGCTTGTAATTTATTACAAGCTTAGGAGCCCCTCTTTCAAGTTTGAAAGTGTTTTCGACATAGAAAACTATGCAACTCCATAGAGGAGTTGACTGTAACTTTATCAAACAAGACCCTTTTGGTAGCAGATCATTAATCTCCTTTTTGCATAATTCCAAATGGTAAAGTCCCATAACAATAGGCCTTGCCCTTGTGGAAATGTTCTTTTCATCAAATGCTTCTAATAAGAAAGAGCGACCAACATATTATTCCTCTACCAGAAGGCATTGGGAACCTCACCATAAATTTACTTTTGCACATGATCTTGAAAAGATTTAATCTTTTTCGTAACTTTTGGGCATTCCAATTGTTGTTAACCTGCTTTATGCTTTCTTCTTCCTCTAAAGAAGTAAGAAACTTCTCTTTCGTCTCTATAAGAGAATTTAGTAAATTAATAATGTGATACCTTGGAGAGATAGTGAAGGAAAATAGTTGGAATTTCAAATCAAGATTAGAAGTCATTCCCTTTTCATCTATTGAGATTATAGGCAAAAATAAATATAGAAAAAGATTCCCCAAAATAACTAAAGTAGACAATCCTTTTACCATTATGAATGGGATCGGGATAAAAAAAAACTCATTGTTGTATATGACAACATCTAAAAGGTTGTATTGTAATATATGCGGCTATCTATTGGTAGCATTGACCACATGAGTTGTCTTACTGTAGTACTTGGTTGAGATTATCCCTTTAGAAATGTAGTTAATATCTGCTTCTGAATCAACCATAGTTTCTACCACAAGAATGAATTCTTTGTTCACTACTAGGTTGATCTTAGTAAACCACATTTCAAATATAAATAGGTCTATCATACTTATCCAATGGCATTTCTTAAGTTCTTTGCCAGAGATATAGTTTATTTCTCTCTCCTCTATTTCTTCTTCGTCTAAAGTTTCAAACTCTTCTTCTCTTTTGGAGGATGATGCCTGATTAGTTTTAAATAAGAAACATTAATCTTAAGATTTGAAATCTTAGACTTTATTTGATTTATTTTGGCTTTAAGCTCTTGCAAAGTTGGTTCTTTAACTGAGGGTTCTTATCCTTTCAAGAATTTTTTGAAAAGAGTAAGGTTTGTCAAAAGTTTGGACCTTTTGAGAGAGCTTAACCCCATTTGGTTTTATTTTCATTTCCAATTTCCATTTCCATTATTTCTAAACTTTGAAAATTTTGTTAGTGGAAATGAGTTGAAAATGAGTTTGTATTTGGATGAATTGTTAGAAAAGTAATGATTATGTTGGGTTTAGTAGGTTGTAGGTAGAGAGTGATAGAAATAATAGAATAGAGAGAGAAGATATATAGGTTATTAGAATAAGATATATAAGTTATTGGACAATGTGTTCCAAAAATGAAAATGAAAATGATGTTAGGTGAAAATATGTAAAATGTTATAGGAATGTTTGGTTATATTTTTTGTTTGATTTTATTATGTGTTTATTATATGTTTTGGAAAAATGAATTATTGGAGAATATGAAAATTATTTTTTGATATGTTTGTTTATATTTTGGGGAAGACATTTTTTTTATTGTAGCAATCAAATTAATGCTTTTTTGTTGGGTTTTTGGGATGAAAATGGAATTGAGTTTTTTTTTAATGTTCGAATAATAATAAAATATATAATGAATGTATATAATATATGTAAGTGTATATTGAAGATTGTGTAATTTAGAAGAAAAATAGGGATATATTTGGTTATGTTTTCCCAAAACAATATTGTTCTGGCTTCTAGGGAAACATAATCAAACAAAGCTTATGTGTTTTATTTCTAGAATAGTAGAAAATGAAAATAGGGGCTATGGAAATGAAACCAAACGATGCCCTAGACTCTCTTGATTTTTTTAGTTTTTCAACCAATAAGCTTCAAAAAAATTTCATTTTTTTTATTGGATCCCCAATTTGTTCTATAAGATCAAAGATAAAACTTGCTTCTTTAGGAAGCATATTAATGCTTAGTCCAAATGCTTGATTGATATAGTTGTTTCATTTGTATCCTTCTCAACAACCTTTATGCTGGTCTTTCTTTTCTTTTGCTTCAAAGTAATTTGAAGCTTCTTTCAAGGAATCTTCTTCTTTTAAGTCTTTACTCATGATTTGTACCTCAAAATCTTTTCATTCATCATTGAGGAAAATTTCTTGCAAGGTCCTCTTAAGGTCTTTGCTTATGTCTAAAGTCTGGATCTTTTTCTTAACATGGCATTTATCAGCATAATAGCCAATTTTACCACATCAGCACCGAACACTTGCCTTGTTTTTCTTCTTATAAAAAGATGATTGGGCTTTCTGATGCTTAACATCTTTCTTTCCTTAAACTATTTTTTCATCTTATGATTCCTATAAGGATCTTTGTGTTTGTGTTGTTTATAAACATTTTTATACTTCTAGTGTTTTTCCTTCTTTTCACTTTTAGGAAATTTGATTGGTCACTAGCTAATTTATTCATAGAAATTTTCTAAAATCTCTTTATTATAGAGAGCTTCTTGCTTAAACTATTGTTTATGCTTGATGTTGTTACATCGGCTAATGCTTGATGTTGTTGCATAGGTTAATGTGTTACGCGGTAACTTTCAATGCTAAATCATCATAGGACATTATTGAGAATGGGATTATCCCATTAAATTTAGCTTTTAATGTATTTGTTCCACAAATAATGGAAATAATCTAGATATGAACTTCTCCTTCCATAAATCCATATGGTAGTCAGATCTAGTCATAACCTTCAAAAAGAAAACACCTTTATACCATAAAAAATGGCATAAAGTTAGACACTTTAGATTCATTAACTATTCTTGTGTTTGATCTATCTAATGCTCATTAATTCCAACAAAATGTGACACTATTGTATATATAAGTATGTTGATGACATTTGCAGATTCTTTCTAAGTGTTAGGATCTCGGGTGACTACTGTAAAAATTTGACTCTTGATATCTCATACATATATAAATCTCACCATTCTTGGAGTTGTCCTGTGAAACCCGTAACAATGGCCATAGCAATTTATTTATTGTCATTTTCTTTCAGATTTGTTGTCGTTGCAAGCATCACCATGAACTTGATGATAATCTTAATATTATATCAGACATGCCATCAATGTTCAACTCGACTATTGAAATTCCATCGAATTGCACAAATTCTAATTTTTGTCCAATTTGAAGATCTAATCAAGTTGGTCTTGGATAAAATGATTTCAGTATGCATACATTTGGTTCTTGAGCAGGTCCCTAATTGAAAATGAACTAAAATATTCTCCTATTAAGAAGATCTGCTTAGCATTATTCTATGCTACAAAGAAGATGAAATACTATTTTAAAGCATACTCCATATGACTCATCTCTCGAGCTGATCCAATCAAGTTTGTTATATCAAAACATGTGATGTCTAAGAGGCTGGCGAAGTGGTCTATTATAGTTAGCTAATATGATATCATCTATGTACCACAAAAAACTATTAAAGGGTAAGCTCTTGCTAATTTCTTAACTGATCATCCTATCCTTGTAGAATAGGAGTTATCTAATGACCTCCCTAATGAAAATGTTCTCTATGTGGAAGTTCTTCTGAAATAGACAATGTTGCTCGATGGAACAGCCAGATCTGATGGATTGGGGGTAGGGATTACCTTCATTTCATTAAAAAAGTAAGTATTAACATATTCCATTATGTTAGATGAGTTGTGCTCCAATAATATTGCTGAATACGAAGCATTAATCATTGGACTTCAAATGGCCTTAGAAATGGAGATCATGGAAATTGAGATCTATGGCGACACTAAGTTAATTATCAATCCGTTTTTGAAAAAATATGAGGTTAAGAAAAAAGATCTCATGCCTTTCTTTCAACAAGCTTCAAACTTATTGAAGAAATTTGAGAGTGCTAGTTTAAACTACGTATCGAGAAAGAAAAATAGAATGGCTAATGCATTAGCTAACCCAGCAACTACTCTTGCTCTGTCTGAGGGAGAAATGACAAATGTCCTCGTATGTAATTATGGATTGTGCCACCTTATGCTAAACCCAATCATGAAGATTCAAATACCATATCATTATCGATTAGTTATAATCGAGATTAGAAAAGTTCATTAATTGAATATTTAAAGCAAGAAAAGTTACCAAATGATCCTCACCATAAGACAAAAGTACAAAGAAAATTGTCTTGTTTTAGTATATACAAAGATACTTTGTATCGTCAATCTTTCAAAGGTAATTATCAACATTGCTTAAGTGGTAAATAAGCAATGGAAGCTGATATGGGATAATACAGTAGGCCCAACAGGCCTAGCTTCAAACGAGACAGCCCATGAGGCCCAAAGGTATATCTATCTGGTCGACCTATATCAACCTCATTTAGTAAGTCCCGCGGTTGACCCATATCGACCTAAGGGCCATTCCAAAAGTTTTAGTACTCAAGTCTGGTCAACATGAATCAACCCCTGGGTATAAATTAGACAAGTTGAACCCCTCGGCACGGGTGACACATGGCAGCTGATGTGACCGCTGCCAACAACTCCAACAACTCTAACAACCTTGTCAACAACTCTGGCAGGGATGTGCCCCTACTAGAATAGTTATCTGGAAAAATAGGAGATTGAGCCACCTGATATAGTATCGGGATCTGGACATAGAATGACTCCTAACTCCCTAGCATGGGAAAAAATTCAGCACACCTGATAAGGGTACTTAGGTAAAATCATGCCCACAGCAGGCTACAAATACTACAGGCCCAACCACGCTCAAGGTAATGCTATTTACACTATTCACTATATACTCTCTCTATATTCTGCTCTACCAGAACTAACTTGAGCGTCGGAGTGCCTTAGCCGGGGGCCTCTCGATTAGTTGACATGTGTTCATAGTTGCAGATCTCAAGCCCAAAATCACTCAAATCAACTGGAGTACTTGACCCTCCAACTCAAAGCAGCATCAGAAGCCATGACCAAAGGGCATTCTAGCATCTATGGCACTCACCAATCCAGTCCTAAGCTCCATTTTTGAATTAAAAGATTGGGTTACTATTAGCCAACGATGGTCAAAGATTATTTGGAATATGCGAAAAGGTGTGAAGTCTGCCAACTACATGCAAATTTCATACACCAGCCTTTAGAGCCTCTACATCCTACTATTGCTTCTTGGTCGCTTGACACTTGGGGTCTCAATGTTGTAAGACCTAATACTCTGAAGTCATTTGTTGGTCATGTGTATATATTAGCAGCTACTGATTACTTCTCCAAATGAGCAGAGGTGGCTCTTCTTAGAGGGGTAAAGAAGGAAATAATGGTTGAGTCCATCCATTCAAATCTTATTTTTCAATACGGGGTACCTCGCTATATTATCACTAACAATGGGAAGCCATTCTATAACAAGTTGATGGATAAATTATGTGCACAGTTTAGTTTCAAACAGCATAACTCATCGATGTATGATGCAATAGCAAATAGTTTGGCTAAAGCATTCAATAAAACTTTATGCAGCCTCTTGAAAAAAGTGGTGTTGAAGTAAAAAAGAGACTACCACAAGAAAGTTGGAGAAACACTATGGGCTTATAGAACGACACATCAAACTACTACTCAGGTCACTCCATGTTCTTTAGTGTATAGAGTTGAAACTATTCCCCCCTTAAAAGTCAAATGACTTCACTCCATATTGCAATTCAAGAAGGACTCACCACCAAGGATAACGCTCATCTCGGACTTGAAGAATTGGAAGCATTGGATGAGAAAATGCTTGAAGCTCAATAGGAACTTAAGTGCTACCAAGCTCGCATGATGAGAGCATTTAATAAAAAAGTTTGCCCTTGATCATTTCAAGTTGGGGATCTAATCCTAGCAGTGAGAAGGCTGATTACCATCACTCAGTAGATAGAAAACAAGTTTATATCAAAGTGAGATGGCCCTTATGTGGTGAAAGAAGCTTACACAAATAGTACATATAAGTTGGTGGATAAAGATGGACTGTGCATTGGCCCCATAAATGGCAAGTTTTTGAAGTGCTATTATCCATAAAGAAGTATGTTCCATGATGCATAAGCCTAAACTGCATGTTACTTCTTGACACACAAGCTTAAATTGTATGTTACTCCTAATCTACATGAGTATAAACTATGTACGATACCTACCAATGGTAGTGCAATGGATAAACTGCTAACTTACTCCACTGGAAGTATTTCGTGTGGCTAAAATGTAGAAATACTTCACCTCATCTAGGATGACTAAGCTATGGATACCCCTAGCCTATATGAGTATAAACTATATATGGACCCCTTCAAAACAAAAATTCTTTGAACTACATAATGACTTAATCCCTTGATGAGGTACGTAGGTAGCTTGGAATTTATTTTCTAAGTTCAACCTCGCCTTTAAACAAGTTTATTTTGTCTTAAAGATAGCCAATTTGTTTGTGAGTTTGAACTAATTCATAATTATTCAATCATTGAAGACATGTGGTTGATCTTGGCTTAGTTGGTGTTGATGAGAAAAGTACAGAAAATAGAGTATAAAAAAAATGAAGCGAAAGATTGATGAAAAGAAAAAAACTTTTATTGCATATGAATATTCTTTTACATCAATTAACAAAAAAGCAAAATGCAAAAAAGCAAAATGCTCAAGCAAACAAATCAAAAGCGGCTAATCATGGTAGGATTCTTCAAGTAATGCCTCCATTCTCTTCAAAGCTTCAACTTCTTTGTCAGTCAAAAATGGAGTGATCTCAAGCCTCGAGACTTTTTCCCTTTCGATAGCTACTTATTTTTGAATGGTAGATAAGTTTTCTTCAACTTTATGCAATGATAAGCTTGTAAGCTCTTCTTTGTTATTCAACTCAATAAGTAATGCCTTCAATTCTTTTTGCTGCTTGATGATTTGGAGAAGTTCTGCTTGTAGACTACTCACCTCCTCAACTCGTTCAATTTTTGTTGCCTTAACCTTAGAAAGATCTTCTTATGCAAGAAAAAATATTTTCTCATGAGCCTCTTGTGTTTCTCTTTGGATAGAGTCCAACTTCACTTTTGTGTAGTCGAAAGTGCCCTCAAAGAAAGATTTTAGATGACTCTCCAAAGATAATGTATCTTTCATGTATGTCCTCATCCCCATGATCAAGTCATTGATTGCTGCCTTTATCTCTAAAAGCCATTCAAATGGAGTTTTCATAACTTTTTGGCATATTCGTTCCCAATAAAATTTGATCAGCATCTGCTCAACTTCAATTTTTATAACTTGAGGACAAAATTCAGAAACTTCAGTACATGGGAGTGGCTAAGATGAAGCTTCAAACATCTTCTTAAGTTCCTTAAGCACATTTTTCTCAACACACAATTTCTCTACAGTAAAAATAAGCAATGTCATTTTGAGTGCTTATAAAGGATCTCAATTTCATAAAGAGAGATAAAATAGTTGATGCATTATTACCAAAAAGATGAGGAGTAGAGCCTTCCCCACAAAAGCCAAATGGATCGGCCCCATTTATTGAGCCCATGTTACCTTTAGAAGCAATAGGGATTCCTTCCTCAAGGTTTGCAAGCTTAAATGAAAATAAAGAAAATACAAGATGGGTGAAAGGGAACAGTAATGTAACTAAATAAAATTATGATAATGATAATGAGTATACGTACATATTTTGCTAATTCCTCTAAAGGCAATAAAGAACTTAGAGCATCTGCAAAAAATATTGAATTCAAACTAATATTATCTAAGTCAAGAACCTTTGATCTCTTTTTAAACTGGTACTGGTTGCCGGATTCATCATTGAGAGCGATAAAGCATAAATCACTTTAATTCCTTCAGTTGGACTAGCTATAGGGACAAGCATGGAAGTCGAATCCACATGAAGAGTCCGTCATTTCTTGGAAGATATTTCCACCGATTCCATGCCAACAATTGAATCTTGAGAAGATCGAGCAACTTCGTCGTCCTTGGAACTTTGCCTTAAAGCCCTTTAAGATCTTTTTGGGATTCACATCTATAGGTTGATCGAGTTTGAGAATAATTTTTATGTTTTTTCCCAAATAAGCCTTCCAATGTTCAACCCACCAATTAGCATATTCCCTCATAACCAAAGGTGATGAAGAGGTACTACTTGGTACAATTAGCCTAGAAGATGTGTCCAACAAAGCATAAAACTGCCAAAGTCAAACAAGTTCAACCAACTCATATTTAAGAATTTCCCTCTTTATGTGGCCAGGAATGTCTTGACAAAAACCATGTTGCTAGCTAAACCAATGGGACTATAAGCTTCAACAATGAATATTACCCTACTCTGGAATGTCAAATAGCTAGACCGTAGAGCCACAAAAAGATCTTTATAGGTATTAGATATGCCCGCATCATCTATCACTAAGGTTTGCCCTTGTGTCCGCAAGTTTTAAAGCCTTAAAGGATTAATGTTGTGGAATAATTCACATGCCTCAACAAGTTCAAAGTGTTTGGCCATATTCTCTCCTACGTATATCACCATTTGAGCTCTAATTTATTCAAGCTTGGATGAAAAATGTGTTTGAAGATAGCATCCAATCCAATTGTACACATAACGAAAAGGAAAGATGGTGATGGACTCGCTTAAGCTCTTTGAAGCATATATCTCTCTCAAACCATGATAAATGTTTGCCAATATAGGAATTACTAGAGAAAAACAATTGCCATGAGCCATTTCACTTGAAATTTTGAAAACAGAAGCACGTACCTTATCAACTTTGCGATATGGTAAAGTAAAGCTATATAACCAACATGAAAGGAAATCAGCCAAATAAGTTTCATCCCTAATATCCTCTTCAATCTCTAGTATTAAAAAGGGCTCATCATACTCCTTAGTGCGCAATAAAAAAGACATGTTGATGTTCCCAAAATGATTGCGAGATAATCTTGGCCTAATAAGTCTTTTTTAGGATGACATTGAAAGTGGTTCTGCATATCTGGGTGAGCCTTTAATCAAAACCCAATCCAGCTAGAAACAAGTACACTATTGGAGTCCTTCGAAAGCATGTGGTATACTATGAATAGATACTTGCAGCTTCGCAGCAAAGAAGCATGTTGTTGTGCATATTTGGGTGAGCCTTAAATCAAAACCTAATCTTTAGCAGATGGAACAACTTCATCATAGTAATCTCCACATATCGGCAATCTGCAAAGACCATGAAAATTTCGTAAAGAGATTGACAGTTCTTCAATAGCTGTGTGCAATATGTTTGTAGAAAGGTACCATTGTTCAAGGAATGCTTGGAGGACATTCATATTGCAAACATACGTGAAAAGAGAGGCATTAACAACTACATAAATCTTAGATTAACAAAAGGTGTCTACATGATGGCCCTACACATCCTCTGCCCACTCCCAATAGCCAGTATGAAACAATAGCTTACCAAACTCGGATGCTAGAATTCTCCACGAGCCTCTATTGATACTAAGATGGTGGTTCGGAAGTGAGTGCTCTTCATGCTTGGCTTCAATGTCATGAAGTGATTATTTCAACAGTAAGACCTTGGAATGAGCAAAAGCATCGGAATGCTGATCAATCATCTCTTTGGTTATCTCTTTGGACCATTCAGCAACATACATAGAGTGGTTTGATCGAGGCTTAGAGGATTGAGCATCCAAGACCAGTTCATACACACACAAGTAGTGTCTTTGGCTTTGGAAAAGTTTTTCTCACACTACCAAAAAAACATTGTTTTGCGATGAAAAAATTCTATTGTAAATAGTAATAGATTTTCCGTCGCAAAAATTTTCATCACAAAATTCATCAAAAAAAGTAAAAAAAAAAAAAATTGACAGATTTGAATCCATCACAAAACTGTGATATTTGCAATAAAAAAAAATCTATCACAAAATAGCAGTTTTGCAAAGGATTTTGAATTCGTTGCAAATTTTTGAAAAAAATTTAAAATTTTGTGATGGATTCGAATTCGTCGTAAAGCAACAGTTTTGCAACAAATTTTGAATCCATCGCAAATTTTTGAAAAAATTCAAAATTTTGTGATGGAAAAATCCATCGCAAAGCAACAGTTTTGTGATGGATTCTATTTTGTAACGGATTTTTTCATCGCAAATATCACAGTTTTGCAATGGATTTATTACCATTGCAAAAATTGAAAAAAATTAAAAATAAATAAAAAATATTTTTGAAAAAAAAATCAGTCGCAAAAGTGAAAAAACTAAAAAAATAAAAAATAATTTGTGACAAATTTAAATACATTGCAAATTATCAAATGAGGGAAATTAAAACCTACCCCTTCCCCTTTCCCTTCTTTTTCTTTTTATTTTTATTTTTATTTTTAAACCAGTCGGCCAACAGACACTGACGCCGGCTAGCCAGCTAGTGCGCCCAGCAACTGCTGCTGCTAGTGTGCCAGTAGTGCACCAATAGCAAGCTGGTGCACTACTAGCACACCACCTACTGCTTGTGTGCATTCGCTTTTGGCCGATAGCTAGCCAAATCTTCTCGGGAATATTATTTTTTATTTTTGTTTTTGAAAAATTAGTTTTAACTTTTAAAAATGCTAATATTATTATTTGTTTAATGTTTTAGGTTTAGAGAATTTATTTTTTGCTCTATCTCCTTTAATTTTGGTAAGTTTCACGATTATATTAAAATTTGATTATGTTTGATTATATTTTGATTATGTTTGATTATATTTTAATTAAAATTTGATTATGTTTGATTATATTTTAGTTAAAATATTTGATTATATTTTAGTTATCCCCATTATGTTTTAGTTAACTATTCAAGTTAGTTAAAATTTGATTTTTGTGTTAGTTAAACTCAAAATGATTTATTTATTAGTAATATGATTTGATTTAACATAAATAATAATTTATATATTAATTAAAATTTGAGGTAAATTTTATATTCATATTAAATGTTGCTATATTTGTTAGAGTTATGTTTTTATTTGAATTAAAAATTTTATTAGAATTTTAGGTTGAGTTAAATTTTATGGTATTATATATTGAATTATATTATATTTTCAAATTTTAATTTAGTTTATGGAATTATGAGTTAAGATTAAATATATACACTTGTAACATGTGCCTAATGTTGTAGGCTATTTCGATGGTGGTGGATACTTTTTGTAAGTATTGAGTTGTGTAGAGCATTTAGATGTAAATTTGTATACCTTATTTTAATTTTATATTTGTTTTTAATACAATACATTAGAAATGTTTAGAATTGGTGGAAATGCGAAGCAAGATGGGTTGTTGGGAGACGGGTGGACCATTCTCATTTGTTGCTAATTGATTTGCAATTACTTACATGATGATGATGGGCATAAGGGGGAGTGTTTAAGTGCCATTATGTAATGTGTTTACAAATTTTATTAGTTTTTTCCAATTGAAATAATGTTACTCATTATGTTGAGTTTTGTTTTCTGGGCAATTTGAATTTTATGAAAGGTAAATATATGTTTGTCCTCATAAAGACATTTTTTATAAGCCCATGCATGCGATTTGGAAACATGTCAATGAATACAAATATAGCTAAAGACAAAATCATTATTTCTTTTCATAATTTTTGTGAAAATAAAAATCTAAATTTTCATATCCAAAAACAACAATATAAGTTTCCTAAGTTAAATCATGTCATACTTAGAGTTGTGAATTATACGTTTGATTAGGATTTGAGTTATATTAAATTATATATTGGTTTGTGTTGGATGTATGTTTAATTATATTGAATTATGCTTTAGATTTATATGTGTTTACATAACGCAGTTATATTGAATTATATGTTAAATTTTAGATTTTCTTAGATTTATATTTTTTGAATAATATATGCCAATAGGATTTGAGTTATATGAGGGACTTATTTTAAATTATATGTTGGTTTGTGATGAAATGCATGTTTGATTATATTGAATTATGTATTAGATTTATATGTATTAAGATTCTGCATTTACTTTGAATTATGTGTTAGATTTATATTTTGTGAATTATATATTTGATTAGGGTTTGAGTTACATGTTAAACTTATATTAAATTATATGTTGGTTTGTGTTGACTTATGTTGGATGTGTGTTTGATTCTATTGAATTACATATTGGATTTATATGTGTTTAGATTATCCATTTATATTGAATTATGTGTTAGATTTTGTAATTATATGTGCAATTAGGATTTGAATTATACGTTGAACTTATATTAAATTATATATTGATTTATAATGAGATGTATATTTGGTTATATTAAATAATGTGCTAGATTTACATGTGTTAGATTATGCATTTACATTGAATTATATATTAAATTTTGTTAGATTTATATACATTTTGTGAATTATATGTTTGATTAGAATTTATATTTATATTTTATAAATTTTGTGCTCGATTTTGATTTGATTATGTATTGAATTTATACATTGATTTATTATGTTCAATTATCTATTAGTTTAGTTTATATTTCTATTTTTTATTATTGTAATTTTATTTTTATTTCAATATTGCAGGCTTGAATATATCAAAATATTAAAATTTAGTATAAGCTTTGTAAGATAATTGTTTTGGTTTTATTTTTTAAATTTTAAATTTTAGTTAAGGCTTGATTTATATATTGAACAATTTTATATTATTGGGCTTGATTTTTATTGTGATATGAAATTATATTGATTTTATGTAAAATAATATTTAAATATTAGTGTATGGGATGATTAGTATGTAATACAAAAAATTATTGATAATGGGTAATTATAGGTTTTAATTTGATAGGATCTATACATTTTTTTTAAAAAAAACTTCTTAAAATTTTGCGACGAAAATTTTCGTCGCAAATTTTATTTTTTTTAATTATAATTACCAAATTTGCTACAGAAAAATCCATCACAATACGCCAAATTTCCAATGGATTTGTGATGAAAAAAATTCGTTGCAAATTCCATCACAAATTTGCATCAAAAATGTCCATTGCAAAATCTGTCACAAAATATTGCAACGAAAGATTTTGCAACATATTTTTTCCATCGCAAAATCTATCACAAATTTCGTCACAAAAAGGCATTTTTTTAGTAGTGTCACCTTGAATCACAATGCATAGAGTCGGTTCAATACAGTCCTTGATATCTATCTTCATGGCTTTGCTGAAATTTTGAATGTAAAACAAATTATTTGATAAAGAAGGAACATGAAGAAGAGCGGAATACAAAACCAAACCATAAAGAGAGAGAGAGAGAGAGAGAGAGAGAGAGAGAGAGAGAGAGAGAGAGAGAGAGAGAGTACGTCAACCACAAAATAGGTTGTAGTTGTTATAAAAGAGTAAAGCCAATGACCTTTGATGAAAAGTTTGTGAAACCTGCATGAGAGTAACAAAAAAAAACTTAAGAATGCAATTGAGGTGTTTTCTTTTGAACAAACTTACAAATAATTGCTATGCGGATTCACGTGAGAAAGGTGTGTTGAATCATGGCAAGCAATGCCACCCAAGTTAACAAACTAACTTTGTCAGATACCAAGTACTCAAGTCTGAGAAGGTTTCACTGCCTTACTCCGTTTTTAGTTGTGAAAGAGTAAGCACCGAAAGTATTCTCTTATAACTACTCATAGATATTTAAAGGATGGAAAATTACCATTTTTTTCAAGATGCTGCGGAAGGATTACTAGGAAGAATTTGATTGTAGCTAGCTAAAATTCGTTTGGGATATTTCTTCCCAATCAACCACATTCTTCATGATTCTTTTACCAAATTTAGAAGACAGACAGAAGTTATTGCCAACTCTTCGCAAAGCTAATTTGATTAGCTTTTCTTTTTCTGCAAGACTAATGGTCAACATAGTTATGCATGTAAGGAAAATCAGAAGAAAGTTGAAAGTTCCATCAACTGAGAATGAAAGCAAAATTGAATGGTAAGTTTTTATCCAAAAAAAGGAGAGGGGGCCTGAAGTCAAACAGTTGTATAAGGCATATTGTTCACAAGGAGTATTTTATTTTCCTTGTTTTTTTTGGGTAGTGGAGTGGCCCAAAGAAAAATTGAGAAGAATAAAAAAGCCCACTAGATGTTGCTGTGAAAAAAATTGTTGTTTCAACAAAGGAAAAATCAATTTTGTGCCCATGCTTACAAAGGAAAATAAGCTCTTCCAGCAAGTTTAAATCAAGGAAATGGTAGCTTGCCCACGTGATGTTGCTATAAGTTTTCTAGATCCAAATTTCATCCCAACTCTTTTAGTGAAGATATTTTTAATTTTATGGGCTTTTCAAATTGCATCCATAGAATTCATTTGATGATTAGTTCAAATCTCACCTCGCATTTGCAGTTGGCATATAATTCACCGAGCCTTGAAAGTGTGGGCATTTGTTAACATAAAAAAATTTATTGGGATAAATTACCATTTGATAGCCTGCACAAATTGAGTCCCAAATTAATATTCATAATAAATTTGGGTTTTATAAAAAGAGTCCATTCAAAATAAATTTTAAAATATCTTATTTATTTTGTATTAGCTAATTGGGCCAAAATAAATTTTAAATATGGTCTATTAGTTAATTAAACGCATCTCAAGTGATATTCAAACCTAAAAAGGGACTCAAACTCAACTCATCAAACACTAATTTGTACCTATAAAAAGAGGTGCTAGGAGACATACCACAAATCAAGAAATTCACACATCAAGAGAAATTCAAACATCAAAGCTCTCATATTCAAGTTCTTGCCCTGAAGAAGTGTTGCAACTACAAAGGTTCTACATCTTCTTTAAAAACATCCAAATTCTGAAGACCTTGATATCAAAACAAATACTTAATTTCAAAAAAGTTTGTAATTTCATCCGCAAATCTATGAGGAAATTACATCCCCGATTCAAGAACAAGCGTCAAGTCCTTGAATCAAATTCTAAGGAGAAAAATCAGAGGATTTAGTCTTCAATTGTGGAGATATTTCTAGAGATTGTAACCACTTTTTATTTAAAACTAAATATTGAATTTGCCTATATTTTTCTTGTCTTGTAATTCTTTTTACATACTCAAAATTTGTGTGAACATAGAGAATAGATCTTAGATCCTAACAAACTAAAAAAATTGAACCATAGATACTTGATGACTAATTTTTACCTAATGCACCACCATTTTCAAATATTTCGTCCCTCAATAGAAAATACGAAGTCTGCTGCTAGATATAATAGCACCATATGTAGGAACAGACGCATGGAGAAAAAACCAAGATGTCTTCTCTGGTAACTAGATATTCTAAATATAGGAACTTGTAGTCATATCGATGTCATGCTATCAGAGACTACTACATCAATATTCCACCATTTGCCGATAGCTAAAGCACATAGTTTAAAAGTGGAAAACAACCACACCATTATAGGCAAACCACAATCTAGAGAAAGAGCAGAAAAACAAAGTGAACTTTGTGGGTTCATCATGATTTATTGTACGCTTCTACAAATATATTGCTAATTGATAGAATCAACTTAATCAGAAACAAGTGTTACAAAATTGACCTATAACCCAATATGAATCAATAAGAGCCAAAGTGAGTGAAATGACATTTTCCAAGTAATTAGTCAAACATAGCAAAACAAACAAACCAGAACCTTGAGCATAATAATAATGGAAAACCTACAAAAAAGAAAGAAAGAAAGAAAGAAAACATGAAAATTAATTAATGATATGGCAGCCTCATGCAAACCTATTTTATCTAATCCAAACTAATATTTAAATATCAATATTTCTTTTTTATTGTCAATTATGTTAGGAAAACCTAGAGGAATTGAGAAAAATAAGGGTATTTGTGTGCATTTGAGGCAAGATTTTAACTTTTGCTAAAATAATACTACCTTCCATGAGTCTGCAACAGGGTTGAGTGGCAAATCACTTTAGGCAAACAACAAAACTATCAAATCCAATGAAAATAGCATTTTGGCAAAGCCTTCCCGATTCCCTCAAGGATCTTTGTCAAACCACTTTTGATATATGGAGTGAACATATAAAGAAACTGAATAGGACATTCCAAGCACTTGAAAATGATATTTATATGAGGAGCATTATCTTTTCAAAACTGTGACAGTAGTTTGAGTGAAACACAGTGTTCTTTATTTCACTAAATTTGCAACTTAGAGCAATGTACAAAAACCAACTCTCAATATGTGAAGGTTGAGCTTGATAAAAGCTCTTTCCAATTTTGGAACTTTTACTACAATGATAACATACATGTTATAGTGTATTCTAATCTTCTTGCATCATGTGCATGTGCCATGTGTCCAAATGCCGAGTGCCAAATGAATTGCACATTCATAACAAAATATATACATAATTGCATGCACATAAATAAGATGGTGTTCTATGTGCGTATTGATATCCTCTTCCAAACTTTTCCCTTGAGGCCTTGAAGCTTCAAATTTGTACTTGTATTAGCATAGTTCTTTATAAGCTTTTGAAACTTTTCTTAGTTAATTCAATATGAGTAGGAAACACAATTAATATTGAGATGTTATTATCCTTGTGTGGGTCAATAGAGGGTTGGGGTATTTTGACTATATCTCTTAGGAGACTTAATGGAACAGATCCACTTTCCATGTAATTCAACAAAACAATTGTAACAGTTCTTGCAGTAATAAACGTTTTCCTTTATAAGTGCTTTGTAACAATATGTGTAGATTTTCCTATGTTTAACTAATTGCTCTAAATATAATTGACCGACAATCAAAGAGCAACTTATGGTTGACATTGGCTGTGTTCACCAAAAACAATACATTTCAAGCCATTTTAACCTTTTTGCTGGCAAATGCTAAAACAACAAACTTAGCCTCAATTGTGGAATATGTAAAGCCTACGAAACCTCTCCCTATGAAGAAAGAAAATTCATCTAGTTGTGAATAATAATTGACAATAGTTATCCAACTAAAATAAGATCCTTCTATTACTACAAGAAAATGACCATAACAGACCTACATTTTTGTATCACTAAAACATCAAAATGCTCTTTCAACTACTTTCCATTGGTTAGCAAGTAGCTTATGGACAATTCAAGAACCTTTTCACTCAATAATTATAATTCAATAATTAGCCTAACAGAATGCAAGCTCCACAGTAGTCTTTCCACTAGAATATTCAAGTTCAACTATCACTCTTCTATCATTCTTCAGGGGCATACATGAAGCATAATATTTAGTTGTGGCTTCTTTAATTTCAAATGGTAGAAGCTATTCCACATTTCCTTAACATAATAATGACAATCCATCAACCCCACCATGTTATCTGTTAAATATTTGTTTCAGGGCTGTAATGTGTCTATTTGTCTTTATTGTTTTAGTTATTAAAATGTGTTGTCCTAATATTTAGGAAGTAGTAAATTTATGGCATGCAATTTATCATGTATTAAATAACTTACTTTCTGTTTTTCTTCAAGTTTTTTCCATGTATTTTTAAATGTAAGGCTCATGATCAATTAATGACATACAGAAATTCCTGTTGCTGTGTATTAACTTTCTTTACTTCAAGTTCAAATATCTTCCTTCTTTCACATACAAGCAACCTTTGATTCTCAATTTTTCACCTCTAAAACTAACATTTGGCATCAAAGCCCTTTTCTTAAGGGATTTATGAGTGAAACCAAGAAATGGATGCAGAGGCTAGTTTCTCACTAATAGCTCCTCATGTCTTCAATGGAGAAAACTACCAACTTTGGGCAGTAGAAATGGAGACTTACTTGGAGTCCTTAGATCTTTAGGAAGTTGTAGAAGAGGATTATGAAGTCCCTCCGCTATCAGGAAATCCCACCATAGCATAGATTAAAAATCACAAGGAAAGAAAAACTAGAAAATCAAAGGCTAAAGCATGTTTATTTCCTACAGTTTCAACAACCATTTTTGCAAGAGTTATGTTACTCAAAACAGCAAAAACCATTTGGGATTACTTGAAGGAAGAATATGCTGGAGAAGATAGGATAAAAGGCATGCAAGTGCTAAATTTAATAAGGGAATTTGAGTTGCAAAAGATAAAAGAATCAGAGACATTCAAAGAGTATTCAGACAAATTGCTAAATATAGCCAACAAGGTACAGTTACTCAGCATTGAATTTTCTAATTCTAGAATTGTTGAAAAAATTCTTGTAACTATACCTGAAAGATATGAAGCATCAATAACCACTTTAGAGAACACAAAGGATCTATCCAGGATTACCTTGGCAGAGTCATTAAATGCCTTGCAGGCTCAAGAGCAAAGAAAGCTCATGAGACAAGAAGGAGTCGTCAAATGAGCCTTGCCAACCAAGCACCAAGATGATGGAAAGAACAAAAAGAAGAAAAACTATAAGAAAAATTCATCATCAAGTTGTGAGAGTGCTGCAAACAACCAAACCCGTAGCAAAGATGAAAGATCAAAGGGAAACTATCCTCCTTGTCAACATTATGGCAAAAAAGGTCATCCACCATTGAGATGCTGGTGGAGACCAGATGCAAAATGCAACAAGTGTAATCAACTTGGACATGAAGCCATAGTTTGCAAAAATAAGTTTCCAAAATAGAAAGGAAATGCTAAAGTTGCTGATTAAGATAAGGAAGACTAGCTCTTTGTAGCAACATGTTTCTCAACAAGGAGTTCTTCATAATATTGGTTGATTGATAGCAGCTGTACAAATCATATGACTTGTGATAAGGATCTCTTCAAGGAACTAAAGCCTACTGAAATCACAAAAGTCAGGATAGGAAATGGTAGTTGCATTCCTGTAAAAGTAAAAGGGACCATATCTATCACAACAAGCTCAGGCACAAAGATGATTTCAGAAGTTTTTTATATACCTGATATGGACCAGAATTTGCTAAGTGTAGGTCAATCAATAGAAAAAGGATTCAAAATATCCTTTGAAGACTCGCATAGTCTCATCCATGATGCTACTGGACAAGAAATTTTAAGAATTAAAATGAGAGGTAAAAGCTTCTCATTTGATCCAATAAAGGAGGAGCACATAGCTTATTCTAGTGAAGCCAATATTATAGAAATGTGGCACAAAAGGCTTGGTCATTGTCATCTTCAAAGGATGTTGAAAATGAAAAAGAAGGATATGATAAAAGGCCTACCGATTCTTATTGATTATTTACCAAATGGTAATGCTTGTCAATTTGGTAAACAAAATAGGATGCCATTTTCTCAATCAACTTGGAGGGCCTCACAAAAGCTGCAACTAATTCACACAAATGTTGCAAAACCTTAAAGAACACTTTCACTACAAGGTAGTCTTTATTATGTTATTTTCATTGATGATTTTACACCAATGTGCTGGATTTTTTTCTTGAAGTTCAAATCAAAAGTGGCTAGAGTATTTTGGAAGTTCAAGAAACTGGTGGAAAATTGAAGTGGCTGCAAAATACAAACTTTAAGGTCAGATAATGGGAAATAATACACCTCTAGAGAATTCAATTTATTTTGTGAGGAAATAGGTATTAAGCACCAGCTCACTACTTCGTACACTCCCCAACAAAATGGGGTTAGTGAAAGGAGAAACAGATGCATAATGGAGATGACAAGATGTTTGTTGCATGAAAAGGAGTTGCCCAAACACTTATGGGCAAAAGCGGCTAACACTACAGTGTTTCTACAAAATCGTCTTCCAACCATGGCTTTAGAAGATAAAACTTCATTTGAGGCCTGGTATGGGTGTAAACCTTCACTAAGCTTCCTCAAAGTCTTTGGTTGTGTGCGTTTTGCTTATTATGTTCCACAGGTCAAGCGCGACAAACTTGACAAAAAAGCAATTCCAGGTATCTTTGTGGGTTATAGTTCAGTTTCCAAAGCTTACAAAGTGTATCAACCGCAAACAAAAAAAATGATTATAACTAGAGATGTACACTTCAATGAAAATGAAAAATGGGACTAGAAGAATTCACAAAGAATTGGTGAGTGCTCACAAGAATTAGAATACAACTTTCCAATCAAAACTTCTATTGAGCAAACAATAGACCAGTGGCAAAGTGAAGTGGTAGATGATCCTTCAATCAGAGGTACAAGGCTACTTTCAAACATCTAAGGTGGTGATATGCGAACTTGCTAGGCATGAAGAAGCTCTTAAAGATCCAAAATGGAAGAAAGCAATGATGAGGAGATGTCAATGATTCAAAAAATAAAATGTGGGAGTTAGTTGATAGACCTAAAGATAGAAAAGTCATTGGAGTGAAATGGTTGTTTAGAACAAAGCTTAATGCAAACAGTTCCATCAACAAGTACAAGGTGAAGCTTGTAGTTAAAGGGTATGCTCAGATTTTTGGTGTTGATTACTCAAACACTTTTGCTCTTGTTGCTAGATTAGATACAATTAGATTGCTACTAGCTATTTAAGCCCAAAAAGGTTGGAAAGTATTCCATTTAGATGTCAAATCACCTTTTCAAAATGGTGTATTGCAGAAAGAAATATATGTAGAGTAGCCGTATAGATTTGTGAAGCAAGATGAAGAGGATAAGGTATACTTACTCAAAAAGGCTCTGTATGGCCTAAAACCAGCACCTAGAGCCTAGTACAGTAAGATCAATGAACATTTGTTAAGCCTAGGCTTTATAAAAAGCTTATCTAAAGTCACTCTTTATGTCAAGCATAAGGATAATGATTATCTTATAGTGTCCCTCTATGTTGATGATCTTTTGGTAATAGGAAATAATGTGGGCTTGGTTGAGGAGTTTAAAGAAGAAATGATGAAGGTTTTTGAAATGACAGATCTTGATCTTTTGACCTTCTTTCTTGGGATGGAAATCAAACAAAGCCAAAATGAGGTGTTTATTTGTCAAAAGAAGTACGCAAAGGAAATACTAAAGAAATTTCACATAGAGGAGGCAAAGCAACAAGTACACCAATGAATCAAAAGGAGAAGCTTAGTAAGGGTGATGGTACAGATAAAGTTGATGAAAGATATTTCAGAAGTTTGATTGGATGCCTTATGTATCTTACTGCAACAAAGCTTGATATTCTATTTGCTATAAGTCTTTTGTCTTGATTTATACATTGTGCTAGTGAAACGCATTTAAAAACAACAAAAAGAATAGTAAGATATATCAGAGGCACTGCTGATTATGGCGTTAAGTTTCAAAAGTATCAAAACTTCAAGTTGCTTGGGTTCTCAAATAATGACTCAACTAGATCCATTGATGACATGAAAAGTACCTCAGGATTCTCTCAGTTTAAGTTCAAGGATTTTCTCATGGTGCTCCAAGAAGCAAAAGATTGTGGCACAATCTACTGCTAAGGCAGAATTTATTGTAGCAACTACAGCGGTAAATCAAACTTTGTGGTTGAAGAAAATTTTCTGAGATCTACTCATGGAGCAACAAAATAATACAGAGATTTTTGTCGACAACCAGGCAGCAATTTCAATCTCCCACAATCCAGCATTCCACAAGAAGACTAAGCATTTCAACATTAAGCTTTTCTTCTTGAGGGAAGTACAGAAAAATGGAGATGTAACTTTAGTTTATTGCAAATAACTAGTTGGCAGATTTGTTTACAAAACCACTTCCAGTCAGCAAGTTTAAGCTTCTACACAAGAAATTGGAATTTGTAGCCCCTATAGCAAAGAGGAGTGTTAAATATTTGCTTCAAGACTGCAGTGTGTCTATTTGTCTTTATTGTTTTAATTATTAAAATGTGTTGTTCTAATATTTAGGAAGTAGTAAATTTCAGACATGCAGTTTATCATGTATTGAATAACTTACTTTTAATTTTTCTTTTAATTTTTTCCATGTATTTTTAAATGTAAGGCTCATGATCAATTAGTGATATGCGGAAATTCCCGTTGCTGTGTCTTAATTTTCTTTACTTCAAGTTCAAATATCTTTCTTCTTTCACATACAAGCAACCTTTGATTCTCAGTTTTTCACCTTTAAAACTAACATTATCAAAAGTAATTCCACATTTCCTTGACATAATAATGGCAACCCATCAGCCCCACTATGTCTCAGAAAATACATCTACTTCACCTAATTGTTCCATTTCAAATTGTGATGATAGACTACTTCTCGTTTCAATATATCAGATAAATATTAATTTTTTCTACTTATAGTAGTGTCATTAACATATACCAAATAATAGCACCACAATAATTTTTAAACTTCATATAAATGAATTTATTTACCTATATAAAGCCCAAAATTGGTACTACATAATAGAATTTAGTGCCAGTGGTTTGAAGCCTCTTATATAAGGGACGATATAACCTACATATTTAGATCTATTTACCAATTATATAAGACAAAATCTTTGGTTGTTCCATATAGATCTCTCCACCTAAATCATTCCTCACTAAAAGAATAAGATGAAGCGAGTCAAACTTAGAACATAGGCAAATTTAAGTTCAAGGAACTACGATGGAAAATACAGAAGAGATTACATGCATGTCCTTAAATTTGTATTTACACACTTGGAGATTATTGCTTAGACACATGACACATGCTTCATATAAATATTTGCAAAGGTGACAATTTGTTTTCCCACAACATACCTATACATCTGAAGAGTGGCCTCCGGTCATGGAATTTTACAAAAGTTGCAATTTTTGACGATCAAAACCATTGCTTTGCAAAACTAAAGATTTTTAAAGAGGTACGAAATCATCTACTAAGATCACGTTTGAGTGCTAAAACTTTATCACACAATTCTTCATCTTTTCACCCACTTTTCACGAGTGCATTTGATAGCAAATCATAAGAAAGGGTTTCCAATTTTTGTGTTCATAGACTTCTAGTGGTTTTGGATTGTTCTTGAAATGTCCTTGGCAAGCTTATATGTGGTTATGTATCACTAAAATGTGATACTAAAATGAAATTATGTCCAAATTCTACATAAATTCCTTCCGTTTTTAATAATTTTTCGGTTCTCCTGATGATGTATGAACAGAAAAGTGTAATTTATTGCAAAAACTATAATCCTATTTGCAAATCTGAAATTCCTTTTTAACTCAATACCTAAACGAACAACAACAACTGGGAAGAGTAATAACTTCAGCAGTTTCTCTAAAATCGACACATCTGGAGACATTTGATTTTGCAAGAAATTCATCAACTAGCCGAACCCTGATACCATAAACCCTTCACAAACACTCTAAAGTTCACCACCGAAACTTTGAACAAACGTCAAACAGGAAACATATTTACGTGCAGAAACCCACGAAAATCATAGTTGTACATGAGAAAAATAATTTAACAAAAATCAAAATAGTGTAATACCGAGTCACTTTTGATCGAGTTGTTTAATGGCCTCGTACACCTCCTTCGCATCAGTGAGAAAATATCCTTGCCACGTGATCGATACTGGTGAAAATTGCATCTCCGGACTTGGGAGCCACTAGAGCCATGAGATGCGATTGAGCTTAGATCCTTGCCGTGGGAGTTCGAAGTGAAGATTGAAGAATAAGTGAACGTGAGTGCCTGGGAGATGACTAAAAATGCTTCCAAAAGCGCTGTAGCGTCAACTGACAGCGTTGGGTGAGTAAATTTTAAGGTGCACTTTTAACGTGTTTGTCCTTTGAAATTATGAGAAGAAAGAAATTTAGTTCATTTTATATGTGTGCTAAAATTTTTACACAATATAATAAATAAAATAAATATTTATTTTTTGGTATAAAATTAATTTTTCATGTAATATTTGATATTTGTTTAATTTTTTAAAATAATGATATAAAACTTATGATAAGATAATAATTATGATTATAAAATGGGTAGATTGTCAACAAGTAATTACTATGCAAGTTGTAGTTATGTGGGTAAAAGTAAGATATTTTAAGTATATCACACAAAAAATTACCAAAAAGGGGTAGATGCTTCACTCTATAGCTAATCATTTAACATTTTCTCCCTTTTAAGTTGAGAAATTAAAATATATTTTTCAGTTAGACCTTTTTTTTTTGTAAAATATTTAGGAAGCAATTATAATCTAAAAATTTTAAATTTATCTTAACATAAGAATTAGTTGATTTAATTTAATCAATAAAATGACACATAGAATATATTCCTTTTTGTTTCATAAATTAGTTTTAATCGTAATAGTTATTAAATATTAACAGTTTTAGAAAAAAAAATTAAAATGCCATTAAGTAAAATGAGAAATTTATACGAAATCTATACAAGTAAATGGTTAATTTTGAAATGCCAAACAACTTCCTCAAACAGACGTAGCAAAATAATTCTTGTCTTGAGGAAAGAGTGTCTCCTAATAGTGACCTGACCACAAGTTCCACTAAGTTGCGAGATTATGTACAAGTCTGAAATTCATCGAGAACCAAAAATCAAGAAAGATGATCCCTTACCCTACAACCTATAATTTAACATTATTATTTGGACATTACTTTAATTTCTTTATTTTGTCAAACCATGTTTCTCTCATACCAATTTATAAATATTAATTACACAAAATTATTTATGGTAATTAAAAATAATTTATAGTATTAAATAAAAATATTATTTAAATAGTAATCTAAGCATGAAATGTAATTATGACATTGAAGTTGGTCTATTTAATCAATTACTTTATATATTAAGTTCAAACAATTATTTTAAAATTTCAATATTTTCTTGAATTTTTAGAGAGCGATACAAATTAAAAAATAAATTATATTTTGTTATTAAAAGGATAAATATATTTGCATATTACAAGAGGACAAAATGTTATATTGATAAAGTTGAGGGGGGCATAGAATTCACTTTAAATTTTATCAAATGGCTTCAATTCTTGCTTGTGCACTTTATGTTCTAATTTTCATATTGAAAATGGCATGAGTGCCCTTACATGTAAAGTGGATAGCTTTTTTCTGATTTTCAAGGTTCGAATGTTTTTCTACCTTTAAGCTCTAGGCTATATATATCTTACGGAGAGATATTAGAATTTAGTTTCTTTATAATTGATAGAATTTAAAGTGAAAAAATAATGTTTCATATTATACATTTGTTGGTTGTGAAGAGGATTTGAACTGTTTTTGAGTGTATTGGGCTAAGTCCAATCAAATCGACCAAGCGGCAGGTCAAATATAAGTGTTTGAATACATATCAGGGTCGACTCTTACAATCAATAGCAAACATCAAGCTTGTCGAAGGGCCCTCAACTAAGGCACTCCAACACTCAAGTCAATATGATCGACTAGAAATCAGAGCAATGGAGTGTGGGCTTTGGATAATAGTGTGTGTACCTTACTGAAGGCTAGGAATATGTTATATATAGCTTTTCTATGTAGCTGATATGTCCCTAATACATTTGTTGCATAGAAAAAGGGCTTTTGTCCTTGCTTAAAGACCTTTAAGTCTTCTCCATTTTTTATACTGTTCCAGGTGGCGCCATCTCCAGCTCCCCAGGACAAGAAGGTACATTGGAGGTGCACACTAGCTAGGCATGGTATAGTAGGTGATACTGGTGGTGGCATGCGCCATAAATACGAAGGCATGCCACCTATCAAAGTATTCAATATAGTAGAGGCACTGCCAAGTCTAATCGACCCACGCGGTCAAGATAGATACTTATGTAAGAGACTTTAATCAACAAGACGAAACCCAATTGTATTCAGGTATCCCTAACTGAATGCTGAATGTCACATCCATGATGATGATCGACCATAGCCAGGTCAATAAGGCAAATGTTGCGTCAACCATAACCTGGTCGACAAGGTGAATGCTGATATCCGCTTTGATGGATAGGCCCACTGAGGTCGAATCATAATCACTAGCGCAGTTGGCTCGTAACAGGTTAGGCCTAGTAGGTAATTAGGTCACCTTACACTATATCTCTGTCCTGGTCAAGTATTATTGATTAGGCCAGTTAGGCTATCCCATATCAAGTTGGATATTTGATTAAATAAAATTATGAGGTGTTAATTGTTATTTATTCTTATAAACAAGAAGTTGTAGATAATTATTACTAAAAAGTGGTTAAATAGTATATCTAGCGTGTTCAAGTATTTATAATTGTACAAAATTATATAATAGAACTCTTTTCCCTAACTTATTTTTATTGTCTATTGATGGATAATGTTGACATAAATAGTAATACAACTCAATTCTATAAATATTATTTGGTCTTCTTGTGTATATTTATTTTTCAATATATATTTAGTGAAATAAAATAGAATGCAATTACACATACGACCTTTCTAAAATAGCAAAATTATCAATTTTTCCCTCTAATTTTTAAAGCAGTATTTGAAGCATTTGGAGGTAATTTGAACGATAAAGTATAGACTCTTACATCAAGTAGAGACATTTTATGACATGAAAAAATTAAGGTCAAAATTCGACCTAAAAAGAAAAAAATGAACTAAAAATAAAGAAAAATTAAAATCATTTGGTCAAGCTAAATATGTATATGCAGGCATATGAATAGTAATATGATTAATTAAACTCAAAATGATAAAAGAGTAACAAAATTAAAAAAGGCCTAATGGATCAAAAGAAAATAATTAAATAAAAAAGATAGAGAACCCAAATAAATTAAGTCCCTAAGGAAGAACAACAGAACTCTAATAGGCTTGAGCCTATTAAGAAGTAAACTATAAATACTAAGCCTAAAAAAATTGAGCACAAGAAATTATTCGCGAGATATTGTGAAACTTTAAGAATCTTTGAGGGCTTAAACCTCTCTACACTACGTTCTAAAGGAAAGAACCTCAAACTGTGTTAATTACTGGAAGGACCCCACTTGTATTTCCGTGCAGCATCATCTCAACACCGTCAATGAAAACTTTGAATGATGAAGAAGGAGCATTGAGAGTATGAATGAATCCATGGCTTAAATTCATAATGCAATGTGACCCTCAATGTGAAGAAGGAAAGGATAGTTGACTAGACACATCTTCACTATTAGTGATGAACTAGATCAAAGAGACTGAAGATTTCACTCCCTTTGAATCGCAGAGCTAAAAAAGGAAGGTTGACAAACTAGACTTTAGAGCTAGGGAGGAGCTCAGAACTATGGAAACTTTCCAAGACAATCCCCTAAAGTCTACAAGATTGGAGCCTACTTGGACCCTAACTTTGAGAAACAGTTAGTACACTTCTTAATAGGAAACCACAATGTGATCATGTGAAGTGTGACAAACCTATGGGGAATCTCCATTGATGTCATTATGCTCCATCTTAGAGTGGACCCAAATGCACGACCAATGAAGTAAAAGAGAAGAAACTTTAGAGCAGAGTAAAACCAAATAATTAAACACGAAATGGACAAGCTCTAGGAGGCATAATACATCTAGTTGTTATGATACCCTAAATGGCTAGCCAACTAGTGCTATTGCCTAAGCCCAATAAATAGTGGAGGATATGCATTAATTTTAATTGATTTTAAAAAGTTTGCTCGTAGAACCAACTCTCGCTTCATCGCATAAATGTGCTGGTGGACTATATAGTAGATCGTGAAATGCTGAGCTTCTCAATACATAGTAGAGGTATAACTAAATCCATCTAGCCTTTGAGGACTAGGAGAAGATAAGTTTCATTATTGCTTATAGTGTACACTATTACAACATGATGTCTTTTGGACTCAACAATGTAAGCACCACATGTTAGAGATTGGTAAGCCATATTTTCAAAGACATGATTGGAAGAAACGTAGAGGCTTACATGGACAACATACTAGTTAGGAGTTGCAAATAGAGAGATCACTTACATGACCTCAAAGTGTGCTTCAACATCCAAAGCAAATTCAACTTGTAGCTCCATCGATAAAGTGCATCTTTGATGTACACAAAGGAAAATTGATACATGGTACAAAGACACATGATTGAAGCCAACCCTGATAAGATCAAAGTAGTGATCTAAATGCTAACCCTATGTAATATTAAGGAAGTACAAATGTTGGCTATATGCTTGTTGCTTTAAATTGCTTAATTTCCCATCTACTAAAAAAGGATTACCTTTCTTCAAGATCTTAAAAAAGCCAAGACCTTTGAGTGCACTGATGAGTGTGATAGAACTTTCCTATAGTTAAAGGATTATTTAACATCGCTCTCATTGCTGAGAAGGCTAAACATAGGCAAAAACTTGTATTTGTACCTAGCTACCACTAACGTTACAGTCAATGTTACCTTTGTGTGTGAACAAGAAAGAGAAAACCAACTAACGTACTATGTCAACCACCTCTTGCACAATCTTGAAGTATGATACTCTCCTATAAAGAAACTGGCCTTGGCAATCGTGGTGACCGCTTAAAAATTTCATCCCTCCTTTCAAGCTCATGAAATTGTGATGTTCACTAATTATCTATTGTAGAGGATACTCAACAATCCATAAGCTTTAGGAAGACTAGTTAAACGAGCAGTGAGCTAAGTCAGTATAAGATCGAGTGTTGTCCTCGATCTGCTATCAAAGTGCAAGCCTTAGTTTATTTTTTGTGGAAAGTATGAGAAAGGACATAGGAAACTCCCTTCCAACCTAGACTCTTTATGCAAATGGATCCTCTATGGGGTTCAATAATAGAATAGAGAAAGTCCTTGAGAATACTCATAGAGAAAAGTCGAAATAGGCTATAAAATTCACTTTTTCTGCCTCTGGCAACAAAGTTGAATATGAGGCTCTGATCACTAGGATGAAGTTACCTTCCTTTCACATTAGATTAGTTAAGATTGCAAGAGATCAATTGACTAATTAAAATTTAGTCATGATGGTTTGATTAATTTAAGGTGTTAAATTAATCAATTAAATTAAAGTGTTAATTTAATTGGGGTCATATGAAAATTTTAATTAATCTTGCTTACTTAAGGAGTTAAGTTGGATCAATAAAATTAACTCGATCAATTAAATTAAGGAGTTATTTTAATTGATTTGACAATCTAATATTTTGGAGAAAAATTTAAATAAAAGAGTTCATTTAAAATTGATACGAATATCCTACTTGGCAACTAGTTGGCGCCACTTGGAAGAAAGGTGTGAATGATGCATCTAGAGGTTTCTTAAGGCACCCATCACACAATACAAATGGGTACAGACCCCCTCATGTGGCCAGCCACTTGTACATTTTCCATACTCTCAGTCTTTTCTTTTTTTTGGTGTGACCAAAAACTACTCTCTAGATTCTGTCTAACCTCTCTCTACCAAATTTCCTTTCTTCTTTTTCAAGTCTCCTATATACTCTTCCACCTATTCTAGCCTAAGGTAGAAGAATAAGAGTTTCTAATATAGGTGTGTGGATTTCATTGGAGGTGCCAAAATTAGGTTACTTGGTTGTGAACAAGAAAGAGTCCTACAAGAACCGTGATTCTTCTCTTTTGGTAGTGTTTTGGGAAAATTTTTACACCTATTCTTGGCTTCCGTTTATTCAAATTTTTGTAGCATTTTGAAGGCCATTTTGCTATTGGAATTTTGGAAAAAGAGTGGGTAAAATTTAGCCAATGAAGGATGAGTGTTGGTGAACCTTTGATGTGTCATTCGGTTTCATTACACTTTCAACTTTGGATAAATCTCTTAAGATATTTGGTTCTTCCTTTAAATCCATTGTTTTGGCATAAAATAGATTGTGAATCCAGTTGGTTTCAAGTGATGAAAATTTAAATTTCCATTGTGCTTTTGAATCCTAGGTTTACTATTTACTTCATATCTATTCTTATCATTTTATTCTATCAAATTATTGTGCATATACTATACAACTGTCTCACTTATATATTGATAAGTTTCAAATCCTAAATGAAATCCTAGGCAGTAGAATAGGCATCTATCGTCAAACCTGTATAAATTCAGTGTTCATTTATTTGTGCTTTACTGTTTTATTTATCACTAGTCTGACTAGCCGCTTAACTAGTTTTACAAATTCTAGTCAGTTTCTAAAATTCTTTTATGCAAAAAAACTTAAAGCATTTTAAAAGACCAAAACATTTTTGAGTGATAAACTTCCATTACATTAAAATTTGATAGGCCTCATTCAAACCCATGTTAGGCTTATAATCTCTCTCAAAGTTTTTGCATTCTCCAAAGTAATTAGACATTTTTTGAAATGTGTAAAGATATCTTTTATTACCAGCATGAGTTCTTAAGATAATTTGTTATCTTCAGTTCTTGGCACTTGTGAGTTAAGCACCTTTATGGCAGGCGGTCGTAGTAAGGTTAACTTAGTTTGTATATGTGGGGTTTGTCCTCTTTGCAATGTTATTTCATTCTCTAAGCTAATGAGCCTTTATATGACGTTGGTGGTTTTGCTTTGTGTGCTCACTCCAAAAGAGCTAAATCTTGGGAAATATAAAGTTGTTTTCTTCATTAAGTTAGAGTTTGAAAGCTATGTTGGGATTTAGACATTTTTACTACGGTGTCCTAGTTTTGTGAATCATGTAGCATTCGTAGTAAAGTTCATACTCCTGAGATTTCTTGGAAGCTTTTTCAGAGCTAAGTAATTCTAGGAGCCCTTTACGGTCTTTTGTAAAGCCATTTCTTTATAGATCGTTTGGAGTGTGTTGCTAAATTATATAGCTTCATGCATTCTTTAGAGGTCTTATTGAGAAGATATTGCTTCGTGGACTACTTGTTTTCCCACTAGACATAATTAGGATTTCACTTTTGGAATATCCTCTAGCTAGCCTCTTGACGTTGTTTTATAGCAGTTGTGGTTTTTTTAACCCCCCTTTAAGAGATTTTTCAATATTCTTGATTTTTGACTAATTGTCCAAAGTCGACCCCTAGGGCATTGCAAAGGACATTACTATTACAACTTTGCAAAAAGGCCAAGTTTAAGTCAAGCTTGGACTTAGTCTCTTGCTTTTTTCTTTTTTGGTTTTTTTGTGGTGGATACCCATCTTCGTTGGTGTTTAAGCACATGGTATTTGGGACCTCGGCACTCGAGCCTTGGGTGCTTTGGCTCTTTTAGTGTCTAAGCTCCCGCTGGGCATCTAACTACCAAGCACCTAAGTGCTCGATCTTTGGGCATTGTTAGATGTTTGTTATGTTTATTTCCTTAGCAAGTATAGCCATTTTAGGGTTAATTAGCAACGCCAATAGCTTGTGCCCTTAGGTAACTTGAAAAAATTTATTTCAGGGGAAGCTTTGTGCTTCAAGAATTACTCAGGATGTTAGGTGAGAGTTTGTGTCTTTGCAAACAACTTAGAGAGTTCCTTTGTATAGGACTACTTTGCATTCTTGCTTTTACATAGGTAGTATGATGACTCATTTTTAGCCTTATATTACAAGAGGCCAAGCGGTGGCCAGATGTTTATTGTATACATTTATGTTATTAAATTGTGTTCCTTTTTATTTAAGAAATTTTTTTCTATTTGATTTTATTCATACACTTAGTAAATTGTATAACTTTTGAGTGTTGTCATGTTCTTAATGTTGATTGTTATTAAGCATGGGCTCATAAGCAAGGCGTCCAAGCCTTTCTTTTCAATTTATTTGTGAGCTCTTTTTTTTTATGTAAGTGTGATGCATAGATAAAATTATTAACCTCACTTAGGAGTCTTCCCGTAGTAGTTTGCCATTCAAATTAGACTTGGCTGCAAGCCTCACTTGAGAGGCGTTATCACAGATGTCTGATACTAGAATAGTATTTAACTACAAGCCTCACCAAGGAGGTCTTACCATAATTGTTTGACATTGGGATGTCATTTTGTCGTGAACCTCTCTTGGGAGGTTTTATCATAAATGTTTGTTGTTAGAATATCATTTGATTATGAGGTTTATTTGTAAGGCCTTACAATAGATATTTGATGTGGCAATTGAATTTGACAACATGCTTAGGAAGTTTTACCACGATTGCTTTTATGAAATTTACATTAAGCTGCCAGCCTTGCTTAGAAGGTTTTACTATTGTTATTGAGTTTGATAGTCATCTCTCTTAGGAGGTGTTGTTGGCAGCAATCATAGTTGCCATTATGTGTGTATTGTGAGTGAAGGGATAGTTATTATTGTGCCTTGTGCCTCACTTAGGGGGTCATTTAGTGGGCTTTGATGAGTTGGCCATATACCTCTTGGAGGCCTTGTAGTAGACTTTAATTTGTTGGCCCCTAATGGGCCTTTTAGTAGGCTTTTATTTTTTTGTAGAAGAAGCTATTCATGGATTCCAGTAGAAATGTTGCTCTATGGGGAGGGGGGTGTCTCGCAGCGACTCTAGCTAAAATGCTTTGTGGAAGGAGTCACTTGAGGACTCTAAAGGAGATGTTCTTTCTTTTCATTTTTGGTTGTGAGTGCCTTTTTTAGTCTTACGGTTGGTGGATTATTCACGCACAAATTTTTTGCACAATAAAAAGAGACAAGCATATAGAAGAACTTCATAATACTTAATCAAAGAAGTAAAGAATAATCAATTGCCATATTTTTAGTTAAATGGGATTTTATTCAAGATGAAAATAATAATTTCACATAAGTCATTGGAAATGAGAATGGAACAATAAAAAGGAAACCTAGCTTACTAGAAAGTACAACTTAAAAGGAAACAAGCATTGCAAGGTGTCTTCAGGGACATATTTATTAATATTGGGAGCATTTCCCACTTCTGTTGCATGGATTGAGTTGCTAACAATGACATATCTCTCCTTAAATATTCTATTGAGTATGATTTCGCACTATTTATACTTATCCTTGATTCCAACCATTTATTGAATAAGCTTCAACAGTGTCTGTCATTTTCTAGTTTGGACCACTTCTTAGGGTTGTTTTGCTTTTGGATCACTTATTCTTTTTAGATAGCTACATTGAATCAATCTTTCTATCTCTCTCGAATTAAGGCATTCTTCAGTAGTGTGCCCTCAACCTCGATGAAAGTGGTAATATTTCAAGGACTTATGCCTTTTTGAATTTTCTGCAATCTATAAAGGTTGTTGGACCAAGCCTTGTTGTTCAATAGCTAGGAGTATATTTGCTCAAGGCATTCAAGGGAGTATATTTGAAGGAGTTTTGCAGGGGATTACACTGATAATCATTTTACTTCTTGCAAATGTTGGTTTCTTAAACTCCAAGAATCTTAGGTGCTATGGATTTTGCTTGATAATGCTAAGTAGGAGTTCTTGGTTGATGTTGGGGATTTCATGTACAACCTGAATAAAATGATTGAGTTAGTCACTCAAGGATTCTTCGTCCTTCTATTTGATAGTAAAGGTTCACCAAAGGTACTTGTGGTTAATGGAGAAGTTGTGGAGCAAGCATTATTCTAATTGTTCCTAGCCTATGAACGATTCTGCTCAATCTAGTTGAACCACATCACGGAAAGCTTGGTAAGTGTGGGCGAAGCAACTTGCAATAGGCAGCTTCACTTAGGCCATAAAGCTCCATTCTTACAAAAAGGTTATGAATGTGTTCCTAGTGGTCCTCCATGCCATTGAACTGAAAGCAAGATAGGCATTAGGATCTATAATCAAAACTTCAAAATATAAAATAACTAGTGCCTACAAGCAAAACAAGGATCTAATCATGTGTTGGATTTAGATTTAGATAGAGGATTACCTTGATAATCAAATTTGAGAAGAAACCAGTGAACACTTCACCAGTTCTAGAATCTACTTACTCGCAGCATAGCGAAAGAATTGCAATGATCACTTTACCAAATTGCCTCCAAAAATTCTGGAAAATTGCTGGAAATAGAAAAGACCTTAGAGAATCTCCAATCAAAAATTTAGATCAATTAACCATTTGGATCGTCCTAGAGAAAATCACAAAGTTAGACCTCACGCAGAGAACTCTCCAGAAACAAAGCAATGCATACGTCTTGCCTCTATTGAAATAGTCCACACACCAATGAAACTTCCTAATTCTCTAGTTCTTGAGCTAGAATAGAACTATTGAATTGATAGTAGAGGCTGAATTTAGGGTAGGAAGATGAAGAAAAAAATATAGCCTTCAACACATGAAATGCTAGCTTGCAAATATTTTTGGAGGAAAATGAAGATTCTAATTCTTCACACCATTTATCATATACACGACCTCCTCTCTCTCTATATATCTATATATAGAGGCTGAAAATGTGTGATTCCAACTTGGCATCACACAATGCATGAGAAAGGGTGGCCAAGCAGGGTTGCTTATGTGGCAAAATTTGAATCCAAATCTCATTTCAATTTCATTTGCATCTTAATTACATTTGAAATCTCATTTCAAATTAATTAAGAAAGCCATCTCAAATCTCATTTGAGTCTTCCCCCCAAAATTTGTTCTTTCTTAATTAATCAAATTGAACTCTTTAATTTAATTATTTTTCCTTTAACTTAACTCTTTAAGTCAAACTAGCTTAATTCTTTAAGCTAAATTTGTTAACTTAACTCTTTAAGTTAACTTGACTAATTAATGGTTGTGTTAGCACCAAATAATTAACTCCTTAATTATTGATTTAATTTAACTCTTAAATTAGTTAATTAATTTAACACTTAAATCAATCAAGCCAAAATTGACCCTCAAAGTTGGCCTAAAAAATTGGTCCACTACAAGACACCATTTTCTAACACCTTAGAAAACTCTCTCCATTAATTAGGAAGCTAATTGGATTTTGTATATGAACTAATAGGTTCTACCATTCATTGAATATGAGCTCACAATTCCTTGTGATTTTTGAATATCTTATATTCATTCTAGTTTAAAACTCCTTTTAAACTAGTCAACACAATTCAATTAATCTCATTAATTAAAGAATACCCAATCTCCATGGTCGATGTCCAACCTCAAGCCCATGGAGCCTAACTAATTAGCCGAAATGAATATTCTAGAGAACCATCATCGCTCTACGTGTGCCATGCAAATACAGTCCTTCCATCTCCTATCTCCCAAAAGAGGCCTAGAGTAAGATATTTGTCAGCACCCTATTAGCCTTGATGTTATGTCTCTATTCTCAATGTTCAATCCCTATTGTGTGACCTCATCTTTAGAAAACTCCTTTTTTAAATTTTCACGCCACCTTATGCAAGAATTTTTTGGAATCGAACATCATAGAACACATAGGAGATGTATTCGCCCTTCACAACAATGAGGAGTTAGATTCTATCTTGGATCTCACTAATCTTCATGCCAAGTAACTCATATCTAATCTCAACCCAAAAGACCTGCTAGGTGGTCAAGGATGAATCAAAGTATGAGGATCAAATTCAAGGTTACCATGGATCCTTAAGTCAAAGGACTAATAATACGCACTAGCATAAGTAGAAAAACTAGCCACTATTGACTTGCCACTTCGGCTATCTAATGGATTCTTCGATGAGTCTTCAATGTCTTGTTCTCTAATGAGCACCCACTAACATGTACCCATATCTCATACAGTTGCTCATGAAACAGAGCAATCCCAACCCGTGGATTTATGCAACGTTAGTAGAAGTCTATTTAGATTTTAGATGTCTAATCTCATAAGATCCTATGACTTAAAAGATTTAAAATCACAATGGTGTGAGACTTATTCCATGGTCACCAATCCAAGTCCTGCAGTCATAAGTGATCTAAAGGCTTCATCCAAGTGCTAGTGAAGTGAAACAAAGCATAAGATGAATATGGCCATATAAAGAATATCATTTAATTAAGATTGTACCATGAGTGAAATAGTTTACAAAGCCAATCATTTTGGCTTGCAGGGCACTATTACAACACGAACTTCAACATATTGGCAATCTTCATACCTAGAGGGAGTTTCTCTACTAACAAGCCTTGTCAAAAGAGACTGCAACTTAGGAGAATGATATCTAGAGAAAAGTATTAACTTTGCCTCCTCTCAAATGTTGTGGCCCCAACAAAGTGGTCTAGATTCTAATGGTCATAGTCAATCCTTGCAATAAGTCAACTTTGAAGGACAATTGCACGTCTATCTACTAAGGTAGAGAGGAGTGTTATCTCACTTTGAGTCGGCCCTTCGTTCTATCCCCTTTAGGGATAATGAAGCTTTTTGGCTCCGACGGAAGGATTATAGTTGCGACTAAGGGTAGAATGGACGCATCTCGATCAATCACTTTTAGAATTGGTTCACTAAGAGGTTGGGTTTGTTGCGCCAAATGAATGCACTTTCACTGCGGGCTCCATTGTTAGACTTAATTGTACCTCAGGTTAGTTGTTCTTCATGGTCTCAGATCTTAGGGCAAAGTGGTCATTGAAATTTTGAGCTCTAGATCTCATCTATGTTTTTAGCATTCCTACTTTTTAGGTAAGAGTTTCCCACAAAGAACACGAAAATGATGATACTGAGAAGTGGAGTTAGGATTCTTTTGGGAGTTCAATAAGTTTTTTTGAGTTCTTATCTTTGGAATGTGATGTGAAGAGTCTGAGTTGTTGATCTTTTTCAAATGATTTCTTGTGTCTTCTTTTGACTTTGTGACTTAATATTTATAATCTTTTTCCCTTAGGGGGTTTCAAACATTAGAGCTTGGATGCCCATGTTAGTGAGCTTGATTAGTTGGCATCTTTGGCCT
This sequence comes from Jacaranda copaia, assembly GCA_014898725.1. Classification (NCBI taxonomy): domain Eukaryota; kingdom Viridiplantae; phylum Streptophyta; class Magnoliopsida; order Lamiales; family Bignoniaceae; genus Jacaranda; species Jacaranda copaia. Next base: position 465,749 of record JACGDI010005222.1, on the reverse strand, counting down.
TTTAACTTAATTGTTATTAAATAATTGAATCCTTTAATCTGTTTTTATTTTTTTACCCATGGGGACTTAATTTATCGTATCATTATATAATTATTATTTTTCAGATAATATATCAAAATACAAACTCATTTTGAACTTTAACCATCATTTTTAATTTTAAAAATATTGGAAATAAAAAAATAAAAATAAAAACATAAATAAACAACCTCCTAAACTCCAAACTGTGATTGGGTAGGGGTGCAATTGAGTCAGGCCGACCTGAGCTTAGGAAAAATTTTTGTATTCAAACTTGAGCTCGATGAGCCTAAAATTTTGAACTTGAACTTGATCTGATTTGGTTCAATTTGGTTGATAACGCTCAAATTATCAAATAAATTGTAAATAACTACAAGTTTTGAGTTTGAGTTTGACTTGATAATAGAAAGAAAAATTATAATATAATATATATTTATTAATAAAAATAATATTATTTAACAATATACTAGCTTAAATGTAAATGACTCGAGATCTGCTCAAAATAGAATTGACCTCAAATTGAACTAGTTGGAACTCGATCAATGAAATTCACGAGTCAGCTTAATTTATTTGAACCCCTATGTTTGGATAAATCCTTATACGCCTAAGGGGCACTGTTATACTCGAAACCAAACAATTTTTCGAAGTCTAGAAACATGGAGCGCAATGCAGTTAGAATTTAAAAACACTAGCACGTTCATGAGAGAAGCCCTGACCCCAACATAGGGCCAACTTTAGGGTCCATTCAAAAATTTTGCGAACGAATATAGTGGAAAGGACGTCATTCATTTCGTCACATTACCAAACAAAATTGCAGTCAATTAATTTGATATTATCATCAAATCATGATTGTTCATAGTTGATCAATATTAATACCCACATAATACAATATGTCGAGCTACTGCCAAAATATACAACAGTCATTTTGATGCTAAAACTATATTTAAACAAATAATTGCACAGCACAGATATGAGAAAAAGAAATCGAGAAACAGTGATCGAGGACGTCGGGTTGTGGATTATTAATACCTACCTTATACATTATTAACTTGGAAAAAGGATAAGAAAGTGCTGAGCCGCCCACTGAGAAAGCGTGTGATCGGAGACTGAGTGGCTCTTTGGATTTCTAATTTTCTCCACCGCTAAAAAATCAAAAGAAAAGACGCCCAAACAAGCACCTTGGGTGGGGAGGAATGCTACACTACATTTATATTTTTTATTTGTAGCTGTAGTTGATGCTTGTTTAATTGAATTTTAAAATTATTCCATAATAAATTATTTCATAAAAAGGTAAGATAATTTATTCTATGGGTGGGATGGGGATAAATTATACCATATGTTAAGTTTATATATATGAACTCAATAATAAATCATGGACCTGTGTGTTCATAACCTCACAAATCAAATATTTGATTGAAAAGGATTATTTTCACTAATCTTATGTAATCCCTCCAACCATGTATTCAACTGGCATTTCTTTAATATTCTTAATTTTAATTTTTTTAAATTCTTAGTCCTCATATTTATAATTTATGAATAAATTAACTAACATTTGGAATTTATTATTACCATTATATCTTGCTGATATCACTTTTTCATATTTTTTGTTTATGTCAAAATTTAAATAAATGAATTGATATTATTTAAAAATTACACTAATATAGAAAACTAGGCAAACTATTTTTATTTATTATATATTATAAAAATTTTAACACGCTGTTTAATTATTACTATTTGGCATATCGAAATTTTATAGCATAAATAAATAAAAAATTTATTTTTTATATGTCTTTAATATTTTTAAAATATTTCTTAAATATTTTCAAAATGAATAATTGAAATAAAAATAAAATCAGGTAAAAGTATGAAGACAAAAAAAATAAAAAATAAAAATAATAATGAAATAAAAATATTTAAAAAATGTACAGTAAACAAAATATTCATTATTATAGTTTAGAATAAATTAATTTTATTAACTCTAAACTTATCTAGCGAGCTAAGTTGGACCAAATTGTCAAAATATGGTAAATTAAAAAAAAAATTTAAAAATACCGTGGTTTCAGAAAAGTTGTAAAACTATTGTAGGGCGTGGGTGAAACCCACGCCTTAAACATTATGCTAAAATCTTTTATTTTTTTATTTTGCGAAAGCCACGCCTCTCTCTGTAATTTTTTTTAATAAAAATGCGAGAGGCACGGCTCTTGCATGAGTTTTATTATTATTATTTTTTAAATTTCAATAGGCATGACTTTTATGCCACGCCTTTTGCATGTTTTTTTTTATTTTTTTATTTTTTAAATATCATCTAATTATGAAAACCCACGTCACTATATAATTTTTTTATTTTTTTTAGTTTTCGCTTTTAATATTCAGTTTCTAAAATTTGAAAAAGTGAGAGAGTGTTGGTCTTGAAACAGAGAAGAAAAATTTGAGAAGAAAAAAAAGAATAGAAAAGAAAATTAGAGAAAAAGATATTGCATTTCAAATAATTTAAGATAAAATTTAATTCGTGTTATTTAAAATTATAATTTTTTATATTTGATTATTTAGTGTTTCTTATTTCTTTGTCGTTAAAATAGTATTTTGCTATTTTTTTAATTTTTTATAATTTGAATAGAAATCTTATTTTATAGGAGGAATTTCTGACTCATCAATATCATATTAATTTTCAAATTTTAGAAGTTTTTTAATTTAATTTATTTATTATTAAGTTTGACATGATGTTGTGAATCCAATATTAATTTTAACATTTAGTTTGAATAATTTAAGATTGATAAACATGACAGTAGTATTAGTTGATATTTATAGCAATTTCTTTTTAATTAATAATTCATGCAAAACTAGAAAGTAAATAAAAGCGTGTTATAAAATATTAATTTTTACATTAGTGGTTATCAAGTAATTAAAATGGTAATATTTTGATATTAATTATTAATAATATTTATATTAAGTTAAAAAGATTTGAAGTTCATAATAATAACGTTAATCTATATTTTGGTAAAAAAATTTTAAAAATATATATGCTATAAATAATGTGTATCACATTTTATAGATTAATTATATTTGATAATTGTATTATAAATATATTAATTTATATATAAAATATAAAATATAAAATATAAAATATAATATGTTGTATATATTATGATAATATATAATATATATGTATTATAATAAAAAAAGCAAAAAAAATAAAAATTCAATGCTACGCTTCTTGTATTTTTAATAAAAAAAATTACAAAGAGATGTGGCCGACAAAATTAAAAAAAAATTAAAAATCTTTTCAAACTACAGTAATTTATAATTTTTTTTTTAATCATATTTTGATAAATTAGCCGCCAAGCTGCCTTCCTGCCTATATAAACAACATTCCCTGCCCCCCAATAATCTCTGTATTGTTAATTTCTGTGTTTCTATTCCAACACATATAAAAAGGTTCTATATAATAGTTTCTCGTCAAGGTAACTAGGGTTTCTTTTCTTCCTTTATTTCGCTTTTTCTTTCAATAACTGTCGATTTTCTCTGGTAATCGATAGTGGTCTCAGTTTTCAGTTTATATATGTTTTCTTCTTGATTTATTGGGTTTCGATTTTTGGAACCCTGAAGGTAATTTATCAATTTTCACCAAAAAAAATTTGGGTTTAAAACGTTTGCAAATAATTTTTTCGATATGCGGCGAAAAGAAAAGAAAAAGAAATCGAAGAACAGGTTGAAGAGTTTTGAGTGATCTATTTGTAGCTGTAGTTGATAATTCTGGGTGTTTGTTGGGAGGAAAAAAGATGTATGTTTAGTTCTCCGTTAACTGTCTTTGATTTTTTAGTGAATAGGGTTGATTCTTGGAGCATATTGAGATATTCTTGATCTTGTGTTTGGAGAAAATTTCATTATTTTCGGTGATCTTATGCTTATCTGGAAACTTTGTATGATGGGATTTTGTTTTCTGATAAACTCGTTCAAATATACAGATGCAGATCTTTGTGAAAACTCTGACTGGGAAGACTATCACGCTAGAGGTGGAAAGCTCAGACACTATCGACAACGTAAAGGCCAAGATCCAGGACAAGGAAGGAATCCCCCCAGACCAGCAGAGGTTGATCTTCGCTGGCAAACAACTTGAGGATGGGCGCACACTCGCCGACTACAATATTCAGAAGGAATCTACCTTGCACTTAGTCCTCCGCCTCCGTGGTGGTATGCAGATCTTTGTTAAGACCCTAACTGGAAAGACCATCACCCTTGAAGTTGAGAGCTCCGACACCATTGATAATGTCAAAGCCAAGATCCAGGACAAGGAGGGCATCCCCCCAGACCAGCAGAGGTTGATCTTCGCTGGCAAGCAGCTGGAGGATGGCCGCACGCTTGCTGATTACAACATCCAAAAGGAGAGCACTCTTCACTTAGTACTCAGGCTGAGGGGTGGAATGCAAATTTTCGTCAAGACTCTCACCGGGAAGACCATCACCTTGGACGTTGAGAGCTCCGACACCATTGACAATGTAAAAGCCAAGATTCAAGACAAGGAAGGAATCCCACCAGACCAACAGAGGCTCATTTTTGCAGGAAAGCAGTTGGAGGATGGACGCACTTTGGCAGACTACAACATTCAAAAGGAGTCTACACTTCACTTGGTGCTGAGGCTGAGGGGAGGGATGCAGATTTTTGTCAAGACTTTGACTGGGAAGACCATCACTTTGGAGGTGGAGAGTTCGGACACCATTGACAATGTGAAAGCCAAGATTCAGGATAAGGAGGGCATCCCACCAGACCAGCAGAGGTTGATCTTTGCTGGGAAACAGCTGGAGGATGGAAGGACTCTTGCTGATTACAACATCCAGAAGGAGTCCACCCTCCACCTTGTCCTCCGCCTTCGTGGTGGTTTCTAAATTTTCTATTTCAATTGTTGCTTGGTTATCTGTTGTGGATGGTGTCTGGTGGATTCATCTGGTTTCTCATGTCTTTTGCGTTTTGCCTGTGTTAAGCTATGCTTAATGGCTTATGTAGAAATGTTAATGTTGTGCTACTATTCTGTATTTGCTGTTGTTTGGTTCAGTCCTTGAAATAATGAATTGAGGTTTCCCCCTTGAATAAACTTTTGTTTTAGTACTTACCCATCTTAATTCGTTCCATCAGCAACTACAGTTATTTCTTGTCTGTGGCTTTAATATTGCATTGTCATATTACTATTGAGATGGGCTGTTTTTCCTCCAGGATGCAAGTTATATTAGCGTTGAGATGGCCTTGAGAAGAATTTTCACATCTTTCTCAGTTGTGCAAGAGAACCAAGTTGTGATTCTTTAAATCTTAAAACGGTGTTTGACTCTCATTTTCTATTTTTTATCATAACAAAACTCTGTTGAGCCATTGTGTCCTGTTGATGTAATCCTTTCTCATGGTTCTGCAAGGACACTGCATTCATTGATTTATCAAATGTTCCGATTCTTAGCTAAAGATCTGTATGAGAAAACTATTTGATGCTTTGATCTTCAGTAACATGGACTTAGGTCGGTCAGAGGAGATGCAAGACCAGCTACATTGCTACTTGCTTTGGAGCATGTGTAGGATAGAAGTTCCCAGCTTCTGGTTTGTTATTGTTCTTCCATTTGTTGGTCATCGTGTCTCACATTGTTAGGTTAAGAGGTTCATTGTGATATCACTGTGCAAGAGTTGGCGACAGCATTTTTAACTCTTATCAATCTCGCTTTGCTTATCACTCACGAGTCATATTACCCTCTTTATCATTATCGGTATATAATTTGAAAAAAACTCTTTGGATATGAGTGTTAACGCATTCATTGAAATTTTATGCCAGCCTTGATATGGAAATCACTGCAGCTGCATCAATTTGGGTTTGTCGTGGTATTAGCATAGCACAAATTAATTCCATGACTTGATTTTGTCTGCGTGACAGATCAATGGCACTTGGATGGGCATGCTTCTGGCGTGTGTGTAAAAATTAAAATGTAGTCCCTTGCCCGGTTGCCACTTCCTGTTGCGTGCGCCTTGCCCAATTGGATGGGCATGCCCAGTTATGCGATTCCTCCACTTCTCCAAACATGGTTGAACAGATTTTGTTCCGCGACTCTTGAGTCTGACAAACCTTTTCAAATGCTGTTTTCCATCTTCTTTGTGGTAATATTCCTTCCTGGCAAAAGGGCAGGGCCGGCTTCTTATTTCCCCTGATTCTGTACTCCTTCCTTTACGAAAGGATGAAAATCAAATAAAAGAAAATATTTCAAGTCATCGTGGTGGCTAAATTTGAGAAGAATTACGTAACCATGAATTCAAATAATTATAGTTTATATATAGATCTAGCTAGAGTAAGAAATATTATTTAATTAAACTGCTATATATGTTCTGAATGTGAAATTAATTATATCCATTGCAAATACTTGGTATTAGTAAAAAGATATTCATTTAAACTATGATTGGATTTCGTTAAAAAAAAATTGAACCTGAAAACCGCAATATGATGGTTACAACAAAGTAAAGTCTTCATCATTAATTTATTACATTTATATTTATGGTTTTACGCGCGAGTTACCAACTAAACGCACTGTCACATACAATTTCATGGAGAAAGTATAAAAGCGAGCATAAATTTTCTTCTTTCTTGGAATTTGAATCAAATTCACAAGCTTCTGGGGTTAAAAAAAAATGTTTTTAACAGAGTTGTAAACAAACTAAAGTTTCGTATATAAAAAAAATGTTTTTAACAGTTTCCTCACTCCTACTGTATCAATTTTCTCTTGGAGATTAATGAATGACCTTATCCCAGTGGAGGAGAGGCTTCAAAAAAAAGGGCAAGACCCTAGTCTTCAAATGCCAATTCTGCCCAGAAATTGAATCCGTGAGTCATCTCTTCATTAGCTGCAACGTTGCTAGGGAGGCCTGGAAACATTTTGCGGAGATGTTTAATTTTAAGATGCCCCATCATTTAGACGTTAAGCATATGGTCCAGTCCTGGAGAAAATCTGCCCCCTCGGGGGCAAAGATACATATCCGTTTAATTATCCTCTTGGTGATTCTCTGGTTTATCTAGTGTGCATGGAATGATTGCAAGCACAAGAATTTAAAGGTTTCTACACAACTTATCATCTGGAGGATCTCAAATTACATCTTCGTGGCGGTGAAAGCGGGGGCTTTTGGATTCGAGTCACTGACGAGGAGACAGGGTTTTGGGAGATCTTTTTGAAACTCCTCGGCCTTCTACTTCTCGGCACACTTGTAAGGTGACCAGATGGGCCAAAACCCCCCAAGGAATGCATATCTTAAACACAGATGGTTCTTTGCTAGGTAACCCGGGGAAGTCAGGTGCAGCGAGGATTGTTAGAAATGAGAATGGACATGCTGTTTTTGCATTCCAACACCCTCTAGGAATCAAAACCATCCTCTATGCAGAAATTTTTGCAGCAAAGACTGGCCTTGAGCTTTGCGCCGAGAAGGGGCTGTCCAATATTATTGTCCAAATGGATGCTAAAGTTGCTATTCACCTCATCCAGAGGCCCAGTATCATCATGGGTCATTGGCACACTTAATTGGCGGTATTAGAGCTCTCTCTTCGGTTCCTTCTGTTTCGTTTGAGCACATTTACCGGGAAAGTAATGCTGTGGCAGATCTTTTGGCTAAGCAGGCAGCGGATCTTCATGATGAAATTGTTCTTGATGCACCTAGTCTTCCTATTAAAGCTAAACAGTTGCTGCAGTTAGAGGAGCTTTCGATTCCATATATCAGATGCAAGTCTCAGTTCTCTTGAATTTTGAAACTCTTGTCTTACACTTGTATTAATCATCTGTTTAGCTGACATTTTGTATAGTTTTTGAGGTTTGTGGAGCAACGTCTCCTGTTCTTATGTGATTTCTTGCTTTATCTTGTACAATCTTATAAACCTCATCTAATGCTAATCTACAGGTAGAGGTCATCGCCACAATCCCACTAATTGCGATCTGTCTCGAAAAAAAAAACGAAAAACAAAGACACTAAAGTTGCTTCCACATGAATTAAGCACGGGTGTAAATTTCAAGAGTTCAATTTTTTTTCTAAAAGAAGGAGAAATTGTAGGAGAAACTTCACTACACTTGAGAATCAAGTAGAGGAGATAATTTCAAGAGAAGTTTTTTTCTTAAAAAATTTTCCTTTGCAACAAAAATAGAAATCTAAGGGCCCATTTGGTTTTTTTTTTTTATTTTTTATTTTCATCATTTCTAAAATTTAAAAAGATAGTTAGTGAAAATAAATTTGTATTTGAGTAGATTATTGAAAAAGTAATGATTATGTTAGGTTCAGTGGATTGGAGGTGAAGAGAGATAGAAGATATATATATATATATATATATATTTGCATAGGTTATTGGAAGAAGATATATAAGTTATTGCTTTATTGGAGAATGTGTTTTGTGAATGAAAATGATGATACGTTGGGTGAAAATATTTAAAAAGCAATGTGTTTAAATTTTCAAATAATAAAGAATGTGAAAATAAAATTTAGAAATAAAAACAAACGAGCCCTTAACTCTCAGGCTCCAAAAGTGAATTCTGGTTTTTCAATATTAGATAAGCCTGGTCAAGTTGTCAAGTAATATTGTTGCAAACTCCCTGCCGCTTTTCCATAGACCACACCGGTTCTCGTTCTCAATCATCGACGTCAAATTAAGTTCCCAATACCGCTACTTGTAGACTCGGGTGCTGCTTGACACCATGTTTCAAAATCTGTGGCTGCACCCTGACTATGATAAAGTAGGGACCTTATGGTTGGCAATGTTTAAACTCTCCGCATTAATATTAGTTCTACTTATCTCTTCTCTTCTCTTCTTCTACAACGTGCTTTACACTTTGTCAAATGTTCCTTGTGTTCCCTGCGTGAAAAATAATCTTATCTTCATCTTACAAATGATGTTGCGCTAACAATGTTCCTCCCCGGCCCCCAAAAAACAAGCAATTTCGGACGGAAATTTTCAAAGGAAAATATTCTTCGGAAATTTACAGCAGAATTCCAACTGAAAAGTTTGGTGGGCGGTTGGCAGGATACTGAGGCATGCTTCTTGTTACACAAAAATTTCGTCTGAAATAATTTTTCGTTGGAAGTTTCAGATGGAACGACTGCAAAAAATAAATAGCATAAAGTACCAGAAAAAAGAGGCTATTAATTAGTAATCAAACTCTTTTTTCAATTACTAATATTAGTGATAGCAAATTCAGTCACTAATTAATGATTGAATTATTTTTCGATCATTATTTATGACCAAATTTTCTATCGATCATTGATGTGTTAACTAATTAGTGACTGCACTTTTTTATCATTGATTAGTTGTAAATATAGAATTTTATTTATTTATTTACAAATTCTTGGTCGCTAATGTAAATTTATGATAATAATTATATTTAAAAAATATATAAATATATAACTATTAAATATTTCTATATAATATTCATATATCTGAACATTTCTAACTTTATTAATAGGTACACAATTATTCTTATTAAAGGAAAGCAGATGTGAATTAAATAATATATATTTATATATACATATACTATAAGTAAGTATGCATTAATATACATAATGTTATATATTAATGTGCATCAATTAGTATATAGATGTATTACTATATATATGTGTACACTAATTATTACTGATGTTGCAAAGATTGAACGATCCGAAGGTCCGGTGGATTGAGTTGATACTGGGCTTGAGTTCTGCAACAAGAACAAACGTGAACTAGTCGGAGTTGCCCCGGCTAAGGCTCTCCGACGCTCAAGTTAGGTTTGCTTTTAGATGGAGAGTGTATAGAGTGTGTAGTAAAACAGTAAAGTTGCGATACCTTGAGCGTGGCAGTGTTGGCCTTATTTATCATCTGATAGGAGCATCCAATTACCCAAGTGTCCTTGTCAAGTCCACTTGGGCTTTTTTCATAGTTGGGGCATGATAATCATTTATGCCCAGATCTCGGGGCTGAGCCACGT
>JACGDI010005222.1:424329-445097 GCA_014898725.1 Jacaranda copaia | reverse complement strand
AGAGGCTCATATTCGCAGGAAAGCAGTTGGAGGATGGACGCACTTTGGCAGACTACAATATTCAAAAGGAGTCTACGCTTCACTTGGTGCTGAGGCTGAGGGGAGGGATGCAGATTTTTGTGAAGACTTTGACTGGGAAGACCATCACTTTGGAGGTGGAGAGTTCGGACACCATCGACAATGTGAAAGCCAAGATTCAAGATAAGGAGGGCATACCACCGGACCAGCAGAGGTTGATCTTTGCTGGGAAGCAGCTGGAGGATGGTAGGACTCTCGCCGATTACAACATCCAGAAGGAGTCCACCCTTCATCTTGTCCTCCGCCTTCGTGGTGGTTTCTGATTTAACTGCTCCTGTTTTTCCTAGGGTTATCGTGTTGGATGCTGTCTATAAGACTCAAATGGTTTTTAATTGTCTTTTTATTATGTAAGCCATTTAATGGCTTGTGTTGAATGTTAAAATTGTAATACTGTTCTGCATTTGTTGGGTTGGGCCCTTGAAATATGGATCGTGTTTCCCCGTTCTGTAGTATTTACTCTTTCTTAATTTGTTTCACCGTTAGATTATGTGGCTCTAATATTGCATTATTATATCAATGTTGAGATAGGCTGTCTTTCCTTGGGGACGCAAGTTATGTAACTTTTGAGGTTGTGGAGAGAGGATTTCCATCTTCCTCTGTTGTGATAGGAAGCATGAGTTAATTTTGTTCGAAACTCGAGTCATGCAGATTAAAATCTCATTTTTCATGATGTCAGAATTTTATTGCGTCACTGTTTTATTTGTGTGATTCTTTTCCATGGTTATGCAACTTTACTGAATCAATCAATTTTTTGAATGTTACATTTCTTTCAGTAACAGTGAAGCTAAAGATAATTGATTTGTATGAAAAAATTATTTGCTACGTCGATGATCAGCGACGGACCTTGGAAAATATTGTACTGGTATCTGGTTGCGAGGAAATGCAAGACCAGCGGCTTTTGACACTTGCTTTGAAGTAGGTGGAGGATAGAAGTACTCCCGTCTCCTGGTTTGTGATTTTTCTTCCAATTAGTGGTTATGTTGCCTCACATTTTGGGATTAATGATGGTATCATAGATTAATTTTGGATTTTCACTTGAATACTTGGTTTGCACTTTGCAGGAAGGGTGCTACTTTAGTATACTTCTGAAATTAATCCTAGCCGAGATATGATTGTGTCAATTGCACCCAATGCTTATTTAGGTTTATGTTGTCTTAACTGTGCAAATACTTTTGATGCTTTTAACTCGACCTATGCTGAAAAAGACCTTCTTCATGGCAGTGCTTTTAACTCACTTAAGCTGGAGAAACTTATTTTATGGTGGTGCTTTTAGCTCAAAACTTAACCTGAAGATATTTATTTCATGGTTATCCCTAACCGCTTCTGGTCCCAAAGCTTTGGAATTGGTTACATTTTTTTATGCTCATTGTACCAATAATTGGTTTATGGATATGGGTGCTTTTGAACTAGAGGTTTGGCCCTGAACGTACATACTTATGAATTCATTTCTCACTGTGCATTTGCAGGTGCAATTAGGTTTAAAGGGTGATTTGGCGTATTGCTGTACATGAGTTGGTTGCGCAATTTTGACTCTCTTCCCTCTTTGTTTATCAATCACAAGTCATATTACCCTCTTCATGAGTCACATAATTTGTTAAAAACTGTTCCAATATGAGTCGGTGCATTCTTTCAATTTTATGCCTACCTGTGTCTGGTACTTTGTGTGGAAATATCAAGGCAAAATACATACATACGGCTGCATCAATTTGTCACGACAACTCCCATGACCTGTTTGTCTTAAATAACAGATATTTCTGCTTAAATAAGCTTTGTTGCAAAATAATATGAAATTCAGATGGCCTTGGAAGCATTATGCTTGTATCGACTGTAGTAATTTATGGCAGTTTATTACTTATTCATTTTCTCCTTAACCCCAGTTTACTTTATGATGCATGTTATTTGTATTAAATATATTTTTTGAAAAAATAGTAGTTGTGATTTGTAATTTACATACACTTGACATGCGACCTTGAGGTACAATAGCTTGACTGGAAGAGATGGTCCAAACCCCTTAATCCTTCTCTATGAAAGCATAGGATCCTTTATTCCAATAAATGTTCTATTATATATTTTACTTTATGATTATATGCCGAGTGTATATAATATGCAATTAAGTGTTTTTTTTTGAAAAAATATTAGAAACGCCTAGCATGTACTTGTGAAATGAAAAAGAAGATAAAATACTAATTTAATAGAGGATATGAACTTTTTTTCAATTTTTTTTGGGTACATAATAGAGGATATGAACTGATTCACTAGGACATACGGTATTTTATTCCTAGTTAACGCCACTTGTCAATACGGTCAACCAGATGTTGTGCATCTCATTGATAAACTTCTTCATACATACTATCATTTCAATTTGCATATGTTGTTTTCCTTCTCCAGTGTGAGAATATTCCCGCCTCCTCTGATTCTGTGTTCTCCACTTCATCAAAAGTTGACGGGGCAGAGATGACAGCACTGTAAAGATGAGCATTCTCATATGGAATTGATGATAGTTCGTATATAAGCATTAATCTTGATAAATTGTTAGAATCATTCGAATATTTTCCGTTCTCTTCGCTTGGAATGCTTAATTAGTAAAAGCTTGACACAAGATGGATGACAGTGTGGTGTTTCTTTCAATGTGGGCGCGAAGCTACCTGAATCTCCGAGTATTAGAGGTCCATGCCCGGAAATTAGGTGTTAAATCACGCATGAATTGCAGTTCGCCCTATTAATCCCCTAGGATCTACATAACTCAATTTTCTCCCATGAGCTATTTGTGTCAATGGATTAGTTCGACTCAAAACTCGAGATAAGAGGTATTGACTCATTATTTTCTAGTAGCCCACACTTCATCTTGTCCACCACTTCGTGGTTCATTCTAAATGCTCTCTTATTTTCTCCTGTAGGTCATCTTTCTGGATGTTGTCTGTTGGAGTTTTGTCTGTCTGGTTTGTCATTTCTTATGTCTATTTAAACCATTTGTAATGGCTTATCAAGAACTCTTTGGCATATTAAGAATCATTTTTTATTATTTTAATTTGCTGGCATTGGTCTCTGTCATTGAAACAAGCGCTTGAGGATCCTCCCCTGAATGAAATTCCGTACAATACTTCAGTAGTGCTTACATCCCTGTTCTGAACAGTAATTTGCTAAAATTGATATGTTTAGTATATCCTATTTATAGTTTTCTCTTGTGGTTGTGCAAGTCTGCCAAATTCATTGGTTGCAAAATGTCCTGGTTCTCTTCAAGGTTTCGGATCATATTGAAGCAAGAGATCTTTGATTTGTTGGAAAGGACCTATTGATACATTGATATGCAAAGCCAAGTGGACTGGTGAAAATGGCGCAACTGCTATGGGGAGTAGTTTTACGTCTAGCTGATGCATAAAGGGGATTTTGCTGTTATGGTATCAATGGCTTACTACATTTTGCATAAGGTACGACGTTCTTACATAAAAAATGTTTTTTTTATATGAAAACTTTGTTCCTCTTTCAATGATTAATCCACGCCCTTGCCAATTTCGCTTTTTCTATTTTCCTCCCAGGCCATGATCTGAAAGATGGCTGTAGGTTAAAATCATCTCTTAGTTTCAAAAAGAAAAGGGATAATTGCATTAAATCCTTCAATCTATGGCCCTCGTTGCACATTGTCCCCAACCAACCGTTGTTGATGTGCAATCTCACCTCCTAAACTAATGAAAAGTAATGAGACCATTGGAGATCCAGAGTGATTGTTATTTTGTGGCCTGCTTGATTGCTCTTTCATGTGTGCTTTCCTGCTAAAGCACGTATGTTCTGAGTTGCCTGTTTTTATTATATCTTTGTGTCAGTTATTCTAACTAGTGCATTCTGGGCATGATAAAGCTAATCAAATAACCAACCCAATTTTTATGGACAACGGAGGATGATCTGTTTGTTTTAGGACCAGAGGAGCGGAAGAGAAAAACACAGGAGAAATGAATATTTCATTTTCATTGATATAAAAGCTTTGCACTGCATGGCTATTTACACACAAATTATTGAGATATACTATTCTGATTGCAATAAATTACCGTAATCAAATCTTTGCTTATGACAATCAATCAATCACAATAAATTCTAACCATAATCAGATCCTAATCAACAGTTTGTTATTCTGCTATGCTTTGGCATGCCATTTGTGTGGCGAATCAGTGAGATTGCTCAGGACAACAATGGTAGCCCCTGTTTTACGATAGTGAGTTCAACCATGTTAAAGGGGTCTAAGTTCCATTGATTTGTTTAATGAAATTGTTATCATCTACAATATTGATGCTTGGCATGGTTTGCCGGAATAATATAATACTGCCCGGAACTTTCTGCCGTTTGGTAACAGGAACGGAGGCTTGCATCCCGCTTTTCCGGTGTACATTACTGCTAGTGGCGCCTTGGCCTATGGAGCGGCCAGTCTGGCATTATAATATGGGGCAGAACATATTTCGGACTTTCTAGTCTATTTTTTATTTTATTTTTTAATTTAATTTAACATATATATATATATATATTAAGCATATTTGATATTCAATTAATTATTTATAAAAAAATATTTGATGCATATGTCTTATATTTATAAAATAAAATAAAATATATAAAATACGAAATGAAAAAAAAGTTAAAATGAACGAAATAGAATAGGATAAGGGGTTCACTTGCCATTTGGCCTAAAATAATTGAGCTTGCAAGTGGGGCTCCCTCCTTTCACCTGTCTGTCTGTACAAATAGGACAAGTGGGCTCTCTTGGTAGAGAGTGGGTAGAGAGTGAAGAAAAGCCAGAAATTGATATGAAACAGCTGGCTAGATTCCTTCTTCTTTTCAGTACACAGCTTTGTTTTCCCCGTCCTTACTTAATGGTCTGCCACAGCTTTTGTTTTTTAATTTCTTTTGGTTCATGATGGAGTGGACGACCAGTGCTCTTATGTTGAATGCAATTTGTGTTCTATATAAAACTAGGCTTGGAATATCAATTTACAAGTTGGGAAGCAGAGAGGGAAAGTTTTCTGGGCTTTATTATCGAATAAAATTTCTTACTGCTCAACTAGTCTATCTTTATCGTGGTTGATGCTTAACTTTTTCTTTCATATGAGATAAATTGGATTACTGTTACGACTTATATATTCCCCTTTCTTGTAGGATACATATATATATATATATATATATATATATATAAAAGAAGTTTCGTTGTGGGGGCAAGGCCAAGGCCAAGGCCAATCACTAGTTTTATTTAAAGAATAAATCATGGTCAAGGTATGATTTTATTCTTTTGTTTTTTGGATATAAGGAAATTTTTGCTTAACCTTTTCCTTTTCTTTTGTAATTCCATATTTTATTCTTTTTGTGTTTAGTTATGATTTTTCTTTTTCTCTTTCGCTTAAATCTCCAATTTATTCTATTTGACATATAACCAAATGAATATATTCTTTGACATTGAAATTTGGCAACAATAACAGAATTATTATAAGTGAGCATAGCAATAGCAACTATTATGGGATTTTTACAAATAACCCCCATGTGCTAAGAAAAATGGACAAATTATCCCTTTGTGGAAAAAAAAAAATAGATAAAAAACATCGTCATATTTTAAAAAATCACACAATGAATCCCATGAGAGCGTGGGTGTAGGACACGTACCTGTGCGTGCATCTAGGCTTAAATTTTTCTATATAAAAAGATAATTAAGCCCTCATTCATCAACTGTTAGATCTTCTTTTAAATACTTTACGGTCTAAATCAAATCATATTATATTTTTTTACAAAAATATATAAATTATATATACAATATAATATATTATCATATATATAATGTGTGTATATATATATTATAAGTATATATACAATTATATATATAAATGACTACCTCACCCTAGTGGCTGTTGGCAACCCCCATTGGTGGTCAGTAGCAGCTGCTAGTGCTTGAAATGATAAAAAAAAATAGAAAAAAAATAGAAAATCGACGGATGCCATCAAACACTGCTACCATGGCTACATTGGCCATGGAGGCCAGTGGCCAGACTTGGCTAGATCAGGCCGCAATGCTGTGAAGGTGGGCCGTAAGTGTTGGGGAGATGGGCTAGGGGTGGGGGCAGGGGTGGAATTTTGTATTATATATATTATTAAATGATTATATATTATCAAATATGTATTATATATTTATTATGTATTTTATCATATATGTATTATATTGTATATATTATTATATATATTATCATATATATATATGCATATGAATATATTATCATATATACATGATAATAAACATATAAATATAACTATCTTATAAAATATATATGTATATAAATGTTTTATATATTTTCATAAATATATAATATTTAATTTGCAATAGATAATTAAAAAGAGAAAAGATGTAAATAAAAGTTATTTAAATTTTATAGATAAATTTATATAAAGATGATGTTGTTAAATAAATATATATATTATCATCTATATATGATAATAACATCATCATATATACTAATATATTTAAATATAAATAAATATCTTATCAACAAAAATATATATGTATATAAATATATTACATATATTTTAACAAATATGTATATATAATATTTAATTTAATTTGAACTAAATAATTAGAAAGAAAAAATATATAAACAAAAGTTATTTAAAATTTATAGATATGTATATATATATACTATATATGTATTTAAGTATAAATAAAAAATATGTTATATATTTTTACGAAATTTAATATTTTTTCTTTGGAATGAATTAATAGAAAGAAAGATGAATAAAATTGATAAGACAAAAAATAAAAGTGATTTTAATTTTATAAATAAATTTATATATGTATAAAATGAGAATGTCTGAAATAATGAGAAATGAGAAATAAAAAGAAAAGTATAAAAATGATAATAAAGGGTTATTTAAATTGAATTAAAAATATATGAAATGATTAAGGGCAAATTAATCTTTTCATATTAAAATTATGTTAAATAGGCAGCAAATGAGAATGTGGAGGCGGGGTGCATGATTTGTTAAAACATGAGAAGGTATTTTGTATATTTATTTTTTACGTGGGATAAAATACCTATTTCATAAAACACAGGGAGTAAGTTGCAATTAGCTCAATTGTTACATCTTTAGGTGCCGTCTTGAGAAACTTAGAACTAGCAATCAAAGTTGGAGATCTAATATATGAATTTGCGCGCGAAGTTTCGTTTTCTTTAGCTTAAAAAAATAGTCTTTAGCACTTAACTTCAGTACCTTGTTGTCTTTGTCCCTTTTATGTGTGTGATCTGAGATCCTATTTGGGAATATGAAGTTATTTATAAGATAAGAGCTTCAAGAGAAGTGTACCAAATAACTAAGAAGAATCTTTAGGAGTCTAAAAATGACAGATATTTAACGAAAAGGAGAAAGCTGCAGTTTTGCTATTCGGTCAGAAACAATCACCAGACACTGGTAGTGACGATCAATCTGAGGAATATGAAATCACTGAAGAGAGCTTGGAAGGGATGAAAGTTGAGCAGTTTCGTGATGCCATATGTGAAAGTCGTAAGATTGCTGTTTTTGAGGAAGAAATGCACAGCCTAGACGCTATAGTTCTGCTACATTGAACTCTTTTGCAGTTAATACTTCATGCTATGCATGTATGTGTGTGTGTATATATATATATATTTGCCATGTCATGCTAATTTTATTTTGATATTTGCAGGGCATTCTGGTGCGCGTCAGTCAAAAATAGGTGTTACAAGAGAAAAGAAACGTAGTTTCAGCACAAAAGAAGGGCCTGGCCGTCAGCCTTCGAGAGGAAACGCAACTGCTTCCTAGATGTTTGCCCCAAAGCAGAAGATCACTGAGACCTCGTTTGCTCCTCAAAAAGTAGAAGAAGGTGGTAAGCTCAACACTAGTTTGTTTTTTATTCAATGCATATCCCATTTTATGGGACAAATAATGAGATTTATTACTAATTTATGATTAGCACAAATGTTGAGGCTAGGCCGGAAATAAAAGACATTATTCGTGGAATTTATTTAGAGGAGGAAGTGGAACAAACAGATGGATACGTTAACCATCCGAAAGAAGAAATTGTCTGAGTATGATGTACAATTATGTGCAATAGATAGAGTATCATATCCAAAATAAATATCTCATCATAAAGTTTATGATTATTTTAATAATCAAATGGTGTTTCATTTTTTAGTACAGAGGCCACATCAATTTTGGTCAACTCGATTTGCATTGACATGGCATTAGATGAAAAAAACCAGAACAAAGTAATACATGGAAAAGGTAAAACTAATCATGAGTTTCGTCTATAATATTGATAAATTTTTTAATCTTACGAAAATGTATACAAATGGTAGGAAATTGCTGAGATTAGGGATGACTAGTTTTGCAAGTGAGTTTATTTTCATTGGAAGTCTTATCGGACATAAATCAAAATTAAAGGAAATATGCACTTCTCCTAAGTGGAAAAATTATAATTTTTGAAGATGATGAAAAGATACAGAAAGGCTATACAAAATCATAATGGATAATGATTCTGAAAAGAAGCACGAGAAGTTCAATTTGTTATCTTATGAGGGTGGTTTGAAAACTTGTGGATCAAAACAAAAGCTCTCATTGGCCACAATTTATAAAGATATGGATAGAGTGAAGCTAGTTAAAAAAAAAGGTGGTTAAAGATTGGAAGATTTATTGGGATGTGATTAATGAGCAATGATATAAACAATTATACTGGCACTTGTATATTGCAGGCAAAATATCTTTTCCCCCCCTTTTAAATACTTGCCATTTAGTTGAATTTATATATAAATTTTAATGCCTATCTATATGTGCATATGTATACATATATATGTATATTTTGACATGTTCTTTCAACCCAACACTTTCACAATTTTGGAACGTGTATGTTGATTGATGAGATGAGCCAAAGGTTAAAATTTATATAATAGATGCTTTTACTTACATCAAGCAAGTGTTGGCACAATTGTCTATATCACCATTTGTCAATGATATCTTAATAAATTTTCTAATCTTTAGTTGTCTCTATTATTACGAGCTTTCCTCTTCTATGCCTTCATATTGTTAATTATCTTGATATGCAAGTTTTAAAATTCTCTTCAATGGTTTCACAACGGATTGGATTTCTTGTGCCCCTTTTCAAAATTTTTGATCCATTATGATTCTATACACTTTGTTAGCACCTTTTCATCTTCCAAAATTATACTCTTCCCATTCAAAAGTGGTGCATATTATTTTCAAATCTATTTCATGTTGAATAAAGCTTTTGAGGGTGATATATTCAGTTGCAAATCTTGTGATCTTTAGTCTCAATAATTCTTTATCATTTGTGTATATCTTTATAAGATTTATAAGTTTGTTACTATTATGGATAGAACTTGTGATCTATTTTGCTTTTCCATTAATTTCTTTACTTTAGCTAGAGGTATAAATAAGTAGAGTTGAGCCTAAATCTTGTAGGCTCAAGCTTAGGTTGTCTATTAATTCATAAGGCTCAAGTTCGATCTCGGCCAAGCCTAAACAACCGAGATCGAGGATAGCTCATTGCAACAAACCAAGGCTTGGGGTGAGCTTTATCGAGCTTGAATCGATAAAAATCATTGTAAGGAAGCAGAGAACTCTATTCGTATAAGCTCAAGCTTGTATGAGCTTAGATTAGATAAAGCTCATTTATGTTGGAAAAAAAATCTATAATTATAACTTTTCAAATTATTTTGTTATTCTCCTAAATATAAAAAATAAAAATCATCATCATCATCATCATCATCATTATTATTTTATTATTATTTACTTATCTCTACTGGTCTTATTATATGGGTCCAGTCTATAACTATATATATAATAAAAAATCTTGTTTAGGTGCATGAGCTTTTTGAGTTGAATACTATTGAGGTTGGCTTAGTTTGCTTGATTGATGAGCTTGGGCTCAAAAAGATTAAGCCGAATTCGAGCTTTCATTGAACCAAGTTTGAACCATTCATGAATTGTCTCATCTAATTTACACCCTTAACTTTGGCTATCTTCTCAATGTTGTTTTAACATCGGAGCAATATAATGTGTTGGACATGGTTGACCAAAACTTCACCAATTGTTTTATTTGCACTTTCGCTATCTGTAACTACTTGTACAATATTTTCATCCTTTTCCTCATCAATTACTTTATAATTCAAAAGAGAGATGATGTACCTAGGTGACTTTCTTTTGTTGGTAAAGTTCATTGAAGAATAAAATATCATTTGACAATCACAATATTTCATGAAGTTCATGATGAAATGTTTGGGCTTGTTCTCTTATATTTTGGGCATTTTATAGAAAAATTTTTGGAGGAATGGATTTTTTGGAGAAAATTTGGAGAATGTGCGAAGTATTTTTTTTTGTTTTGAGGAAATATGAAAAATAATTTGAGAATGAATTATTTGTTTTTTCATGTTTTGAGAGGAGACAAATTTTACTGTTGATGTCAAATCAGTTTCTTTTTTGTTGAGTTTGTAGGGTGAAACATAGATGTGTGTATATATATAAATGAAATGAGAGGGTGATAAATAAATGAATGATGTAAAATATGGAGTGAGAAAATGAGGGGGTAGATGTGCTTTTTAAGGTGTAGGATTTTTTTGGGTGAATTATGAGGGGTTTTTTGGATAAAAAATTATAGTATTTTAGAGAAAGATTGGGAAATGCGTATACATTTTGAAATATTTTGGGGGATAAGAAAATATTTTCCCAAAATGTAGGAGAACAAGCCCTTTATTTCTAGTGCTCTGACCATCACACATAATTGTGCACCCATACTCTAGCCATCTTATCTTTAAAGTGTTTATATATCCATTAATTTCTTCTACTTCCTCATCTAAGTAAATCCTATCAATTTGGCATCCAAAGGTCCTTTATTCCCAACCCTACCTCGGCAATAGTTTTGATCACAGATTGATAGTAAGTTTCACTACCAACAGAATGAAATGGGATAGCTTTGAATAAAAACCACTTTGAAATAACTCCCTTATTCACATAAAGTTACATGACATTCTTTGCTACTTTCTAAGGTGCAATCCAATTTTTGATACTTTTTAGTTTTGTTGGGAACATAGAAGAGTTAATCCAACTTGAATGCTTATAACTCCCTTATTCACATAAAGTTACATGACATTCTTTGCTTTGTACTTGTTGTTGGACCTCAAAAACCAACATTTGGCTGCTCTACAATTAGAAAAAATGAAGTTGATATAAGTATTTATATAAGTATAAAATGATGTATTACAGATTGAAACTAGATGTATTATAACTGTAACGATTGCGTATCTCTTCTTGATAAATAGCTACTACGACTTTCCCTCATAACATTCCTCAACTGCTTCATTTCTATTTGAGAAAAACCTTCTTCGTTGGTATAGCCACTACACATTTCATCCTCATCTTCACTATTATTTTCGCTATAAAGTGCATATCAATCCATTGTTTCTTTTAGAATATAATTACATTTATAGCAGCTTCTTTTTTCTTTTTCATTATACCTCTAGTAAGTTTGGACTTTTGATGATGCTTTTGAAACATTTTTGATACATCTTTTGGAACTTTTGTACATGGCTCTATATTTCCAATACATGTGTAATATGTTGCTTTAATCTTGTTATTCCATCATTAATAATTTTGCTACAAAATTTTGTATTTTATAGTTTTTGACCATCATCTACTGGATCACTAAAATCCCAACCAATGTCTTATTTTGAAGGCATCCTATAAGATATACCAAATAAAACATAAATAATAGTATTAATAAAATGTGAAACAAAATATAGAAATAAATATAATTAGTATACAACAATAAAATTGAAATTATAGTTATAAGACTGGTCAATTTTATATTCTGGGCAGCACAGAAAATTATAATGCATAGCTAACAATCTTATTTGAATATTTATAAATATAATAATATTTTAAATTTGAGATAAAAAAGCAATTAATTAAGAATATCTATCACCTTTTAAGGCACTAAGATAAGAAAACCTTAAGCAAAAAATATATTTTTAAGGCTATAAGTATAATGTTTACTTATTTTGAAGAAAGAGTTTTTAAGTCAAGAGTTATAAAGAAATAGTGGTGGAACGAGTTGCTCAAGATGCTAAAGTTATAGGTGTAGCAGGGATTACACCTACAAATAATTGAAAATAAACTACCATGATTTCTTTTGAATAAAAAAATGAAATTATTGCTTTTGTTTAGATTTTTCAAAAACATTATAACTTCAATATTAATAATTTAGATTGTACACAATGTGGATTCTTTTGTTTCTTTTTCTATGTTTCAAGCTTTTTAGAAATATTATTTAGGCCACGTTCAAGCTTTCAAAATATTATTTATGCCATATTATTTAGGCTTTTCAAAAACATCATTCAGGCTTTTGTTTTTCCCACATTATATTTATATTTAGATTCTCTTTTCTTTTCTGTGGTGGTGCTGTGGTAGCATTGGCAAGGGTAGGGCCTCGAAAAAATTGATTTGGCAAAGCTAGAGTTTTTGTTTTGCTAAGGAAATGTTGTTGGTGGAGATGGTGTGGAACCCTGAGATATGAGAAACCAAAGGGGCGAATAGAGAAATTTGTCTTCTTCTATTTGCAAATTGCAAATGGAATTAGGATCGCAGAAAGTGGCAAGTGAAATTAGAATAGTACAACAAGTTATACCAAGAAGATATGAACTTGAAAGTTTGAATTTAGTGGGGCAGTGTGGTTTTGTTCCACCAAATAAAAGAAAAGGGAATCAAAATATAATGATAATGAGGGAGAAATAAAAGTCTGAATGATGTTTTTAAAAGCCTACTTAATGTGGTGTAAATAATATTTTTGAAAGCCTAAACATGGCCTAAATAACATTATGAAAAGTATGAAAAATAGAAAGGAAACAGAAGAATCTCTATTATATAAGGTCTAAATTATTAGTATTGAAATTATAATGTTTCTAAAAAGTTTAAACAAAAGTAATAAATTTATCTTCATTCAAAAAAATAATGGTACTTTATTTACTTGTGGGTGTAGTCCTTGCTACACCTATAAGTTAAAAATCTTCAGCAACTTGTTCCATCACCATTTCTTTATAAACTCTTGGCTTAAAAACTTTTCCTTGAAGATAAGCAAACGTTATATTTATAATTTGAAAAAATATTATTTGCTTAAGTTTTCTTATCTTGGTGTCCTAAAAGGTATAATTGTTCCCCCCCTCCCCCTTTATCTCAAATTTAAAAAATTATTAGATTTATAAATATTCAAATGAGATTGTTAGAGTTATGCTTCATAATTTTCTTATTTTTTTAACATATTAAATTGATCAATTATATAATAGTAATTTCAATTATATTGTATACTAATTATATTCATATCTCCATTTTGTTGTCACATTTATTAATATTGTTATTTATATTCTATTTTTGGTATCTCGTAGGATGCCTCCAAAATGAGATATCAGTTGGAATTTTGGTAATCTAGTAGGTGATGGTTGAAAAATTATAAAATGCAAATTTTCTAGCAAAGTTATTAATGGTGGAATAACAAGATTAAGGCAACATATTGCACATGTATCGGGGAGTTTAGAGCTATGTACAAAAGCTCCAAAAGATATATCATAAATGCTTCAAAGCATTTCAGGAACCTAAACTTGCTAGAGATATAGTGAAAATGAAAAAAAGAAGCATATGTAAATGCAATTTGAGAAGAAACAATGAAGAACAATGGAGATATGCACTTGATAACTAAAATAGTAGTCAAAATAAGGGTGAGTTTGATAGTGATAAAAAGAAGGTTTGTCATGAATGGAAATGAAGAAGTTGATGAATGCTGTAAGAGAAAGTTGTATAATGCTTACTTTTGAAGAAACACTTAGTCATTGTGGTTATTATATGTTCATTTCAATCTATATTATATAGTTATGTACTTATATAAATACTTATATCAACTTTATTTTTTCTAATTATTGGGTATTTTGATTTATTTCATCTTGAGATTCAACAACAGATATAAAGTGAAGAATATTGTGTAGTTTTAGTGTGAAGGAGGGAGCTAATAAGCCTGTAAGTGGAAGTAATTCTTCTACGTTCCCATCAAAACAAAAAAGTATCAAAAATTGGTTTGTACCTCAGAAGGTAAAAGAAGTTGCTAAGGTTATTTTAAAGTGGTTTTTACTTAATGTCATCCATTTCATATGGCTGATAGTGGCTCCTATTATCAATTTATGATTAATAATATTGCTAAAGTAAGGCCACAAATAAAGAGCCCTTTGAGACACCAAATTGGTGGGAATTGCTTAGTTGAGAAAGTGGAAGAAATTGAAGGATATATAAGCACTTTAAAAATGAAATAGCCAAAGTGTGGTGCGCAATGATGCATAATGGTTGAAGCACCTGAAATCAACATCCTATCCTATCATAATTTTCATAATATATTGTGATTATCAAATGATATTTCATGCTTTAGTGAATTGTGCTAATATCATAAAATTAATTGGCTATATCTCATTTCTGAATAAAGTAATTGATGTGGTAAGGGAGGAAAATTGTGATACCTCATCCCATATGGATTAAATACATATAAGCTCTGGCCAAAGAATTCATGTACATTCTTTTGATATTCCTTTTGGGCAAGTTGATTATAGCCTAATTTCAAGATGCACTCGATGGATTTGGAGGCAATTTTAACGTCTAATGGCCTCATGAGCCTGGGGTGTGACAAATGGTATCAAAACTATTACCAGTCAAAATATTAAGAGCTAAGTACTATAAGGGGCAGAGTGCTATGTGTGTGGAAGCCACCTTTTGAATCTATGGGACAAAGTGCTACACACATGGGAGCCACCTCTTAATCCAGTAGAGCCACCTTTAAAGTTCCAATGCCTAGTGATTAATCTTGGATTTGTGTCATGCCGCGATGAGGATGTCGCATTCTAAAGGAAGGATGATTGTGATACCCCATCCCACATTAACTAAATATTGAAAGAATAAATACTATATAAGCTTTGGCCAAAGAACTCATGTCCATCCATTGAATATCTTTTTTGGGCTAGTTGATTATAGCCTAATTTTAGGATACACTTGGTTTGGAGGCAATTTTCATGTCCAACAGGCTAGCGGACTAGATACGTGACAAAAATGTTGTATTGATAGTTATAGTTAGCAAAAGTGCAAATAAAGTAGGTGCAACTCTAATGTCGGGAAGGCCACATCTATTTTGGTTGTCGTGTGTAGTAAATTGTATTGACCTGATGTTAGAAGATTTTAGAAAGATGACCAAAGTAAAGAAATATATGGAAAATGTGAAATAGATTACAAGTTTTATCAATAATAGTGACAAATTTGCGAATCTTATGATAATATACATAAATGATAGAGAATTGTTTAGACAAGGTATCGTAAGATTTATAACTAAATTTATCACCATTGGAAGCCTTATTCAACATCAAATAGATTTAAAAAAAAATGTGCACCATTTTGGATGGGGAAATTATAATTTTGAAGATACAAAGATATTGATAAGCTATCCAAAACCATAACGAATGCAAAATTTTGGAAAGCAGTGCTAGAATCCAATATGTTATGGAGCCACTTGTGAGAGTTATAAAACTTATAGATCCAGATAAAAAACAATATTGGCTATTATATATGAAGACATTAACTGAGCAAAACTTGCAATAAAGGAGGCAATTAAAGATTGAAAAACTTATTAGAATGTCTATTGTGAGCGAAGGTATAGATAAAAGCACCAACAATTACATGTTGTAGGTAAAAACATCTATTACTTAACTACGATTTGATTGTCATTCAGTTAAATTTATATATAAATAGTAATGCCTATTTATACATAGATATGTATTTCAGCATATTTTTTGAACTCCAAACTATAATATTGTGGAACTTCTGTGTATACCGATAAGGTGAGGCGAATGCTTAAGGTTGTAATAAAAAAACTTCAACTAAATATGGACACACAAGCTCAAGATCTCGATGAGGTAAGTAATATTTATTTGGCATTCTTATAAATATTTATTTTGTTAAGTGTAACAATTTCATATTCTATTCATTATTAGATTAATTTATTTCATGACAAGATAATAGAGTCTAAGTCTCCTCTTGCAAGAAAGGCATTAGAAAAAGCTTTGCCAAGTACTTTCTATTGTTGTTTTTTTATTTTATTATTTTTTCTAATTCTATTAAGTGTTATCACATATATAAATATACTTGATATATTGTATCAGTTGAATGCTGAATACATTATGTTGATAAAGTTCCTCACCTCAAAAAAATTGATGCCAAAGATGTAAGTCAAACATGCTCATCTAGTGGCTGCAAAAAGAATTGGAGTACACGGTCATTAATAGACACAACATTTCACAATCGTTTGGCTATGCTACAGTTGCGTAGGTTAGTTTATATCGAATACAATATGCGACTCAAGTTGTGAAACATTCAATATGAGAAAGAAGATAGTGTTATGATCTTCCCATTGATCTTAATCAAATACTTCATAATGATGAGACCTTGGATCAGTGGACTTAAGAGAATAAGCCACCTCGATTACTAGATGATAATATAGAGTGGTTAGATATAGGAACTAAGGAAGAAAATGATAATCTAACAATTAATGCTTTGAGGGGTGCTAAAAAGAAAACCATTGATGCACTATTAAGACAACAAAAAGGGAAAAATATTGAAGCAAACCATGTAAGTGATGACAACAATGAAACCAATGATAGTGATGATTGGAATGATAATCAAAGACCAC
The DNA here is from genome assembly GCA_014898725.1 of Jacaranda copaia. Lineage (NCBI taxonomy): Eukaryota > Viridiplantae > Streptophyta > Magnoliopsida > Lamiales > Bignoniaceae > Jacaranda > Jacaranda copaia. The sequence goes on along the minus strand of JACGDI010005222.1, from coordinate 428,263 downwards.
ATGATGGTGGTGGTGATTAAAAAACATGTTAATTAAGGTGGTTATGACTATCATGATAGTTAATATAACATTGAAATGTCTTCCGCATAAGAAGATGAAAATTATTATTCAACTCAAGACATAGATCATGGTTATTATCTAGGAATAGCAGTTGCATGCCTCTCCTTTGGCTGACTTGTCAAGTGTTGATGATCATTTCTATCCTGGTAGAACATTCAGTGGAGGATATAGAAGTGTTGATGAGTATTTATGCAAAATTTTGGGCCTAAGAAAGTACCAACAGAATTAGTTGAGGTGTATTTTGATAATGTGCAAAGCAATTATGGAAAATTTGTCCTCTTGTACCCACTCTATCACTATAATGATAGAAGCCATACGATTTTAGTGGAAGACACAACAAATATTATGATTATTCATCCTTCAATTGCACTAACTATGGTTATCGTGAATTTAACAATGGATCAAGTAGTACTAGTGGTAGACCTAGTTAGTTTGAAGGATGCTCTAATTTTGCACGCACTGGATTCATGGGCATTTGCTTTCTCGTAGCATTGCGTGTCATGAAAATAATTATGGATCTTTTGCGAGTAATGCTAGTCGCATTGATTATTGAGGATTCAGATACTATCATTGTAATTATGAGTCGTTATTATATCTACAACCATCTTATAGCAAGTTCTCATCACATTATATATTGATTATGATTCATCTAATCAATGTGCAAATTTGCGACATGAATCATCTGGGGCTTATTCTTTATTTTACACCTACATGGAAGGTTACTTGTCTAGCTAATTTCATAATGTTTTTGAGATAGATAATTATGATTTTGTAACCCCTGTTCACTCTATGTGTTAATAGTACCTTAATTGTGTTGTACAATAGCTTTTTTAATATTTGTGTACTTCACTGAGATTATATAATCTATAACATTAATTTATGATGCCCGAAATTACAATAACTTTGTAATATAAGCAACAAATAGAGTTTTAGATGTTTCAATATTTTTCACAATTTATTTGTAAATTTCTAAATAATTTAACAACAAAATTTTGCGGAACGTCCACGACTATTCCATGACGTTACAATGGATTGGAACCTTGCCCTTTGTTCCAATCCCACCACCATTCTTGCAAACTATTTTGCAAGATGCTTTATCTTTCTTCATTTATTTTCCTAACAATAAAAATAAGTCACAACAATATCAGCCAACTACCCACGCTATCATGGGTAGCTTAGCCCAACTCCAAGCTGTGAAGCTCTTGTTCTCTCGTTCTCTCTGCTATTTCAATTTACTGGTTCATTTTAAAACGCTGCAACGATTTAATTTATTGGATTATAACAACGTTCCTTCTGATATATTGCCCAATATCCTTCATTCCCAACCCACATATGTTATCTACCATTGTGATGGAATGAGGACTCCATTCTAGATCCTTCATGGCTAGTTCGATTGGTTTATCACTCTTATCCAGTGAACCATGTTTTCTTGGGAGAGAATATGCTTTCAAAGAGATTGGTGTTAGCACAATGCGACCCCTTTTCTATTATTGGGCTATTGTTGGGATGATGAAGAGAATGTGGTGTTTTGGGTTGTTGGGTATTGAAGAAATCAAGTAAGAACAGACATGAAATAGAAGACTTCTCATGAATTTTGGGATTATTTGAGAGGAAGAATTTCTAGGAATTTGGGATAATTTGAGAGTAAAATTGAAGATAAAACAAAGGGTATATTTTTGGGATAAAAAGAAGTTCAATCAAAGAGTAAGTTTGGATTTAGAAGTTAAATAAACATAAGGTTGTTTGAATAAAATTACATTATTTTTAACATAAACACAATCTAAGGTTAACGTTTAAACATATGTATATGAATAGTAACAAAAAATGACTACATGACAATAAATAAGAAGAACCAATTAGAATGGTGAAAATTCCCACTTTTGTCCACTCTTGTTTGTCCTTTTGAAAGGAGAGAGTGCTAACTTGCATCATAATTAATGGTTTTTATCAATTATTGTGTAACCATTTTTGTATTTTTGATATTTTATTGGTTGTATCTCTAGCGTACAAATTATGATTCTTTTAGAATAATGTATTTCTCTTCAAACAATTCATTATAAATTTCAATCTTACCCATATGTTTTAAACTTGTTAATTAGTTGTAAACCTAAGATCTACACACCCATTTATTTTGGATAATTGATTAATGCTTTTATATTCGAATCAAACATGAAATTTACTCATAAATTATAAATGGAGACAGAATTTCACTATCAGAAATTTATTTGTGAAGTTTACTAATAATCATATGATTTACTTATGTAATGTATTTTAGATTGCAGTTAGTATAGAATATGAAATATAAAACTATTTAATTTTTAGAATTATTAAAATTTAGAGACCATGATTGATTAATGGGGAGGTAAATAAAAAAATATTAGTACAAAATTTCTAATATAATTTTTTTTCTATATTTTATAATCTAATACTAATGAATAACTTGAATGAAACTCAAAAATGGAAGATTCTTATCTCTTTCTTCTCTGAGCTCGGGTTATGGAAGAAAGAACCTAATTTGGGTGAAGGAAATATGACTGCTTTACCAATAGTTGAAACTCAATTGGGAGATAATATAAATAAAAAATATAAGTATAAAATGAAATAAAAGGTTATATTTTGTCTAATTAGTTATTGTTTGTATTTCCAAATTAGAAATATAATTCAATTATAGAAATAAAATAATTCAATTTAGATATTAAATGAATTCATGCATGGTTTCACTATTGACAAATTTATTTGTGGAGTTTATTACTAAATCTTGTGATTTACTTGCATAAAGCATTTTCAATTACATTTAATGTACATTTTGAAAAATGAATTATCAAATTTTAGAAGGTACACAAATTGTTGACAGCAAGAGCTATAAAGCTTTAGACAGATTATTCCAATTTGTGTCTAGTAGATCCACTGGATCTGATAAGAAAGAGACTTCCAGAGCTAATATCTCATAGATGAATGAGGAAATTATTTTATTTGTGAACTTTGAAAAGAAACTCCAACATTGAAAACCTAATTAGGTGTATGAAATTGGATCTTTTGAACTTGGCCAACTCCAACATCTGTATGCATTTTTGTGGCATATTAGCATGTCATTTAAATGTATTTTGTGACATTTGAACTTGCTATTTCTTGTATTTTTATGACTTATTACCTTGTCATTTAAATGAATTTTTGTAGCATTTTAATTTGTCACTATATGTAATTTTTAGTGGCTTATTAGCATGTCATTTAAAATAATTTTTAATGACACTTTAACATGTTATTTAATGCATTTTTCATGACATTTTAACATGTCACTTGTTGCAATTTTTGTTAGATTTTATTAATGTCAAAACAAAGGTAATTTAGTGACATTTATATCTTTAGTTACGCCGCTATAAATGACACTTTTAAAAAATACCATTAAATATAAAATTGCCACTATAATATTATTTAAGTGGCACTTTTTAATGTTTTTAATAGTTGATTTTGTTGTAAGCTTGATCAAGCTCGAGCATGAGCTTGAGTTAGAGAGTTAATAGACAAATTAAGCTTGAGCTTTCTAGATTCAGGCTTAACTTGACTTAGCTTGTTTACACCTCCATAGCCAAGTTGCTACTTGGCCAATGGCACCAGTTTCATGTATAAAATATGGGGTCATGAATTCGAATATATTCAATATAATGAACTTTTATTGTGCATGTATATATATTTTTTTAAAAAATAAAATCTCGAGTTCGCTTGGATACTATTTTAGAAGGGTATAAGTGTAATTAACCCTATATATTTATGGTACACTACTTCAGGAATGAATATGTAGAATAACTTTTTTGAGTTTTTGATATACCTATTATAATCTCCAATATCTAATATGTATTAAACAGTAAAAAATGAG
>JACGDI010005222.1:402706-416174 GCA_014898725.1 Jacaranda copaia | reverse complement strand
AAAAAAGATAAAGGTAGTCATGCAAAAGCTTTCCCAAAAGTCTATAAAAATATACAAAAAAAGGCTCATTAAAAATGTGGCCTAGTGGAATTGACCATATCTTGATCAATTGATAAAAGTATGACTTTTTTTGAAACTTTGAAAAATGTTAAAGAGAATAGGAGTAAGCTTTTACGTGCTAGAAAGTTATATGAAAAATCCTCATTTTTAGCCAAGCTAGTAGATGGAACATTTATAGTTGTACTCGGCCATATCAAATATGGAAGTGAGCTTTATATTATGTTAGTATAGTTTTACAAGGAATAGAGAACAAATATTCAAGGATTGAGAAATTAGTTTTTTCTTGGTGATTGCAGCATAATATTAAGGTCATGCTTTCAGTCACATTAAATTATGGTATTGACGAATAACCTTTGAGGATGATTTGATGAAACCTGATGCTCAGGTAGAATAGTGACGGGCAGTAGAATTAGGGGAACTCATCAGTGAAGAACTATGATTAGGCACAAGTTTTACGAATTTTGTTATAAAATTAAATTTAGGGAAACCTAAAGGTGAGATCAATTTTGGATGCTCCATATTAATAGTTGGTCCACTATTTTTAGTGTAGGAGCATGATATTGTTATAAGTGTTAAGGAGGGTTGAGATCAATGTGGTCCTCATGCTTAACTTTGAGGTCATAAAAAATCTAGCTTAGTAGAGACATTGATAGCTAGCATGAAGATGACCCAGGGCAAAAAGGTTACTCAAGTCATAGTGAACACACACTTACAATTTGTTATAAACTGTATGGCAGGTGCATATAAGGTTATGAAGTAGGTAATGATAAAGTAGCTAGCTAAAGTAAAGAAAATGTCAACTTGGTTCGAAAGTTTTAGCCTGCACCAAATTTCTAGAATAGAGAATGAGCAAATAAATGCCTTAACTAAAATTTACAAGCTCATTCAATGGGCATATTACAAAAAGGATTAGATATATAGTGGCTATCAAATTGGAGATTAAGTTTAAAAAAATCGAGCCAACCTTGCACGGGTTGCTATGCTGATTGTCAAAGGTGAATCTAGTTAAAGGAGACAGATTGTAAACAACCTATTAAAGGGTGAGCTCCTATGAAACTTTATGGTAAAAAGCATAAATCTAGGTTGTAGCTCTTCGATTTACTATGTTGGATAGGAAATTCTATAAGATATTAATTTTGTACCATTGTTAAAGTGTTTAACTCCAAGTCAAGTAAAATATATGCTTAGATAAAATGTGAGGAAAATTGTGATACCCTATCCCATATGGACTAAATATTGAAAGAGTAACTAGTATCTAGGTTTTGGCCAAAGAGCTCATATGTATCCATTGGATATCCTTTTTGAGCAAATTGATTATAGCCCATGCCTTATTTCTAGGATATACACGGTAGGTTTGAAGTTAATTCTCATGTCCAATAGGCTCATAGGCTTGAGGCATGACAAATGGTATTAGAACCATCACCAATCTAAGTATTGGGAGCTAAGTGCTATAAAGGGCAAAGTGATACATGTGTGGGAGCCATCTCTTAAACCTGCAGGACAAACTGCTACATATATAGGAGCCACCTCTGTAGGAGCCATCTCTAGAGTCCCAATGCCTAGTGGCTAATCTTGGATATGTGTCATGCCACGATGAGGATGTTGCATTATGAAAAAGAGGTGATAGTGATGCCTTATCTCACATAGACTAAATATTGAAAAAGTGATTAGTATATAAGTTTTGGCCAAAGAGCTCATGTGCATCCATTGAATATCCCTTTTGAAAAAATTGATTATAGCCTAATTCTAGGATGCACTTGGTGGATTTTGAGGCAATTCTCATGTCCAATGGGCTTGCATGCCAGGGGCGTGACAATTGTTAAAGTGTTTAACTCCAAATCAAGTAGAACATATGCTCAGATAGAGTATGAGGGAACCTACCAGAACTATTTTGGAGGATGGTAGTTGATACAAAAGTGCTAAGACAAGGTTTCCTTTGGCTTGCATTATTAGAATTTAAAATTTTCATGAAAATGCAAAGAGTGCCAATTGCATTTCAATTTGTCTCGTATCCCATTAAACAAGATGACCTTAGAACATGCGGCATACTCTTTGAAACTATCGAGAATTGATATGTTAGGTCCTTTCTTAGGGTAAAGGAAGTTTAACATAATAGTGGTGGAATGCTTCACCAAGTGGTCCTTTCTTAGAGACAGTTGCTAAGGTCATTGAGCACAAGGTCATGAAGTTCATATGAAGATACATTCTATGTATGTTTGAGATAGTGAGGATACTTATCTCATACAATGGCACACAATTCCAAGTAAAGCAAATAGGAGAATGGTACCAAAAGTTGAGAATTAAGTATAACTTTCCCTTTGTGAAGCCCTACAAGCTATTAGACAAACAAAACTCACTAATTGAATGCTGCTACAACATTTGAAGGCTAGAATTGAACAGATAGAGGAAAATTGGACCAATAAGCTCTTTAGGTATGTTGACCCATGTCCAGGCTTTCTACAAAGAAACTTCATTTTGTTCGATTTGAATTCTTTATTCCATTTTCTATTTCATCTTCTATTCTATTTCATAAAAATATGAGAAGTGTATCAAATATTTTCTTATAAAAATAATTAATTAATAGTAAAATAGACTTGACATACACATCAGGTTGGAATATGAGATAAATAGAAAATGAAATACAGGATCTAAAATGCATTTTGTTTAATATACGGAAATTTTTTTATCTTAACATCATATCAAATATAAATAATAATTTTTTAGTTTAATTTGTCAAATATTTTTAAAAATCACAATAGATGAATCATTTCATTTTGTAAATAAGACATTACTTAATGTTTGAGGTACAAATTTGAATGTAAAGTGCATTTTGCATTTCACATTAATGCAAGCATAACGTTGTCTCATTATTTTATTATTTTTTATTAATTATTTTGGTACACTGTAACAACCCTAAAATTCAGTATTATGAGAAATGAGGATTTAGAAATTTAGATATTAATTTGGTCGAATTTTAAGGCTCAAAAAATAAATGAAAAGGACTTAATTTCAAGGAAATTAAAAGTTTTGGGGTCAGATTTGTAATTTTTGAAAACCTAATTGAACTAGAATTGAAAACAATTGGGATTTGCATATAAGATATTTTAGGTCAAAGGGTTAGATGTTAGGCATTAATTCACCACTCTCTCTCTCCCCCCCCCCTCTCTCTCCCTCTCTCCCTCCATCCAATGATTCTCTCTGGCAAACCTCAAACCTCACAAAACAATCGAGCAAACTCTTTCTCTCCTCGCCGAGAACATACCAAAATGACATGCAAGTTGAGCCAACTGAAGGAGCAATGGGAACTCTCAACCAAAGTTGAAACCACGGCGTAGTGGTGGGTTCTTTAGCTCCAGTAATTGAATCGCGGGTATAGCTACTAGGTTTTGAAGTTCTTAATGCAAGGAACACTTTGGTACCACTTATTTTGGGAGATGGCCACCGGCAATGGCAAAATTGGAAGAGAATAGGGTAGCGGAGCTTGCTGGTGGTCAACAATTTAAATAGAAATTGACTTCAAATTCGAAGGTGAATGTAGAAATTGGCTTAGGGGTTGGGTTCATTGAGCTGAGGCACATCTGATAGTCATGGTGGCGAGTTTTTACTACAGCGTTGCACGGTAGCTGGTGGCAATGCTCCGACAATTTTGAGACAGAATGTTCATCTTGTCACGCTGATTGTGGTGGTGACCTTGGTTTATGATTTTGAGGTTTTGATTAAGAACATCTTGGGTAAAGACTTGGAAAAATTGAAATTGATATCTTGTATCGTTTATTTTCATTGAATCTTGTATTATGTTGAGAAAATGTAAGAATTAGATATGGGGAATTAGATATAAACCATGTATTGAAAATGAAGCATGCATGCACATTGCTTGAGCTTAAGAACCTGGAATTGTATTATTTCATGTGAACCATAGGTTAGTTTAGCTAAATAGGTGATGTAAACCCTAAATTTTGTAATCATGATCAAAGAGATAAACTTGGAATGTTATGATAATTGCATTATTATAACGATAAGGTGTACCGTTATAAGATTTACAATGTAATTTAGGAATTTGACTATATTATCTTTACCAAACCTTAAATGAGTTTTGGATATTTCGTAATAGCAGTAGGCATAATCTAGTTTTTATTTATATAAACCAAACTAGATCCTAAATTGTTGTAGTCACTGAGCAACTGTTGACTTTAGATTGATAAGTCATATGACTGTAATTATAGAATTGAATGAGGTTTTAACTATGAACCTACCTTTTGGATAGGTATTGAGGAGTTAGATCCTGCAGAACAGTAGGCCTTGAATTAAGTTTTGTTAAGGTTATTAAGGTGAGGATCTAACCCCTTAGGTGTTTGTTTTGTGTGCCCTGAGAGGGTCTGCCAATCTGGCATTTGATTATACCTATCTGTCATTATGATAAAACCCTATGAGGGTCAAACTTGTTCCCATTTGGTAACTGCATTTTTGTTATTGTATTCCATGAATTGTTTGAAATCTTGTTTGTTATTTATTACTAGTTTCATAAACCCCTATGAGGGTTATTGCTTATTTCTATTTTGGAATCCAAAACTCTGATTATGATGTTCATTTTCTGTACTTTGTAACCTACAGCCTTGTCGACTAACCCTGTATTTCTTGTTAAGTTATTTTATAAATGTTTGTTTCTTTGATTTTTACTTCTGGTATTATTCAGTGAAATTCATGGCCCATTAGGCATACTTAATTATTGAATTTATTTATAAATACTTATACAAAAAATCTATTTTGGGCCAAGTGCCAATCCTAATGGAATGCCTAGATTACTATTTGGATTTGTACCGTTGAGTTGGTGATAAAAACAATGTCATTGGTTGACTTGGTTTGCGATATTGATTTTGGGTAGTCGGGGGTTGGTTATGGCCTAAAGCTTGATCGATGACGATCAGTCTTACCAATTCGTGTGGTTGAGATCTTATCTTCAGGGGAGGCTTCATTGGTGAGGATCAATGTTACTGATTCAAGATACAACAGTTTGGTAAGTTGGCCACTCATAGAGGTAATATAAAGGGACAAGCCATTTTATAGTCATATTGAGGTGATATAAGGGGGCAAGCCATTTTGCGATTGTATCAAGATGATATAAGGGGGTAGGCTGTTTTACGATCATATCATTTATACAGAATTGAGGCGATATAAGGGATAGGTTGTTTTATGATCGTGTTGTTTATATAGAATTGAGAGACACAAAGGGGAAGGCCGTTACACAATCGTACATGTGAAATATGCTTGTATCACTGATTTTATACAATGTTCTTGTCTAGCCTGTTTTATAAAATTGATCAAAATCCTGAATTTTGAAACTTAAGTTTTTCATGAAATAACTTGTTCACTGGATTTCTCAAAACTAATTATGTCTTTGAGTTTTGAAATCTTCTATAAAATATATTAAATGTGAAATGACTCTTTGTTGGTATGGAATGACATTGAGTCAGCTCATAAAGTGTTGAACAAGAAACACTAGTTTTTGGTTTTGGTTTGTGAACTCCGTGAATTTTTTCAAATTTCCAATATCTAGATATCGTAACTTGTATTTTAGTTATCTGAATTTAGAACAAATGTCTTCTTACATTTGTGTATTGTGTTCCATTTCATTCTGATCCCTCCTATACATGCAAATGCTTGCCGCACTAAGTCATTCGGACTCACCCTCTTCGTGTTGTTTCTTCTGTTCTTTGGCTAGATTGAAGAATAGAAGGCACCTTGAGCTTGGGCTACCTTTTGGCATAGTGTAAAAATTGTTATAATGACATCTATAACGGTAAGGATGTGAGATGTTATGATTGAAATGTAATAGGGGGCATAAGTTAAGTTAGTATTTTTCTACTGTGAAGTGTGACAGATTAGAGTTTATGATGAATAATGTTAATATATATAAGTAAAATTATGGGGTTTTGAGCAATTGTGACTTGTTATGAGAACTTGGGTTTGCTTGTCATTCTCAACTTGACTAACTTGTATTTGAAGTTATGAAATTTCTTAGATTGAGAATTTTTTTGAAGGTATGTAAGTGGCTTTGAAAAAAATTCAATTGGAGTAGCACTTCAATCCAAAGTAGGCACCTCTCGAATAGGGCGTGATATACACCGTACACATAATAAAATATGCTCAAATTTTCAATAAATATGAAATTAAAAATATTTGCTAGTATTTTATTAATATATTTGCTTAACTACTTGAGTATATCTGTTCAAATTTATTATATGCAATAATATTTGAAAAAATTGGAAAAGATAAAATCAGAGGGAAACAAATAATATAATTATAGAAGGAAGAGATAAAACATAATATGCAATAGGAGAGACAAAAAATGATAAACTTTGTAATTTTTTTTTTGAAGATAGGATTAATACAATCAAAATTATTCTAATATTTTCACACTTTGTATTAAATTACTATTGATATTTTGATATAATTAACGTTTTCAATTAAAGAAATAATTCCATTCTAAATTATCAATTGTCAATTCGAAAGACGACTTTAGGTTTACGAGCTTCAGCTGGCCAAGGGGCCCGTTACCGGTAATAATGCTGGTCTTGTTGGAAAAGAGTGTGGAAATGTATTGCTTTCCGTTGTCCGCGAAATTTCTTTCACCTACTTCCACACGTATACTTGTGAGTTTGTGTATATGTAGTCAATCCTTTTTCTTTCCATCCATTTCCTCCTGCTTTCATACTTACCAAACCAGGCGTCTCTCCGACGGAGACATGGCGGAGTACTACAGCGGCGGCGGAAGTTGTTGCAGATGCTGCTGCAGCTTCATATTCACCTCCGGCCTCACCGCTCTCTTCATGTGGCTAAGCCTACGTACTTCCAAACCCACTTGCTCCGTCCAAGACTTTTACGTTCCTGCCCTCAACAAAACCGATAATTCCACTGCCACGAGGAACAACCACACCATATATTTCGATCTCAAGCTCGACAATGGGATGAAAGACAAAGGCGTACGATATGCTAATATAAGCTTGACTTTCTTTTACAACTCGAGCCTCCCCATAGCCAACTACACAGTGCCAGAGTTCTACCAAGGGCACAAGAAGAACACTCGCCGGCGCGGCTTGGTGGAGGCGAGTGGGCTGCCGTGGACGGCGGCGCTCGACGCAGTCTCGCACGGAACGGTGAGTTTCAGGGTGAGATTAGCTACGAGAGTGAAATTCAAGATCATGTTTTGGTACACAAAGAGACACAGTTTGGAGGTGGGTGGTGATGTGGAGGTCGACGACTCGGGGAAGAAGGTCAACAGGAAGGGGATTAAATTAAAGTCCCGGGCACCGGCACCGGATCCGGCTTGCAATTGGGTGAGGGTGGGACCCGTCGTTACTGTTACTTTCTTCATCATTTTGTTCTTGTAAATATATATTTGAGTCTTTGTTTGCTTTGTCTTAGGTATTTTGAAGGTTTTCTTGTCTGGTCTTGATCTTGAAGTGGATAAAACTGCACCCATTCGGAAATGAAAACGAACGCTCCATTTGCACTGTTTATCAATTAATTTGAAAATTTTATAATAGCGAAATTATTAAATACCAAATAAAATAACAAATTGAGTTATCAAATATTGAATATATGTATATATATATATATAAATAGATAGATATTTTGGCCAGTGATTGCTTATTGAACAAAATTTCATTTTCGTAGTTCTAAAACACCAGGCATGCGCCAAAATGTGTTTGGATGTGAAACCATTTCTTAACCTTTAAGATTTAGGAGCGTCTTGGGTTTTGTGCCTGAAACCCGTGGGACTGGAACAGGTAGGCTGACGGGTTTGGATGTAAGACTATTTTGTTTTTGTCCGATATTTTTTTCTTTAAATTTTTTTTTTGCTTTGTCCATAATAGTTTATTAGTTTAAGGGTCCGTTCGATTTTATTTTTATTTTCATTATTTTTAAAATATTAAAAAGTAATTAGTAAAAATGAGTTAAAAATAAATTTATATTTAAATAAGTTATTGAAAAAGTAATGATTATATTGATTTTAGTAGGTTGTAGGTAGACATAGATAGAAATAATAGATTATTGGAAGAAGATATAAAGTTTATCGGGGAATGTGCTTTGAAAATGAAAATGAAAGTGATGCCGGATAAAAATGTGTAAAAAGTGATGTGTTTCATTTTTAGAATAGTAAAAGATGTGAAAATGGTTTTAAAAATAAAACTAAATGAGCCAAAAGTTTTTCTTTTCTTTTTTTATTTAAAATTGTATGAAAATATGTATTTTTAATATTTAGAATATGAAATTTATTAAGAATTAAATATTTATTTAAATTTATTATAGATAATTTAAATATTATTATATCAATTTAAAGTATATTAAGTTTGTATTTTTTATGTAATAATTTGTAAATATTAAATATTCAATCGTATCTAAATTTTATTTGTAAATTTATAAAGGGGAAGAATAATATTCTAAGAATAAATAATATATTTTATTTTTTAATTTGAAAAGTACATATCTCATTAGAAAAAAGATAAGATTTATAATTAAATTATATAATAATATATATTATGAATAAAACATTTTTTACTATCACATTCCACAATTTGGTTTTATATTATTTTCAATTATAAGAACATGAATGTTTCAAAAATAATTTTTCAGTTCTCGTCATGAGAATTTTTTTTATTCATTTTAATATTGAAGCCCAACTGGCTAAACAAAATTTTGAATTATTTGAGGATAATTAACATTGTCATTTTTAACAAAATGCAAATTTATCATTTTTATGAAATAAAAAAATCATTAACAAAAACTTGATTCATTTATTTTTGTCATCTTTTGGTTAGTCGGGGTCAATTTAGAATTTATTAAAACTAAATTTATGATAATATTTAAAAACTTTTCATAGTTGGAATATAATTGTTCAATATAGAAAACATTTTATTGTCTATTTTATAAAAACAATATCAAATATATTAAATTTATCTTTCTTTTTTCAATAAACATATTTTTCGAAAATAAATATGCATAATGGAAAAAAAATACAAAATGTCAAAATTATGTGATATGCCTTTTTTAAATTATTTTATGAATAAATAAAAAATAAAAAATAAATTTTTAATTAATCTGACTAAAATGAGATTTGTTAAAATCTAATTAACGATACAAAAAAATGTTATTTTTCAATCGGAATTTGATTTCCTAAATTAACAACATAATTCACTATCCATTTATGAACAATTCTAAAAAATTTAAAATTATTAAACTTATCTATTGTCTCAAATTTCTTTACCAATATTCTCAATTTAAAACAAATCAAAAACCTAAAACTCATAAAATATTTCCGTTCTTTCAAACATATCTAAAAAATAACCTTATGATCAATCACAACCTCATATTATATCACTGTAATCAGTATACTTTATCTCACAATCAATTGTAGCCCCATCTCCCATTCTATATCTCTAAAATACCAAAACAACTCAAAATCTCTAAAATACGAAAAATAAGGCCAAACCTCATAAGTAATCACAGCTTTAGGAACTCTATCTTGTGTTTTGGCATAAATTTAGCATGGACCCCTACCTATTTATTAATAAAAACAAAAAAAGTACATAAAGAGGGAATCAAATAAGCATTTTCAAATCTATATTATATATAGCATAACGGTGTGGAATCCGGAATTATACAATTTTGATTCTAATCGTGCAATTCTGGCCCAATGGCTAATTTTTAGAATGTTAAGTATTTTAATTCAATTAAAAAAATTTATTAGTTGTTGATTATTATCTCTAACTGATATGATTGTATTTTATCTCTAATTTTCTTTCATTTGAAATTCAAATTATATTTAATAATATTTTATATTTTTTATTAAAGAGCTAGAAGTTTAAGAAATGAATAATAATAATTCAACTAATATGAAAGAGCTCAATATATCAAAATCTTTATAATTTAATTATTTTTATAATAATATTTTTTAGATATGTAAAATACTTTTAGAAAAAACTATATATAGAATATAGCTATTAATTTAATCTACAGAATATTTCATATATAAAAAAGTTGCTTCCTGCAACAATTTAAGCTCTGAACTTTATTTTTATATTATTAATTTAAATCATTTTAAATTTTTAGCAATATTATAGAGAACTCATTTTCAATTATTTGAAATAAGTTCTTTCACATGGGACATCTATATAGTTGACATAATTGAAAATTTTCAAAAACTTTATAAATGACTACTTAAATAGCAAGTGATATCGATTTTATATTTTTTATTATACTTAGTTAAACAATTTTATAATTATATAACCTATTTTATTTTAATATTTTTGCTGACAATAATTGAATTTTTTTTTTTACATAGATTAATGATGTCAGATAAAAAAAGTTTAACTAAAAGTAAGTATTCCTTTAATTATCTATACATATATATAAAAGAAACTTATATATGATAGAGTGATATTCTATTCTGAATTAAATATTGAAAATTTACTTATTATTTTATTTGTATACATAATATATGTTATTTTATAATTTTAAAAATAATAAAATAACTATATATAGAAATAAATTTTACTTATCAGAGTTATATATAGAATATTAAGAGATATTTTAGTTTATAAAAATTGCATGTTACAAGCTATATGCTGAATTAGCTATCAAATAATAACCTGAGTAAGTTATTTTCATAGATAAAGTATAAAGAGCTTTACATGTTTACTATACCAAAAAATAATTAACATTTAAAATTTTCAAATGTCATGAAAATTGCAGGTGTAACTTCCAAATTATTAAAAATTCATATATAAAGATTTTATATTTTAATAAAATGATTTGCTTAATTATCACATCAATATATGTATATATAAATATATCTCTAATTTAAAAGGTCTATTTTGTTACATATTTTGCTCTACTTTTATTTTCTTAATTCTTTCAATTATTTTTTTAAATTTTATCATTTTAAATTTTTTTATTTAATTTATCAACTTAGAGTTAGCAATTCTTCATACTGCATAACTTATTTTAAGTATAACTTATCTTCAAACATATATAGTATCTTTAAATTGAAGTATTCATAGTACTTTATTTAATTAGTAATAAATTTTTTTTCTTTAAATACTAAAAATAATTATGATTCATTTTTAATCACATGAAATAAAATAAATATTATTATAAAGTAAATTATTTCAATATTAAAATTTTTTTTAGTGCATCGCACAGTACACATGCTAATTCATTTTTATTTCACATTCTTGAAGTGATATGGGATAACCCAGTAGGCCCAACAGGTCCAACATAAAACGAGACAACCCATGAGGCCCAACAGTAAATCTTTTTGGTCGACCGGTATCGACCTCACTTTCAAGGGTCTGCGGTCGACCCATATCGACCTTAGGACCACTTCAGATGTTCGAATATTCGAGTCTGGTTGACATAAATTGACCTCAAGACCATCCAACATTCACTCGAATCCCTGCCGTGTTTATCAGTTTGAAAGGCTGAGTTTCTCTGCACTAATGACACGTGGCAGCTAATGCAACCATTGCCAACAACTCTAACAACCCTGCCAACAACTTTGGTCGAGACGTGCCCCTACTGGCACGATTTATCCGAAAAAATAGGAGATTTAGTCACCTGGCATAGTATCGTGATCTGGACATGGAATAACTCCGAACCCCTGGTATGAAAAAAAAGTCAGTACACCTGATAGGGGTACTTGGGTAAAATCACGCACATAGAAAGCTATAAATACTCCAGGTCCAACCACGCTCAAGGTAATGCCCTATATACTACAAACTCTATATTCTCTATATTCTATTTGATCTCTCTATTTCGACAAGAACTAACTTGAGCATCGAAATGCCTTCGCCGAAGGCACCTCGGCTAGTTTAATGTGTATTGTAGTTGCAGATCTCAAGGCCAAAGTCATACACTATCTTGAGTACCCGACCTCCCTAGTCAACTTAGTAGTAACTCAACCCCAATTTCCTCTATAAGCAGCTTCAAGCAGCATCATTTGGCGCCATTTGTGGGAAATTTGAGATTGCAACGAGAAAATGGTGAACACACGCAGAGTAGCATCTGAAAGGAAAGAGAATCGGAGGTCCTTTTCTCTGCCTCTCCCTAACCCCCAGTAAGATACCAACGTTCCAAGCACCAGCACCCCTCAAGAGCAGCTGGTGATGCTCACCATGCCCCAACTGATGCAACTGATCAGCAAGCAGATCTCTGCTCAGATATTAGTTCAGTTATCCACTGTCCTAAAGAGGCACACCACAAGGCCTACTCTACTGCCAGTGCAACTCCACAGCTACCCCCGTCGGAGAGCAATCCCTTCCGTCAAGATGCCAAGCAGCCACCTGCCAGGTGCGAAGTCAATCCTAGACGTTTGTTGTTAGAAAAAAGACGTCTAGAACGTGAGAGGAGGTGGCAGACTTGGTGGATCATGCCAGACCTAATCGAGCCATATAGCGATAAGATCGAACGCTCCAGGCATGACTACCATAAAGAGAGAGGAGAATCTGTAGATTTGGCGCATGGGCCTCAGATCGAGTTTCAATTGGAACACCACCCAGGCGGATCAGGATGAGTAGAGAGAAGTATCCCATCAGGTCCAGCAACTGAACAGACGTCTCGATGAGATCTCAAGGAGAAATACCAACAAGGTACCAAATTTGGACGCTTCGCAAAGGTCTCATCGGGAGAGAGGGTCGCCTTTTGTTTAAGAGATTATAGAGGAGTGCATCGCAATAGATGCTAAAATCCCTACCAATCTCCCAAGGTATGATGGCTCCACCGACCCCAATGAGCATCTCAGGCAGTTTGAGCACATGATGCAGCTGCATGATCACAATAAGTTCATCCATGCCAAGATGCTAGTGACCACCTTCCAGGACATCGCACTGGACTGATTCGTGAAGCTGGAGCCGTCAATGATTTATTCCTATGACCAGCTGTACGATAAATTCTTGCACCAATTTGTTAGCAGGAGAAGGCCAAGCTCCCCCATACCCATCTCTATATCGTCAAGTAGAATGAGGGGGAATCCCTTCGAGATTTCTTTACCAGATTTAATTTGGAGGTCTTGAAAATTAATAACTCTACGATTGAGTTCTTAATCGATGTGTTATTCCTAGGGCTCAGGTATAAAGAATGCGCCAATGCTCTGGTGCGGGAAAGGCCCAGGTCGATGGAGGAGCTGTTCGACCTGACAGAAAGATACATGACCTAGGAGGAAATGAACAAGCTCAAGTTCAGATCCTCCAAGGTCAAGAAGAAAAAAAAGGAGAGAGACGACCAGAAGCACAAAGAGCAAGGTTGATCTCCGATCAAACGCTTCCATGACTACACACTGGTGAATATCCCGAGGAAGGAGGTCTTGTACATTATCCAGCATGATAACCTCCTCAAAAAGCCCAAAACATTG
>JACGDI010005222.1:379792-394925 GCA_014898725.1 Jacaranda copaia | reverse complement strand
TATATATATATATATATGTGAAACGGACTTTTTTATACTTAAAGTTATGAGTGCACGATTTTACTCCTCACTTTAAATTATTAAGTTTGTTTTAAATTTTTAGTTTAATTTTTAAAATACATTTGTCACTCAATGAACTTATAAAACATAAGTTATACAGTCAAAATATAATGAAAAAATTCATTGAACGTATAGGCAGGTATACGACATCTTGCATTTTAAAAATTTTTATGTCGTAGAAATTATTTGCTATAAATGAGTATATTAATTAATAATTAATATTGGATGTTATCTAATGTAATTATTATTAAAATTATGTTAATGTTTATTTGTATTGTATAAAAAATTTGAATATTTTATTGTTTATCAATATATAATATTAATAATATGACAAATTAAATTTATGCACATAATGACAACGCACCATGATGAATAGTTGAAAAAATTTGAAAAAAAAAAAAAAAAAACTTCCGTCCGGTTCTCTTTTCTTTGGTTCAATTCTCAATTCCACACCGGAAATTTCGGTCTCCCCCGGAGCAAAACTGCCTGTTTCCTCGTCATTGTTGATTAATGATTCGAGGAAATTGCGGCACTCTTTCCCCTCTCATGGGCCCCTATTTAATTACTCCTTAGGTGGACAAAAACCATTTATATATGTTTCTTCCAAGAAACTTTCTTAGAAATCGTATTAATGTCCCTCTCCTCTCCTAATGCACATTGATGTCACTTTCGCGAAAGTGTCTTCAGATGTTATATGTCCCTTGTACTTATCTCCACTTCATCTTTAGTTCAAGTTGTGATGAACCAATTCCGAATCAACTGCACTAAGGAAAAGATTTGAAGAAGCATGTGCTCTCTATTTGACCAGATCAATATAGCTTATAATTAGTTGGTAAAAACTCAACTCTTTCAATTAGACAATGAGTTTAAGTCTAAATTAGTTTTTAATCCGTGCGTTGTGTTGCGAAATAATTTAAAATTTAAAATTTTATTATATCCAATATTAATTATAATCAATATTTGTCTTTTTCATAATTAATTACGCAAATATTACAAATATTAAATAAAAACACTAACTTAGAAACATTAATAGAATTTTTATTGAAAATAATTTAATAGTCGAAATACGTAATGTGTAATTATATTTTATTTGAATGAGACTTATAATCATCAAATTAAATATTCTTGGAGTTGCTCCATTCCCTACAAATGTTCATATTTTACCTACACAAAGTATATATATATATATATATATATATTAAAAGAAAACAACATTTAGAATAATGAAATAGAATCTTTCATATCTATAATTCAACATATGTGATGAGGATGAAAGTTGTATTTTACTAGATTGTGCTAGTGTTTGGGATAATTCGATCTGGCTAGTCCAATGATCATACTTTAGAAAAACTTAGGTTGAGATCTGCAATCACAAGTAAACATTAGACTAGCCAAGGTGTCCTCGGCTAAGGCACTCCGATATTCAAATTAGTACTGGGTGAACTAGAATAATTGAGCAGCAGAGTTAGGGCTTCAGCAAGAAAATGACATACTTTAAGAGTGGTTGGCAATGGGATATTTATAACCTTTTTCGGGTGGATGATATGTCTAAGATATCCCTATTATATATGGAAGTCTCTTATTCTTGTATCAAAAGCTTTAGGTCATCTCCCATCCTTGTACTATTTCAAGTGGCCTCACTTTCGGCTTTCAGTGACAGAATAGTACACTGGTGGTGTGCCTCCTATCAGGATAGGTGATAGGGGTGGTACTGGGGTGGCATGCGCCATTAATGCAGAGATATACTGCTTGTTAGGGCATTTAATGCTGTAGAGATAGGATTCAGTCCTGAAATGACCCGTTGGTCGACAGTAATGGTTGACCACAAGACTTGCTTCTGGAATTAGGTGGCCGCCATGGGCTACGACACTCGAGCTATCTTGTCAGAGATAATCAAGTCTGCACGCTTGATTTGCTATTTAGTCGAGAGATGTTAATCTTGCTTATTATTTAGGCGACAAGGCAAGCAGGTGGTCGATAAGAGTCAATGGCCTAACTGGGCCTCATAGGCGAGATAGGTCTGGAAGTGCACTCTTAGGTCGATAGCTATTGGGTTGGGTCTATTAGGCTACCCCATATCATGAGTCCCCCCCACTCCTTGTTCCTAATCAAGCCTATCGATGAGAAGAAACAGGGAGTAGTTAGGTTGCTAAATGGCGATTTTGGAGAATCAACCAGGGTTTTGGACATTCGACCAGATGTTTTGTGCATTTAATGCGCCTATTACATAGAGCAATGTGAAGCATTAGGTGACAATTGTGCAATTATTACCATCGATTGGGTTCTCATACCCTGGTGCCGATAAATAGGCAATATTAAAATGCGTATTTTTCACTTTCACTGCATTACGTCTGGTCGAGCTTTAAATTTACAGAGCTCTCATCTTTTCATTCCGTGCTTTAAAGTTTTGTCGAGATTTTGTAAGTTTTTCTTTTTAGCTTCAATTTTTCCTTAGTAGTGAGGTTACTAGGTCACATAGGGCACCACTCTAGAGGGAGGGTGGTAGTGGGAGTAGGCCAAGTAGCTCATCGAGTGATAGCTCAACCTCCAGCAGCTCGAGCAACGAGGAAGTTACTTCTAGAGGTGACACTAGCCCGAGTGAAGTGCCTACATTGCATGGTCAACTTTTTACTCTAGATCACTATAGTAAAATTATTTCAAAAATTACTTCAATCGACCTCGCACGTATTAAGGATCTCTATTATGTTCTTGTTGAGTTCGGGTTGACAGTTCCCGATCCATGGGATAGAATGCATCGACTAGCAAAAGGTTATATCACTATGTTCGAGGAAGCCTTTAGGTATAAACTTAGGTTCCCTCTTATACCATCCATAGTCGACCTACCAAGAGGTCTAGAGGTCTGCATAACCTAGTTGTTACCAAACTATTTTTCAACCATATACAGTTTTGTAGTCCTTATGTATTTGTTCAACCAGCTAACTTTGTTCAACAACTTTTCCAATCTTTTTCACCTTCCAATATCCTAAAAGTCAATTAGCACTGACAAATCAGGATTTTACTATCTCATAGCCAGGTCACATCAAAAATTTTTAGTCACATCATCTTCCTCTTATGACCAGGAGTGGAAAAAATATTTTCTGTATGTTTGAGGTCTTAGGGAACTTAACATTCCAGGGGCATGGTAGGTAGGTCATGTCGAGATGCTTGGTAATTTGACCCTAAGCTGGCCCAGCATCTTTGTCCGAGACTTGCTAATGGCATGGTGGAAAATCTTGATTTTAACCCTTAGCGCCTTTATTTTGGTCAACTATGGGGTTAATTGTAAACTTTGCGCTGAAAAGATTTAATTTAGTAGCTTAATGCCGCTTCTCGGGTCGACTACGAGGTTGACTATAAACTTTAAGATGGAAAGCCTTGGGATAGTAGCTTGAAGCAACTTTTTGGGTCAATTATAAACTTTGGACTGGAAAGCCTTGGGTTGCTAGCTTGAAGCCGCTTCTTAGGTCAACCACGGGGTTGACTGTAAACTAGGGCTAAAAAGTTTTAGTTTGGTAGCTTGAAGCTACTTCTTGGGTCGACTATTGGGTTGACTACATGCTTTTGAATTATGGGTTGGGGGAAGGGGGACTATTGTAGTATTACAAGTGAGTGATAGCAAAATTGCTAAAAACTTCTTTATATCAAATAATATAATAGCTATTACAAAGCTTTCGTATATAGAATTTTTTTAGGTTAATGGTATTCCATGATCACGGAAGGTCATTGCTGCTGATGTCCACTAGTCGATTTACATTTTGCTTTAACACCTCAATGATAGTATAGGGCCTCTCCTATTTTAGGTTAAGTTTTCCGACATTTTTGGATACTTTACTTTATTGAGAACAAGGTCCTTGACCTTTAAGCTGCATGGTTGGATACCTTTGTTGTAATTCTCTACTATCTTTGATTTGTATCATTGCATGGTACTATAAACTTTTTATTGTAGCTCGTCTATGGTCTCTAGGTTGAGTTTCATTTCAAATGTGTTTGTGATCAGATTGAAATGAATCACCTGTGCTATGTGTTATATCAATTCAGAGGGTATAACCATTTTAGAATCAGAGTGCAAGCTGTAAAGGTTGACCTGTGGCTATTGAGGGATTAATTTGTATACCCATAACCCTCCTGGGAGGTCGTCTACCCAATGAGATCTAGTCCTTTCTAGTCGAGCTTTAAGGTGATCAAGAATTTTCATGTTTATTACTTTCGTTTGGCCATTGGCCTACAAATTTTAGACTGAAGTGAAATGTTGGTGAATCCCTAGAGCTATGCACTAATTTCACTCTTACTCTGAAATTGTGTCCCATTGTCCAAAATAAGGACCTTAGGGAGCCAAAATGATAGATAATGTTCTTCTAAATAAAACTCTTGATAGTCGCATTAGTTATTTTTGGGACTGCTTCTGCCTTAACCTATTTGGTTAAATACTCGATCGTGATAATGATGAATTTCTTCTGACTTGTTGTCTTTAGCATGGAGCCCATAATGTCAATCCCCTATTGGTTAAATGGCTAAGTGACGTGAATGTTCATCATTAACGCAACGGGTTGGTGCAGTATGTTTGAATGAACTTGGCAGGATTGGTATTTTCATGTGAGACCTTAGCTGCTTGACCTCTGAGCTTGCATGCTGCATTTTTATCATCGGGAAATATACCCTGACTCAAGTAAAACTTTATTAGATCTTACCAAGAAGGGACCATCTCCACGATGTTTCCCATAAAATTTTGTTCGAGGATACCTATTGATAGTTTATTAGTGACTAGAAATTTTATTGATCTGTCTCTTGTCCCTCTAGTTAAGCTGACAAATTTGGATAGGGCATTCGCTCGCTCATTTTTTGATCGAGGCATGTAGCTAAGGGTGAACGTTTTGAATAATTATAGTAATCTTTAACCTCTGCCAAGTACTGGCTTATGGTCAAGTCCTTAGCTCTACTGCCATCCTTATTCCAGTGAGAAGGGCTTCATACTCTACCTCATTGTTGGTTACCGTATAGTTGAGCTTGCTTGCAAAAGTCGTGTCCTTATACCAACGAGGAATGAAGTACAACACCTATACCTCCTTCTGAAGTGGTTGTTGACCTGTCGACGTGCAAGGTTCAAATAAAGAGGGTGTCACGATTTTAATCGAGGAGATCAACTCGCTTGGCGATGAAATTTGCCTAAACCTACGTCTTTATGGCTGTTCGAGGTTGAAAATTGATGTCAAATTTTCCCAATTCAATGGCCTATTTTGTTAATCTCCCAAACGTGTACAACTTTGAGAACACCTATTTTAATGGTTGGTTCATCAATACTATGATTGCATGGGACTAAAAGTACGGTTGCAATTTTTGAGCTGCAGTAACTAAAGCAAGAGAAAATTTCTTGATCTCCAAGTAGTTATGTTCTGGCCCTTGCAGCACTTTGTTGAAATAATAGATTAGTCGATAATTTCTATCTCTGGTTGAGACCAGAACTAAACTAATTGAGGCCTTAAAAATAGCTAAGTAAAGGTGCAAGACCTCTACTAGTTCCAGCTCGACGAGCATAGGATACGAGGGTAATTATTACTTTTGGTTGACTAGAGCTTAATCACACTGTTCATTTCATTGGAAGCCCATCTTCTTTGCATTCCTGAGTATCTTAAAGAAAAGTAAGCTCTTGCTAGCCAAATAGGCAATGAATCTGCCAAGAGCTATAATCCTCCCAACCAAGCGTTGTACATCTCTAACTGTTCAAGATGGTGCAATGTCCAACATTGTTTGGATTTTCTATAGATTGGCCTTGATGCTCCTTTAGTTGACCATGTAACCCAAGAACTTGTCTCTTCAAACTTTGAAGGTACATTTATTTGGGTTTAATTTCATTCCAAATGCTCGCAGTATAGCAAAGGTATGGTTAAGGTCGAGTAGATGGTCTTTAACCTGCTCTGTTTTGACAATCATGTCGTCAACATAACCTCCATAGACTTGCTAATCTTATTGTTGAATATAAAGTTGACCAATCTTTGGTAGGTTGCCCCTATGTTCTTAAGCCCAAAAGGCATGATCAAAAAATAATAAACCCTATTAAGGACTACAAAAGAAGACTTATCCCTATTCTCAGGTACCATTAATATCTGGTGATGATCGTAAAAAGCATTCATCATACTCAATAATTCACAACCAATAGTTGAATCTATTAGTAAATCTATATGAGGTAGGGGTAAGCATATTTAGGGCAAGCTTTATTCAAATCAGTGAAATCGTTACACGTACCCTATTTTCCCTCATTCTTGGAGAAAAGCATAACATTATAAAGCCAAGATGGGTATTAGATTCCACAATATGCCCTACATCTAAGAGTTTGTTGACTTCCTTGATAATATGGCACCTCTCGACATTGAAAGTTCTCTTCTTTTGCTTGATAGTTTGTACGAGGGGTCCACACTAAGGTGGTGGACAATGATACTAAAGTTAATTTCCTAGAGATTGAATGCCTTTCAAGTAAAGACGTCAATATTTCTACATAAAAAATTGATCATGAGGCACTCTATCTTGTGGCCTATATTAATTCTAGTCCTAGTGGTCTTGTTGGGGTTCCCAGGCTCTAGCTCGACTATTTTGAACTCCCCAATGAGCTTTATTCTAATGTCTGCCAACTTCTTTACTGCTGGTCTGCCCTTCTTTGAGTTCTGCTATAGGGGTATCCCCTAAAGTCTTTAATTATAGTTGAGTCTTCTGCTCGCTTGACTTGACCGAAATGGTATAACAGCGCCATGCCTTCTTGATATTGCACAATAGTTCACCTATGCCTGCTGAGGTCGAAAATTTGATTTTCTTGTGGTATGTTGAGATAATGGCCCAGAAGTCATTTAGAGCTGATCATTTAATCATGATATTATAGGCAAATGAGGCATGATGACCAGATAATTGATCAGGAGTGTTCTTTTGTGGGTCGCTTCCTTAAATAATATATATAAATTGATGAAGCCTTCCGGTATAACTTCTGACCCCTCGATTCTAACTAGGGATGTGTATATAGGCTCAAACTTTAACTAACCCAGATTTATCCTTTTTAGGGTTGATAAGAAATGATGTTGGCAAAGCTGCCATTATCAACCAAAGCATTTCTTATCTCAAGATGGGTGATCTTGACAGATACCACCATGGGCAGTCGATATTATGATCGAGTCTTGTGCTTTCAATGTGGGTAAGGTTGGCATTAGTGAAAAAAACTAACTCCACACTGGTGGAAAGCTGGTAAACAATTTTGACCGACTTTGACTTGGTCGATTCTAGCCTCTTCTATGTTTGCCTCTTTGCTGACTTCGAGTCCCCCCAGTAGGACCTTCCACAATTATGTCGATAACTCCTCAAATAGGTAAATAGGCTTTTTCCTTTTGTTCTCTCTCCTCGGGCTAATCGACCATTCTTTATAGGGAGTCTAGTTAGTTTTTTCCTCTTTTTCTTGGGCACCTTTGGCCACATATTTCTTAAGATGGCCCTATCTAATCAGCCTCTCTATCTTGTCATGTGGTTTGAAATAGTCTTCTATGTCGTGGCCCCTTTATTTTTAGAAATGACAACATTTCTTTGATTTCCTCATAACCTCTATTTTAGTTAGCTTTCTCAATTTTTAAAGAGGTTGTTATGTTATATAGCGAACAACACCTTTTTCCTCAAGAGGTGGAGTGGTGTGTAGTCATGGAAGCATTTGATAGGAGATCGATGACCCTTCCTTTGCTATCGGTTGTCTTTCTCTTTATTATTCTTCTTCTCAACCTTAGGATTACCAAATTTAAGTCTGTTCATCTCCTCTTAGGTCATATACCTCTCCGCTAAGTTTAGCAGCTCTTCTATCGATTAGGGGCATTCTTGCACCAAAGCATTGGTGCACTCTTTATGCTAAGTCCCAAGAAAAAAACATCAATCTGAAAATATCCTTAGGTTGTCAATTTTCAACACCTTTGCATTGAATCTGGTGAAGAAATCATAGAGGGACTCCCTTTTATTCTGCTTGACTATATAGATATGAGTGTAGAAAAGTTTCACCTTTCATCAATTAGCGAACTGGTGAAGAAACTTGTTGCATAGCTGGTCAAATGAGTAAATCAAAGCTAGCTCGAGTTTGATGAATCAGTCGAGTGCAATGCCCTATAAATTGGTGATCAACACTTTTGCATGTATGAAGTCATTTTAGCCATGTAGTTGTATTATGTTTTTGAATTGCATTAGGTGCTCATTCAAGTCGGTCAAGCCATTATACCATGAAAGTCTAGTCAAAACTTTAGTGTCAATGGTAATGCACTCGTCAATTATTTTCTAGACAAATGGTGATCCTCTTTCTCGGTGAAATCTCTAAAGACCATTAAGGTTGGGAATTCTTTTAGTATTGCCCCTTGATATCTTATTGAAGCGTCTGTTCAACTACTGAACTTGGTGAGATATTTCTTCCCACTCTTCTTGGTCCACTTGGGTTATATTCCTATCAAGTTGGGGCCTTGCACGCTCGATCCTATCGTGCTGTGGAGCATGAAGGGGTTGAGCAGCATGATCTACTAAATCATCAATTTTCTCTCACTAGTTTAGTCTCAAACATTCAACTTAATCAGGTTTCAGGGCTTAAATGGTTATAACATAATTATTAAATTAGCAATTTCTTCCTAAAGGTTAGGTTGACCCCTTTCTCCGAGAGGGCATTTGGGACTGACCTCATGTCTTGTCTACAGTCATCGAGATTTTGGTTGACCGCGGCTATCTCTTGGTGATCTTTCTTCGAGAGGTATGGGTTGTAGAGTCATGCTAGTTGCTAGGGTAGGCACAGTTGTATGCCAATTTAGTTAAGGCATAGTCAAAGTGACAACTTACTTTGGTGGGGCGCTAGGTCTTGGAGCATTCGACTCTTGCTAAGGTTGATGGGGAAAAGGAGGCGTTGTTTTTCTATTTTCCTCCATCTCTAAAATGGCTTACCTAGTGTTCACCATTTTTTGATTACAATCTCATGTTCCCATAGATGGTGTTAAAATGATGAGGATGAAAGCTGTGTTTTACTGAATTGGGCTAGTGTTTGGGTAATTTGACCTTGCTAGTCGAGTGATCCAACTTCAAAAGAACTCGAGCTGAGATCTACAATCACAAGCAAATATTAGACTAGCTAAGGTGTGTTCAACTAAAGCACTCCAATGCTTAAGTTAATACTAGGTCGACTAGAATAACTAAGTAGCAAAGTGAGGGCTTTAATAAGAAAATGGCATACTTTAAGAATAGCTAGCAATGGGGTATTTATAGCCTTCTTTGGGTGGATGATATATCCAAGATGTCCCTATCATATGTAGAGGACTCTTGTATTTGTATAGAAAGCTTTAGGTCATCTCCCATCGCTGTACTATTCCAAGTGGCCTCACTTCTAGCTTTCAGGGATAGAATAATACATTGGTGGCGCACCTTCTGTCAGAAGCAGTGATAAGGGTGGTATTGGGGCGGCATGCTTCATTAATGTGCAGGCATGCTATCTGCCAAGGCATTTAATGTAGCAGAGATATGATTCAATCCTAAAATGACTTAGCTGGTCAACAATAGAGGTCGACCATAGGACTTGCTTTAGGGCTTGGGCAGCCGCCATGGGCCGTGACGCTCTAGCCCTCTAGTCGGGGACAATTAAGTCTGTGCGCTCGATTTGCGGTCTAGTCAAGAGATGCTGATCTTGCTTTTTATTTAGGTGACAAGACAGGTGGGTGGTCGATCAGAGTCGACGACCTAACTAGGCCTCATAGGCAAGATGGACCTAGAAATACACTCTTGGGTCAATAGCTATTAGGTTGGGTCTGCTGGGCCACCTCATATCAATATCCTATGTAAATACTAAAAATATAAAACTTACATTGTATTTCTTTCATCAATATTACAAATCTCGAAGCTCACACATTGTTGCATTTCTATAAAAAAAAATTAATTAGTAAGTGTAAATTACTTTCTAAAAATTAATGGATTACTTATAAAAATTATAGATACCTCAATATCTCTTTTATATTCATTAATCTTTTCTTGAATAATTTGTTTGTAGAATTGCATTAAACAAATCAAATGCTAAACATATAGATAATTTAAGTATATATTGATTACTTCTCTAATAGGAATTTATTAAGTGAAGTAAGTTGAATATAAAAAGAAATAAAACTAACTTATTCACGTCATTGCCACATAGTAAACATTCTTAAAATTGAATTGAATAGTATTTTACTTTATATAAATAAATATATTAAAATAAAATATATTGATATATTTAATATTAATTATAATTAAATATTTACTTTTTATAAATTATACAAATATTACAAATATTAAACAAAAAACTGGTTATATTTTACAATTACAAATCATTCTAGAAACCATAATTAGATTTAATTTTAAATGTTGATTAAATTTAACAATTACACCTCTATTCCAAAATAATTGTTTCTTTGGTTGTAGTATGAAGTTAAAATTTTCAATTATTTGACTAATTTACTATATAAAAATTTTATAATTTGATATTACTGACTTTCAAATCTTAACATTTGTTATTATTTAGTTTATTAAATTATATATGTAATACCCCAAACTATAAAATATAAATGTGAGAAGAAAAATTAAAATTTAAGTTATAAAATTATAATTAAGATTTATAGGAATTAGACTAATTAAAATATTTAGGGAAGATAAATAATAAGAAAATGGATTAGGCCTTAGTTAAATAAAATTTAAAACAAATTGGGGGCTCTAGAAGGAATTAAGAAACTTAGAGGACTACAAAATCAACTGAAATGGGTTAGATTGCTAAAGTTTTAGAATTTAGGAGGGCTAATGTATGATAAATGGAAACTAAAGGGCTTAATTGAAACTCAGGGGTCAAAACATAAGGTGGTTAATAGCTAAAGGGCTCCTTTGAAAGTGATGAAAAGCGCTAGGGTCCGATTACAATGAGGTGAAAGATGGTTTGTATTTATACATGAAGTGATGAAAAGCTCTAGGAACCTTCCTTACCTCATGATGATCACTCCCATACCAAAAACATTCAAAATAAATTAAAGAAAATGGGATAAATAGGTGGGCAGCGATAAAGGTTGACGATGGTGATGGGTTGCTAGGTTTTACTAGTTGAAACTAGAAATTGGTCGGATGCTTTGTGTTGGGCTTGACGTGAGAAACGTAGTGGTAGGTTCAATTTGAAGTTTGGTGGCTGGAGGAGGGAGAATCGACAGTTAGAAAGTGTGGCGGCACGAAGACTATTCTTGGTGTAATTTGTCGGTGAGGAGAGGAAAAAAAGGAGAAATTGGCAGAGGAGTTTGGTTGGGTATAGCAAGGTGTATCTTTTGGGTAGATTAACTTGGGCTTCGACAGCAAACAACAGTGGCAAACTGCGGCAGATGGTGGCGCTTGCTTCAATGACCCTAATACAGATGGCTGTAAATTTTATTCTCAACTCATCGGGACTATAATCGGACGTCGAATTGTACTTGAACCTAATCCAATAGGGTAAATTTTGATTTAATCAATTGATTTACCTTAAATTGATTGAATTGAAACCTAAATTAATTTAGAATTAGATTGGACCTAAATTTTGATAGAATAATGCTATTGATAAGACTTTAATTATAAGATTTTAATTATAAAATCAAGTGTTGACTTTGAGGTGATACGTATTTAGTTAAAATAGTTTAACTAAATTGATACCATTAGAAAGATTTAAATTATAAATGTACAATTGTAATTAATTTAGAAACTCAATTGGTAGAGTTGAATGAATTAACTGTACTAATGCCAGGAGCTATAGTAATGTTACCTACTGCGCACTAAGAGATTGTTGTGTCTTTGTTTGGTCAACTACTTATAAATATAAAATACAAGAATGTTCCTAAAACACTAAATACAATATAAATTAATGTAAGAAATATAATGCTATTAGAATTGGTTTTCTTATATTGCATTATTGAAATGAGGTAAAAAGAACACGAGCATTACTAGTACATAGGAGGTTTTTATCACACAAGAGTTATCAGGTGAGTTTATATTAGTTTTTTTTGCTGGGAAAAGAACATACATAATAGCAATATATCCTTGATGTTTAGTTCTTGATTGCATTGATATTAAGATTCAATAATTGTTGATTGTTCACTTTATACTACTCTTTGGTTCATGCATTAAATTTGACAGTCTATATGAACTGTTTTTCTTACCTAAAACTCTTGAGTCGTTGTTATCTAAATTCTCAATCTTGCTTAATGTCACTTCTTATCTTATGTATATATGTTAGTAAATACATCAATTTTGTTTGACTCTTTCTTTGCTAGAAATTGTCGTTCATCTATACAATAATGACCTTCTATCTTCGTATTTCTCTTGATAGTCTATTTGGACTTTTCTTCTTCTGTATTTCTGGTTCTTGAACCATTCTTGTCTGAATTCCATACCCATTTTGAGTTGTTATATCCATGATCCAGATATCATGTTTACACAAGTTTTAAGAAAATAAACTGTCTTTTGAAATTCACCACACATCGCCCCTTACACTAATTACAATTTCTGTTTGATTATAATTTTTGTTATTTTACTTGAAATTTGGCAATTATTACAAAATGAATTTTGAAAGATATTTTTCTGTCATCTCCATGTCTAGCTTGGAACAAACTTGATGTTGATTTAATGATTACTTATTTATTATGGTGAATTAATATGTTAATTGAAATGTTATTGGATGTGTTATGTGGTATTTATGATAATACTTGATACCCTTAAGGGTAGGCCCTGGGATTGGCTTCAAAAGATGATTGAGTGGCACAGACCGATGGTGACTGTTCTTTCAACTGATACCCGTACAAGCAGTACATATAATCCTATCTCATAGTAAGTTGGAAGTAGCTGTTTATTAGTGAGATAAGGCACGCAGCTAGCTATATCTAATGATTGATTGATTTTCTAAGCCAATATCACTTGAAACTTGGAGGAATAAGGATTTTCATGTTTTCAAAAGTGGAGTGACAAGGTAAGAGAACTACTAACAACTTAATAGTGAAAGTGTTTGCTAAATTATAATTGGTTAATTTTTCAACTAGATGTATTTTCATGTGCTAGAAACGTATCTTGCATCCTTGTGAATATTTTGATTATCACTTATAGCTTTAGTGTTCGATAGTTATTATTTTGTGTGCTAGAATAACCTCATCCATATTAGCTCACTAAGTCATTCGAATTTATAGTTCTATATTATTTCATTCTATTCTTTTTCCAAATAAAGGACCTATAGGAAACATATAGAGGTAGTCTCGATAATACATACTATAGATAATTTTTGCCTGACGTAAATAGATAGCGTTGGAAACTTCTGAGTTTTCCTTGTATGATAGTATGTGATGAGATTGAAAATTGTATTTAGTAAATAAGGTTTTGTTTGGGATAATTTGGCCAGGGAGGTCGAATGATCCAATTAATGATATTCTTCTTGGGCTGAGATCTGCAACCAACAACAAATATTAAACTAGTCGAGGTATCCCCGGCTAAGGCACTTTGATGCTCAAGTTAATACTGGTTGAGTGAGATAATCAGCAGCAAAGTAAGAGTGTATAGTATATATGGCATACCTAGAGGATGGCTAGAAATGAGGTATTTATAGCCTTCTCCTAGTGAATGATATATCCAAAATGCCCCTATCAAGTGTAAAGGGCTTTTGTCCTTGCTTGGGGGTTATTGGTCATTTCCAATCCTGGTACTATTTCAGGTGGCATCATCTCTTACTTTTTAGGATGAATAGTATTTAAGGGGTGCTCCTTACTGACAGGGTTGGTGGCAGAGTTTGTGCTAGGTTAGCACGTGCCATTAATGTGAAGGCACGCTGCTCGTTAGAGCATTGAATACGGCAAGAATATGAGTCAGTACTAAAATAAGCATTCTTATCTATTATCATCGATCGAACAGGGTGGTCAATTAGGGGGATGGATGAATGGACTAAGTAGCTTGAAGCCTCTCATATGGGTGCAGTCGCGAACTATTCACTTGACTAGGCAATTATGGTCAAGTGACCTAGCCTAGCTGGGTTCAGAAGTAGCGTTGGGCTTTAGATGTTAAGTGGGCCTAAAAAACCCTTTTTAGACTTGATAGCTTGTTGGGCTAGGCTTATAGGCTATCCCATATCATGAGTCCCCCCCACTTGCAGTCTTGATCGAGCTTGTCGACGCGAAAAAATAGGGAGTAGATAATTGAATAACAGTTATGCAAATTTGACCGAAGTTTTTGAATTGTCAACCAGGTTTTTTGAATGCTCGATCGGGATTTTTTGAATACTCAACTAGGGTTTTGCGCATTATATGCATTAGTTACATTGCAGTATACAAAGCGTTAAGGGGCGGCAATGCAATTATTACTGCCACTTGGGTTCCCATGTTCAAATGCCTATATATAGGTAGGGTAGAAATATTTATTTTTCACTTTTGCTGAATTTGGTTTGGTCGAGTTCTTGCTTTCAGAGTCTTTTAACCCTTTTTGCATTTTAGAGTTTTCAAGCAATCAACTGTAAGTTCTTCTTTAAGTTTTTATTTTTCTTCATTTTGCTTTGTAAAGATGTCAATTGCATCAGATAGTGAGGACATCCAAGAGTGTATAGTTTTAGGGAGAGGTTAGGGGTGAAAGTGGATCTGGGAGAGCATTTAAGAGTACCTTTGAAAGTTCATCGAGCGATAGTTCAACCTTAAGTAGCTCGAGTGCTGAGAGGGCTGCTTCTAAAGGTGATGTTGGCCCAAGTGAAGTGCCAGCATCGCATGTTCAATTGTTTACTCCAAACCACTACTATGAATTAGTCTCTAAAATCTCCCCCATTAACCTAGTTCGAATTAGGGAGATATATCATATTCCAAATAAATACGAACTCTTGGTGCTCGAGCCCATGGGTAGGATGCATTAACCTCCAAAGGGGTGCATAACAGTATTTGAGGAGGGATTTATGTATGGCCTTAGGTTTACGCTAGTACCAGCTATAGTCGACCTCCTAGGGAGCCTCAAGGTTTGTATAACACAACGTCTACCCAACTACTTCACCACCATATATAGTTTTATTGTGCTGATGCATTTGTTTAGCCAA
>JACGDI010005222.1:317907-379692 GCA_014898725.1 Jacaranda copaia | reverse complement strand
GTTGATAAGTTGAGAACCATGTTAGTTAATAAGAAAACCCAACAACTTTATCATTGACTTAGGTTCTTATTGAGAGATACATATGGTTTTGTTGAAGCACATTCGACAATATGTTTTTGCAACTTTGCTTAGCTTTATAGTTGATTTTTATTATTTTGTGGTCAACATGTTGATCGACTACCAGGTCAATTGTATAGTTTGGGCTAAAAAAGCCATAAGTTGGCAGCATATAACTGCTTTCTAAATGAAACTCTTAATAGCTGATTTAGTTATCTTTTGGATAGCCTTGACCTTAACCCACTTGGTATAATACTCAACTACTACAATTATGAACTTTCACTGACCTGCTGGCTTTGGTAGTAAGCCCAAAATATCGATCCCTTACTGGTCAAACAACCATAAAATTTGAACATTGACCATTGGTGTGGCAGGTTAATGCGGCAAGTTAGTGATGATTTTATGTGTAAGCAAGCTTCCCCCGGAATGGTTCCCACATATGCCTGTATAGATATCCTGTAGTACTTCATGAGCTTGGTTGAGATCTAGGCACCTTAGGGGTGGTCCAGAGATTAACTTCTTATATAGTTGGCCATGCTCATTGAACGCAAACTTGACAATTTGTCCTTGAAGGCATCGAGCTTCATTTTTATCTTTGAGGATTGTGCCATGACTCAGAAGAGTTTTATTAGATCCTACTATGAAGAAACTGTCTCCTCGATGCTGCCTATCAGGGTCTCCTCGAGTGGCCGATTGATGGCCTATCAGTGACCAAAAAAGTTATGATCATGTCCTTTGTACCTTTAGTCGAGCTAATAAATTTGGACAGGACATTTGCACGCTCATTCTTAGATTGAGGTGCCTAATTGAGGGTGAATTTTTTGAATAATTGTTGTAATTTTCTAACCTTCACCTAGTACTGGCTCATCGTTGAATCCTTAACTTTAAAATTTCCCTTAACCTATTTACTACCAACTAGGAATTCATGATCCTAGCCAGGTGATCAATGCCTTAGACGAGTGCTATCCTCATCATAGCAAGGAGAGCATACTCTGCCTCATTATTAGTAACTATGTGGTTGAGTTTGATCGCAAAATCATACCCTCCACTGCTAGGGAACGGAGAGCCACTCCCGCTTCCCCTCCTGATGTGGTCGATGATCCATCAATGTGCAAAGTCCAAGTGAAAGGGGCTTCACTACTTTCTACATATAGATCGACTCGTTTAGTGATGAAGTATGCCAAAACCTGTGCCTTAACGACTATTCTAGGCTAGAAAGTGGTGTCCAATTCTCTCAATTCAATAGCTCATTTCGTTAACCTCCTAGATATGTCTGGCTTCAACAACACCAGCTTTAACGGCTAGTTGGTCAACACCATCATGGCATGAGACTGAAAATATAGACACAACTTCCTAGCTATGATGACTAACGCCAAGGAAAATTTCTTGATCTCTAAATAGTTATGCTCCGATCCTTAGAGTGACTTACTGCAATAGTAAATCAATCGATGTCTTCTATCTCTGGTCAAGACTAAGATCGAGCTGATTAAAATCTCCAAGACAACCAAGTATATATGAAGTATTTCTCCAAGTTTAGGTTTTGCAATCATCGAATGTGAGGACAAATACTGTTTTAATTCGACCAGTGCCTGATCACATTGTTCACTCCATTGGAAACCCAACTTCTTAGCATTTCTAAGAATTTTGAAGAAACGTAGGCTCTTATCTACCAATCGAGCGATGACCAAGAGCAATAATCCTTCTAACTAGCCGTTGTACATCTTTGATTGTTTGAGTTGGGGTAATGTCTAAAATGGCCTAAATCTTTTGTGGATTGACCTCAATACCCCGTTAACTGACCATATAATTCAAAAATTTACCTCATCAAACCCCGAACATACACTTTTTTAGATTTAGCTTCAAACTAAATGCTCTCATTATTACAAAAATATGATTGAGGTTGAGCAAATGGTCCTGGGCCTTTTCTATCTTTATGATCATGTCGTCGACATACACCTCTATAGACTTGCCTATTTCATTCCTGAACATAAAGTTAACTAGTATCTGGTAGGTTGCTCCAATATTTTTATGTCCAAAGGGCATGACCAAAAAGCAATAAACTCCATTGGGAACCACAAGAAGTTTTATCCCTATCTTCGGAGGCTATGAATATCTGATGATACCCTTGGAATGCATCGATCATACTCAATAACTTACAACCAATTGTGGAATCTACTAGTAAATCTATTCAAGGTAGGGGTAAGGATCTTTAGGGCAAGTTTTATTCAAATTTGTGAAATCATTGCACATGCACCATTATCCCTCATTCTTTGGGACGAGTACGACATTATAAAGCCAAGATAGATATTAAATTTTTACTATATAACTTGCATCTAAGAGTTTCCTGATTTTCTCTTCAATGATCTGGGTCCTCTCGGCATTAAATTTTCTCAACTTATGCTTGATTGGCTTATATGAGGGGTTGACATTGAGGTAGTGCACGATCACACTAAGGTCAATTCTCTGGATGTTAGATGCCTTTCAGGCAAAGATTTCGATATTTCTCCTTAGGAAATTGACCATAAACACTCCAAGTTGGGCCTCATGTTTGTTCCGATCTGAGTAGTCTTGTCAGGGTTCCCTTGTTTCAGTTCGACTATTTTAAATTTCCCAACGAGCACTACTCAAGTATCTTCTCATTTTTTTCTTTTTGTTGGCCTAACATTCAATTGTGGTCAAACTTATATTCTTGCTGTATTCAATGCTCTGACGGGCAACATGCTCTGCATTAATGGCGTGAGCCACCCCAGTACAAACACTGCCACCAACCCTGTCAAGGAAGCATGCTCCCAAAGTACTATTTACCCTAGAAAGTAGGAGATGATGCCACCTGAAATAGTATTAAGAATGGAAATGACTAATAACCCCCATGCAAAGACAAAAGCCCTCTATACTTGATAGGAGCATTTTAGACATATCATCCATCAAGAGAAGGCTATAAATATCCCATTGCCAGCCACCCTTCAAGTATGCCATATACATTATATGCTCTTACTCTGCTGCTCAATTATCTTACTTAACTAGTATTAACTTGAGCTTCAGAGTGAGTATTCTAGTTAATTATCATCAATAGGATAAGGTGGTTGACCAAAGGGATGGTTGAACAGACTAAGTGGCTTGAAGCCTCCTGTTGGGTACAATTGAGAACTATTAGCTCAACCAGGCAGTTATGATTGAGTGACCCAGCTCAGCTGGTTCTGGAAGCATTGTTGGGATTTTGATGTTAAGTGAGCCTAGAAAATCCTTTATAGAGTTGATAACTTGTTGGGTTGGACCTGTAGGGCTATCCCATATCAGTATGCTTTAAAAGTATTCTTTTTTAATGTAATAGTTTTGTACAGGTGTGAAACACTAATAACCAACTTATGAAGGACTCTTTTCCTTTAGTGTGCTTGGATTTCTCTAAGTGAATTAACGCACATGATTGAGGATGGAGGTACTTTGACAGGAGGCACCCACCTCTGGCCATGGGGCACTATTTAGCTTTTTTGCTTCAACATCTATTCCTGATATTGATGTAAGGAGTTGATGCCATCATATATCTTTTCTATATATTTTTAGTTAGAGTGTTGTCGTCATAGTTCTAAAATATGTTAGTTTAGTTAATTGGCAATCATTCATTATGATGTAGTTGGCCTATGATTGCGCACTCGACTAGTAACTTCAGTTAACTTGGGTTGCCAGCATAATAAAATTTTAGCTTGAGAAAATAGGCCTAGACCAATTTAACCAACAACATTAAACTGAAAATATTTCTAAATAATGCCAAGATTGATATGTAATTGTAAAACTTAGGACACTTGAACATGAGATAAAACTTTCTAGGGTTTGAGTCCATGCATGGAATTATGCTTGTACACGAGTTGCTAAAGATATATATGTATGTATATATAAAGATATATTTTTATCTAGTACTTAAGAGTACTGAAATTTTTTTTATTAAACTTATTAATTGTTAAGTCAATGTCTGAGTGGCTATTTTATTTTTGAAGCTACGAGATACCAAAATGGGGCATAAGATTTTATAAAGTTCAATTAGTATGTCCATTTTTAGCTATACACGAGCCTTACCTACAATTCTATCAATGTGTGTGTTTGTGTATACGAATCTCATTCTTAAAGGTATTAAGGTTTTTATTTGATCCAATTGATCGTTTTAGTTTGTTGTGAGAAAAACTACCTTCATTTATCATATTATCAATAAGATTATTTATTCAGTCACGTCTAATATATGGATGTGCAATAATGAGTCACCCCATGGATATATTTATTTAGGTTCTAAATTATTTTGATCTTCATAACTTAAGATTCTAGTTTTCTATTGTCAAAAGCTTGGATAGGGTTTCTCATTTCTAAATATGAATTTTTAATCTTTATTTTCCAGTTATAGGTCATATATCTTTTACAATGTTGGTAATTAATCATAGTGTATTGATATAATAGTCCCTTTCTTTCATTACTACCTTTTTTGGCCAAAGTTCTAGTTGCATTCCCTACATCCTGTCATTTCCATTTAATCCCTTCAAATTCTTCTTCATTGATTTCTACAGCCCTATCTAATATTTTCCTTTAAAATATCAATACTAACTCTAGATGTCTTCTGCATTATTTAACAAATGTTAATCCTTTTTCCTCAAGTCACAATATTTTCTTTACATCTTCATTCTTATAGATGATTTTTCTCTCATTTTGTTTGCTGTCATTTTCTGCTCATGCTAATGAGCTTTCTTACTATTTATGAGCTAATTTTCCCAAACATTTAAATCATAACCATACACACATATTTGTAATATTTTTCTTAAAAGATTTCCTTATGGGAGATATTCTATATTTTCCTCTCAAAAACCATAATTTAGTTATACCAGTCCACTCCGGTGTTAAACTATTGATTTCTTTGAAACAACAATACCCTATAGGCCTCTATTGTGTGTATAAACCAATGCATAAATTATTCTAGAATGATCCTTGACTTCTCAAGTTCCATTATCACAAATATACCAACACCACAATGTCATACCAAGAATATTACTCCACCAGGCATTACTAAAGCCATATGCTTGACATCTCAAGGGTAACAAACTAGACATTGGTTGGCGACTCCAACATCAGTCCTTTACTCTCTTGATATCAAGCAATATTCCAGAAGTTCACACCTTAGCCAGATTTTCTTGTTAGACTTAACCTCCGTTAATCCTAACATTCCATATTCTAAGGAGATTCATGTTTTTAGCATATCAATTCCCAACTAGCCATGGCATTTAGGTTAGAATATTCTTTTATGTCCAAAATATTGATCTAAAAGATCTTTTGCTTATCTAATTTAGCTTTGTCTAAAATGATCATTGGCTAACACACCGACTGGAGTACGCTCAACAAGTTCATACTCAATATAAGTCCCCAAGAATATTATTCCTCTTAAATATAAGAAGTCACATGCTCGATACTTTAAGAGTTATGAATTAATAATTGGTCAGTTACCCAACCATAACCCTTTACATTCTTTGAATTGAATATTGTCCTAAAAATCCACGTCATAGTCAAATTTCAGAGTTATGCTTAATCTGCACTAACCAAAACTTTCTTGTCTCATTCAAATCTCAAAATCAAGCTTACTTTCTACTAATCAATCCTTTCATATTCCGAGGATCATATCCTAGCATAGCTGAGGTTTTCAAACCTAAGCTCTGATACCATCTCTATAGCGCCCTAATTGGGAGGTGTCTATTCCCATTCGAGATGCTACCTACTCTATACCATAAGTTTTTGAATAATAGAAAATACATTTCTCAAAATCCAAGGTATTTAATTTCTACAAATGAAATTCATCAAAAATTAAACTTAGAACCAAAATATCATGAATCACACTTAGCACTTCTACCACCTTCATTACCTCACATGTAAGCTAGATTAGTTTGTCTTCATTACTTGCTCTTATATGGGGTAAAGAATAGAAGATAACAACATAACAATGTAAGTCTAAATGACTTAATGAGATATCTTAACAAAACAAAAGAGTGAGAATTTCTCAAAAACTATACAACAAATAAGTAGAAGCATTAAGATTTCCAAAAAAAGTAAGATGAAATTGCAATCGAAATTCTAAGTGATCTATCTCACCATCAGCCCATACTAGAAATCTAAGTAGGAAATTTCAATCAAAATTTAAGCAATCCATCTCACCATTGTCCAATACTAAAGATGAGACTTCACAAAACTTATTGCCTTTTTTCAGAGACTTGAATATCAAATATAAACAAAGGGGTCGACATAACATTTAAACAATCACTAATTTTTGTCACACATTTGAGTTTCAAAGCACAAGTATTAAGTATACAATTACTTTCACAATCTTGTTGTTGGTGATTCTTCTATTTGTTGCTTCACTTTCAAAAACACAAAAATCTTTATTCCTCTAAAATTTTAAGTGATTGGCTCGGACAGTTAAACATGCACAAGGCACGACTAGCTACATGCCTAATCCCACTCATAGACAACTAACTATCTCCAACTGGTTATGAGTTAAGATTATATCAATAGCTTGTATGGGTATCATCTGAAATAATAGTCATCATTGATCTATTTCACCTAGTTGTTTTTCAAAGTAGATCCTAAGGCCCACTTCCAAGAATAATAAGTACACTCATTATTATCACTTAACATGTCCAACAACTTTTCAACTAACACATTAATTTGCCATGATAAACAAGTAATCACTAAATCAACACCAGGCTTATTCCAAGATAGACAAGGTGATGACAAAATAGTATATTTTGAAATCCATTTTTTTTCAGTTTTCACAACACGATCACTAATTTAAGGTAAAACGACGTAAATAAAATTCAATATGAACCATTATCAGCATAAAGTAGCATTTTAATAAATATATATGTTCCTTTCCCAGCAAGAAAATCTTGTACTTTCGAATATAAACTTACCTGGCAATTGTAGAGAAATCCCTAATTGTGTGATCACTCAGGTCTTGACTTCTTAGTCAAACTTAGAACTATCATAAGATAACCCAAGTTATCATCCTATCATCTTAAGTATAAATACATTTAACGTTATTATCAAACTTAAGGTTATTCTGACACAATTTTGGTAATCTTGGTTTCATATCTATGTGCTTATGACAATTAAATGCAGAAATCTTTAGTTGTTTAGAGAGTCCATGTCCTTGTTTCTTAATCAATTTAAAATTCAAAATTAAATAACTTAAATCAACATCATGTCAATTTATGAATCACAACTCCTAATACACTTAATATCCTTACTCAATTCCTTAGTTAATTGTTTAGGCATAATTTCCTAAAGTTTCATGTTACACTCAAATGTTTAGTATAGTCACATATCAATGTTCTTAACTCAATGATTCAATAAACAATATTTTTATCTTACTTAAGTTCCTAACGGCAATCTAGTAATCCCTTCGAGTCAATTGCGTTCAATATTATAATAATTATAAGACTAATTCATAACTTTGGCTAAACTATAGTTTAATAATCTTAGTCCATATCATGATTAGGCTTTCATTCAAAAATTTAATTACATTCAACAAAGACATTGAATAAAAATTTGATTATAAAATTTACCCAAATTGAATCAAATAGAGATCTAATCTCAAGCTGGGAATAGTCCAGACGAGTCTGGATCATGATTCCCTATCCACTATTCATCAATCACCGAAGTGCTGCTGCCTAAGTGCGAGCCAACATGACCAAAAGATGAGCTTCGTCGAACTTATGAGAACCCCTAAATCAATTTTCAATTATGACGTTCCTTTGTCATTCAATTGGCCACCTAAACCCACTATGAAACCTTCACACCACAATCAGCCACAACCTCAATTTCCTCTATCATTGCCGGTCAAAACCTCAAATTAACACCACTATCTCCTTGCCCATGAGCTTACGACCAAAACCCACCTAATCACAGCCACTTTTTGCTGTTATAAGCAACAGAACTACCAACTTGCCACTGCCTTGCCGTCAAGTTCCATTTTCTAGAGATTTCCTTGCATGTTCTTGGTCATTCTTGGTATAGTTGTGCTCCTCTCAACTAGGAAACGCTAACCATGGATTTTGTTTTGAGTTTTATGATTTTTTTTTTATGATTCACTATTGGGGTAAGGTTTGGGTTGGTTTTGAAAATTAAATGAAAATTCATCCTTCATTTTATATATACAAAATATTTTTCAACTTCTTCAATTTGACCCCCAAAACTTTTAACCAACTTCAATTGCACCCCTGGGCTTTTAATCACTTTCTATTCACTCCCTAGTCTTCAATTTAGCCCTTTAAAGTTTGATTTTCACACATTGAACCATGTCCTTTTTAATTTCAATCAACTAAGTTCAAATTGATTTACTTTATAGTCCCTAAGCTTTTACTTCTCTCACATTGGCCCCTAAATTTTATAATTTTGGTCCATCAAGCCCTTTTCTTATTTACAATTAAATCCCTCAACTTCCAATATTCATTTCTAGATTTTTAATTAAATCTATCCCGAAATTAATCTAGCCAAACTTATTGATTTCATGTCTTATTTTGTTTTAGGATCTCAAAATCTTGGTTGTTACACTCTCCCCCTTAAAAGAATCTAGTCTCCAAATTCCTATTTGAAATATGAAAGATATTGTAGTGTCATCACTTACCATTTTACTATTCTTAAGGATAATTATGTTGTGGATTCCTATTTCTTTTAATCTAATTAGTTCCTCATATTTCTTTCTCTAATCTCAAGTGACTCTTATTTGTAGTCTAAGAGTGGGAATCCTTCTTATTAGGAATCATTGTTGTTAGTTATTTCATTTACTCATACTCACTTGAGCATTCCATATATCTTCATATGTTTAAAGTTGCCTTCTATATTTCACATCCAACAAGATCATCTGTTCCTATGTCTCAAGTCTTTCCAAGGTATATGAGATCATTTCCTCATCATAACCACATATTTATTTCAGGACATTGCCATAGTTGATATTTTCTAAAGTTGCTCAAAGAAGGGTAAAATTAGTACCAAGATTAATCCATCTCTTTAATTCTCAGAATTTTCTACACATTTCTATTTATTCAAAGATTAGTCCCTTTTCAATTATCCTAATAAGTGGATCTACAATCTTACGAAGATCATATTTGACACGAATTGTCAAAGCCTAAGGAATTTTTTAATTC
Source organism: Jacaranda copaia (assembly GCA_014898725.1). Taxonomy (NCBI): domain Eukaryota; kingdom Viridiplantae; phylum Streptophyta; class Magnoliopsida; order Lamiales; family Bignoniaceae; genus Jacaranda; species Jacaranda copaia. The sequence continues at coordinate 370,465 of JACGDI010005222.1, read as the reverse complement.
TGACATATTCTTCAATCTTCTTTAGCTTATTATGGCCCCAACTTTGGTACAATCAAATTTTATCTCCTCTTAAGGAATCTTGTGCTTCGTAATATCTCAATTCCAAAAGGAACTTCACATTTACAACTTGAACATAAAGTTATATTCCTCACGTTCTTTTAATTTGGATGTTTATACTTGGATAACATATTATAATCCATATGTTCTAGGAAATTCCATTGGTCCATAAGAGTAATTTTTATTTTAGTAAGATAACCTAAAGCTACAAGTCATATATTCTTAATGGGATAATTCTGCTCATAAGATTTAAGTTCTTTTTAGGGTACTTATAATCCCTTTCTTGTAATCTAATGAGCGATAAATGCATAGTAAAATTCTATGCATTCTATAAAGGAAATAATAACAAGCACAAGCTAATCCTCTTCTTCATTTCGTAGGATCTCTTCATACCTTTTCTCATGTATTAAAGTTGTCAATTCTCCTTATTTAAGTGCATCAACATATCCACCACCTAGCAAAAATCTCAAATACACCTATGATATTAATGGGTAAAACCTAAAGGACTTTGTCTAACTTATCTCCTATCCATTTTTCAATCATCTAAAAATCGTAGTTTTAGTAAGGTTGCTTTGTTATTTTTGATGAGGTTAACCTTGAATGCATCTTGTTTCTAATTGAAATTCAAATCATTAACATGACACATAATTTGTATTTTGACAAACATTCGTAACACCACGCAAAATTATAGTATAGCTCTGTCATTAAGTCTGAGTGTCTTGAATATCCTTAACAGAATTATCGAAACTAATTTGATAAATTAGAACATCCTATATATCATGTCAGTAAATACTATAGGAACATTGATTCATGGTACCCATATCATGTGGTAGGAAGTAATTTTCAATGTATCTTTTCCTTGAATTTTTAACTATAGGTATCCTTAACTTAGCTCAACCTTAAATAAGCTATAGACCCTTACAATAAGCTAAGTAGTTTACATGGCCAAGGTGTTTCAATTTGGAACTCAATAGATTAACTCAATTCTTATTAATATCTCCTAAATCAGTATAAAATATTTCATGGACCTTTCTCGATACTCAGAGGATCTCTTCACACTTTTAATCAATGCCCTTGTGTTCTAATTATTAGTCTCCTCATAACCTTTGGTGAATAGATTCCAAATACCCGTGGTGTTCTCCATAAGATTTTTTACAATGCTTTTAGAACTACCAGCTTAGTCATGTCTATCACTAATCCATAGAGGTATCATTTCCCTATAATCTAATTTTAACTTCTGCCTCTATCCTGCAGGTATTTATAATGCCAAGTGTAAGTGTAATATGGCTCTTCTCTCAATTCCAAGTTCACCAAATGTCCTTAATAAACTCATCAAAAATTAATCTAACAAATCAAAACATCCTGTATATCATATCCATAAATGTTGCAAGAGCTTAATCACCCAAATGGTATTGTTTTAGTCTATAGTACCTATATTATGAATAAAAAGTAATTCCCAGTGTACCTTTTCCACAAACTTCTAACTAAGAGCATTCTTAGCTTTGTTCAATCTTGAATAAACTATATACCCTTACACTAAGCCAAGTAGTTTATGTGGGGCAAGGTATTAGAATCCTATATTCAATTAGGCTTGTTTAGTTTCTACTCTTGTCCCACAAGTCCTTATCTATGATACATGATCGTTTCTTGATGCTCTAAAGATTTTCTCATTTTTTTAGTTAATGTCCATATATTCTTATTGTTAATCCTTTCATAAACTTTAGCGAATGAAATCCAAGAATTACCCAAAGTGCTTCCCATAAGGTCTTTTATGATACTTTTAGAGTTACTAATTTAGTTGTGTTTATCACTAACCCACAAAAATATCGTTTCACTAAAGTTAGGTTTTTTCTAATTGCCTTCTTAATTCTATCCCAATTTTGTTAACCTAATTGCAACTGTCTACAAACCAGAAAAGCATCATGTCACTATAATTAGATTCTATAGAGGCCTCTTTGCTTCAGCATCTATTCCTGATATTAACATAAGAAGTTGACGCCACCGTCTATCTTTTCCATATATTTTTAGTTAGAGTGTTCACATCTTGGTGTTCAAATCTGTTAGTTTAGTTAATTGGTGATCATTCGCTATAATGTAGTTGGCCTATGATTGTGCACCCAACTGGTAACTTCAGTTAATATGGGTTGCCAATGTGACAAAAGTTTGGCTTGAGAAAACATGCTTGGATCAATTTAGCACACAACATCAAACCTAAAACATTTCCAAATAACACAATGATTGATATGTTATTGTAAAATGTAGGACACTTGGACATGAGATAAGACTTTCTAGGGTTTGAGTTAGTGCTCACAATTACATTGGTACACAAGCTACTAAAGATATATATGTATATATATGTGTATATATATGTTTATCTAGTACTTAAGAATAATGGAACTTTCTTTATTAAATTTATTAATTGTTAAATCAATTTTTGAGTAGCTATTTCATTTTTTAAGCCATGAGATACCAAATTTGGGCATTAGACTTTGTGGAGTTCTGTTAATAGATCCATTTTTAGCTATACACAAGCCTTCCCTACAGTTCTATCAGTGTTTGTGTGTATACAAATCTCATTCTTAAAGGTATTAAGGTTTTTATTTGATTTAATTGATCGTTTTGGTTTGTGGTGAGAAAAACTAGCTTCATTTATCATATTTCAATTAGATTATTGATTTAGTCACATCTAATATATGGATGTGCAATAATGAGTTGCCCTCATGGATATAGTTTTTTAGGTTGATATAGTCATTTAGGTTCTAAATTATTTCAATCTTCATAAGTTAAGATTCTAGTTTTCTATTGTCAAGAGTTTGGATAGGGCTTCATATTTCCAAATATGAATCTTTACTCTTTATTTTCCAATACAAGTTGTATATTTTTTTTTCAGTTTTGGTCATTAATTACAATATCTTGATATAATAGTCTCCCTCCTTCATTACTACCCTCTTTGCCAAAGTTCCAGCAGCAGTCCCTATATCCTGTCATTTCCATTTAATCCCTTCAAATCTTTATTTGTTGATTTCTATTTCCCTACCTAATATTTTCCTTTAAGATTCCAATACTAACTTTAGATGACTTTTGCATTATTTAACAAAGCTTATTCCCTTCTCCTCGAGTCACAATGTTTTCTTTTACAACTTTATTCTTATAGGCAATTTTTCTCTCATTTTGTTTGATGTCATCTTCTGCTCATGTTGATGAGCTTTCTTATTATTTATGAGCTAATTTCCTGAAACATTTAAATCATAACCATACACACATATCAGTAATATTTTTCTTAAAAGATTTCCATGTGGGAAATATTCCTTATTTCCCTCTCAAATACCATAATGCAATTATACCAGTCCACTCCATTGCTAAACTATTAATTTCTTTGAAACAACAATACCCTATGGGCCTCCATTATGTGCATAAACAAAAGTACAAATTATTCTAGAATGATCCTTGGCTTCTCAAGTTCCATTATCACAAATATATTAACACCACAATGTGATACCAAGAATATTATTCCACCAGGCATTACTAAAGCCATATGCTTGACATCTCAAGGGTAATAGACTAGATATTAGTTGGTGACTCCAACATCAGTCCTTTACTCTCTTGATATCAAGCAATATTCTAGAAGTTCAAACCCTAGCCATATTTTCTTGTCAGACTTAATCTCCATTAATCCCAATATTCTATATTCTAAGGAGATTCGGGTTTTCAGTACATCACTTCCCAAGTAGCCATGCCATTTAGGTTAGAATATTCTCTTATGTCTAAAATATTGATCTAAAAGATCTTTTGCTTATCTAATTCAGCTCTATCTAAAATGATCATTAGCTAACACACCAACCAGAGTGCTCTCGACAAGTTCATACCCAATACAAGTCTCTAAGAATATTATTCCTCCCAAATATAAGAAGTTACATGCTCGATACCTTAGGAGTTAGGGATTATTAATTGGTCGTCCATGTAATCATAACCATTCATGTCCTTCGGATCAAACATTATCCTAAAAATTCATGTCCTAGTCAAATCCAAAGTCATGCTTAATTTACCCTAACTAAAACTTTCATGTCTCACTCAAATCTCAGAATCAAGCTTATTTTCCACTAATCAAACATTTCATATTCCAAGGATCATTTCCTGGCATAGCACAAGCTTTCAAACCTAAGCTCAGATACCATCTCAATAGCACACCGACCAAGAGGCCCTGCTTTCATCTAAGGTGCTGCCTACTCTATATCACAAGTCTTCTAAATAACAAAAAATACATTTATCAAAATCCAAAGTATTTGATTTCTACAAACAACATCATTAGAAATTCAACTCAGAACCAAAGTATCATGAATCACACTTATCACTTCTACCACCTTCATCACCTCATGTGTCACATCTTTGTCACTCGTTCTTATTTGGTGTAAAGAATGAAAGATAACAACACAACAACGTAAGTCTAAATAACTTAGTAAGATATCTTAGCAATAAGAATAGAGTGACAATTTCTCAAATACTATATAAGAAATAAGTAGAAGCATTAAGATTTTCAAAAATTGTAAAAGAAAATTTCAATCAAAATTCCAAGTGATTCATCCCATCACCATCTTGTACCAATGATGAGACTTCACAAAACTCACTGCCTTGTTTCAAAGATTTAAATCTCAAATATAACCAATGAGGTCGACGTGACATTTGAGCAATCATTTAATTTTTGTTATACATTTGAGTTTCAAAGCATGAGTATCAAGTATGGCAATTCACAATCTTGTTGTTGATGGTTCTTTTCTCTTGTCACTCCACTTTCCAAAATACAAAAATTATTATCCCTCCAAAATTTTGAGTGATCGACTCAGACACTTAAACACACACTAGGCATGGCTAGCTACATGCCTGATCCCATTCATAGGCAACTACCTCCAACTAGCTACAAGTTAGGATTATATGTACAGCTTGTACTGGTATCAGTAAAAAAAATAGTCACCATTGATCCATTCCACCTGGTCGTCTTTCAAAGCTGATCCCAAGGCCCACCTCTAAGGGTATTAATACATTCACTATTATCACTTAACACGTCCAATAGCATTTCAACTAACACATCAATTCCTCATGATAAACAATAGCAATTCAACTAACACATCAATTCCCCATGATAAATAAGTAATCACCAAATCAGCACTAGGCTTATTCCTAGATAGATGTGGTGATGATAAAAAAAAATATTTTTTGAAATCAATTTTTTTTCAATTTTCACAACGTGATTGCCAATTTTAGGTAAAATAACTTAAATGATATTCAATAGGAACAACTACTAGCATAAAGTGGAGATGTGTAGTAAATTGCGCAGCACGTTTATTAAAAAATATCAAGTGATAATGACATATTAACAAAAATATATGTTCTTTCTCCAGCAAGAAAATCTCATACTATCAAGTATAAACTCACCTAGCAACTATAGAGGAATCCCTAGTTGTATGGTCGCTCAGGTCTTTGCTTTCTATTGAAACTAAGAACTATTATAAGATAACCTGAGTTATCATTCTATCAATCCTCTAAATCTTAAATATAAATATAGTTAATATTTTTATCAAACTTAGGGTTATTTTGACACAATTTCAGTTTTCTTGGTTTTATATCTAAATGATCAAGAAAATTAAATGCGAAAATCCTTAGTTGTAATCAATTCAAAGTTTAGAATTAAATAACTTAAATCAACTTCATGTCAATTTCTAAATCACAACTCCTAATACAGTTAACGTCCTTACTCAATTCCTTAGTTAATTTATTTATTTAGGCATAATTTCCTCAAGTTTCATGTTACACTTGGATGTTTAAGATAGTCACATATCAATGTTCTTAACTTGAAGAATTGATAAACAAGTCATTAAAATCTTACTTAAGGTCCTAATGGTAATTTGGTAATCCTTTCAAGTCAATTGAGTTCAACATTATAATAATTATAAGATTAATCCATGACTTTGGCCAAACTTTAGTTTAATAATCTTAGTTTATATCATGATTATGCTTTGATTCAAAAATTCTATTACATTTAGCAAATTAATCAAATTAAAATATGATTATGAAATTACCTAAATTAGATCGAATTGAGATCCAATCTTAAGTTGGGAATAGTCTAAACAAGTTTGGATTGCGATTCCCTATCTACTGTTCATCAGTCGCCGGAACGTGGCCATCGACCACTATTGCCTAAGTGCGAGCCAACATGACCAAACGATGAGCCTTGTCGAGCCCGTGAGAACCTGCAAATCAATTTCTGATTCTGACGCTCCTATGCTGGTCAATTGGCCATCTAAACCCACTACAAAACCCTCATGCCACCATCAACCACAACCTCAAATTCCTCTGCCACCATTAGTTGAAACCTTAAATTGACCTTACCATTTCCTTGCTTATGAGCTTGTGACCAAAGCCCACTAATCCTAGCCACTTTCTGTAGTCAGAAGTGGCAAAACTACCGACCTGCCATCACCTCACAACTGGGTTGCATTTTTTGGCAATTTTCTTGCTTGTTTTGGTCATTCTTGGTGTAGTTTTGCTCCTCTTAGCAAGAGGAAGCTAACTATGGATTTAGTTTCGAGTTTTACTATAGTTTTCCAACAATTTTCCATTGGGGTAAGGTTTGAGTTGGTTTTTCAAAACTAAATGAAAATTCATCCTTCATTATATATACAATATTTTTCAGCTTTTTCAATTTGACCCCCAAAACTTTTGACTAACTTCAATTGCACCCCAGAGCCTTTTAGTTCAGTCCATGGTCTTCAATTCAGCCCTTTAAAGTTTGACTTTTCACACATTGACGCTTGTCCTTTTTAATTTCAATCAACTAAGTCCAAATTGATTTACTTTAAAGTTCCTAAGCTTTTATTTCTCTCACATTGGCCCCTAAATTTTATAATTTTGGTCAATCAAGCCCTTTCCTTATTTGCAATTAGATCCCTCAACTTTCAATATTCATTTATAGATTTTTAATTAAATCTATCCCGAAATTAATCTAGCTAGACTTCTTGATTTCATATCTTATTTTATTTTAAGATCTCAAAATTTGGGGTGTTACAATAGTATGCTTTGAATGCATTCTTTTTTAAAATAATAATTTTGTACAGGTGTAAAACACTAATAACCAATGCTTATAAAGAATAAAGAACCTTTTTCCTTCAGTGTGTTTGGACTTCTTTGAGTGAATTAAGATATATGATTGAGAGTGGAAGCGCTTTAACTGGAGTTACCCTCCTCCGGCCTTAGGGTGCTACAATATCTTAAGAGATTAAGTAAATTATTTGCAAATTTCCCAATATATTTTTATTTGTATACAAATAATTATAGATATGTTGAACTAGAATGAAAATAGAAAAATAGGTAATAACATTCTAATTATTACTTAGCTTGATTGAAGGATTTATATGTGGAAATAAGGATTTCATAAGTTTTGCTCGAAATTATTTTTAAAGACAATTGCAGTACCCTATACAGCTAAATGGGTAAATTAACAAAAAAGAAAATAAAATTAAGAAAAACTTATGTAACGAAATAATATTTTTAACCTAAATTAAAATCTATCAACCACAATTAAAGGAGACTTGACAAACATTAATTATTATTTATAATATATTACAAACCTATTAGAACTTGAATTGTCAAAATTAATATAAAGAGGTACATATATATATATATATTAAGATATATACACATATGCACTTTTTATCAAAATTGAATATGTAACTATAAAAGAATTTATATACTTTTTTATATTAAATATTAAAATAATTATTTATAGTAATTATATATAAAAATATTGATATAGCAAAAGGAGATAAAAGTAATTTATTCATGCCATATATACAGTATAATTACCATAAATTTAATTTTGAAGGTGGTAGATTAATCTATTAATAATAAATAATATATTATGAACAGAGTTTTAGCCAGCTTTGTCTTCAACATTTTCTTTCATACATAGCTTATACTTCATAAACAAAACTTTCTCTATCACACAAACACACAAATAAATACATGTGCGTATATATATATATATATATATGAACATTTGTATATATTTGTGTATATATCTATCTATATAGCATGTTCACATTCGTACTTTTTTCAAAACCTCTTTGTCCATGTAATGGCACTTACTAAATTTTTGCCTCCCCCATTTACAATACCATTTCATTATTATTAGTATTATAAAGATTGGATTTTAAATTTGAATTTGCATGAAAAATTAAGACTAATGTATTTAAAGAGGATTATATGAGATGTACTAAAAAATTAAAATTGATGTATAAAAAACACATTATGAGAATAATTGTTTTTCCATTAAAGTTAGACAAAAAAACAATATACTAATCAAATTAATATGAAACTTTTACTAAAGTAATTATTGTTGCATTGGACAATAATTTTAAATTTAAAAATTTATTTTATCTTATGTTAATTATAATTTAAAAATGGACACTTTTTATAAATATTAATTAAAAAAAGAAAATTTATTGAATATAATTTATAAAAGATCAAGAAAAAACTAAAACTCATAAAAAAAATTCAACTTGGTCAATCAATATAATAAATGCTAATTGTGAAGATTAGCACACAAGAAGGACAACAGGTTGTAAAACCGTTCATCATTTGAACTCTATCCACAAGGCCATTCATATACAAAGAAAGTTTCAACATGGATTTTTAAAAAGTTGAATGGCTGCGCTGGTAGTGATAAATGCAAATTCAAAGCAAAGAAAATTTATTATGGGAGACTCTGAATTTTGACTTGTCGAAATCTAAATATTGATGTTCAAGAAGAAATGAAGTGAAAAATTTTAGAACTTGAATAAATATATTATAAACTAAAAATTAAAATAATTTATGTTACATTGGTTAGGCACCATCTCAACCTTTAAAAAAAATCACATACAAATAAAAGAAAAATAATTTTGATGCGTGTCTCAATTAATCATTGAATCAAGATTACTAATTTTTAAATTTGAAAAGAACATTTTCTATTAATACAGTTTATTTTTATTAAAAGATAGCTTTGAATTTGTACATTTTATAGACAATAATTTTAAACTTAAATATTATTTTACTTAATTTTAATTATAATTTAAATATTGATAATGTTTAATCTAATCATAAAAAAATAAACCACAAGCCACCACCAAAACATCAAACCAAAAAAATAATAAAAACAAAATAAAAAACATGGGTTAAATGAAATCTATAACATGAAAAAAGTGAAAAAAAATCAATAAAAGCAAAAAATTAATGTAGTTAGTGGAATATAAAATTGTTAACTTACCATAAATTTATTAAAAAAAATAGAGTTTAACTTACCATGCTTACAATGTGAAGAAAAAAGAAAGGCAATAATTTTGTATCTTTAAATATTAGTCAACTGCATATTTGGGTTATTTTTAGTATAAAATACTTGTAGGAAATTACATGCTTAAATTAAAGAATATAACTTAATTGAAATATCAAATTACAGAATAAAATATAATTTTAGAAAATGCTAAATTAAGGCAAGATTTATATATATACAAATAGATGAAAAGGTTTTTATTATACATATAATAAAAGTAGCTTCATTGCTTTTTAACAGATTATTACTACTACTACTACTACTACTACTACTATATAGAGAGGGGGAGGGGGGGAGAACTATAAAATTAAATTTTATTAAGTAATCAGTAATTTGCATACATAAACTACTATATATATATATATATATATATTATTTTTCATATAAATATATTGAGTACCTACCAATGTTAGATATGGAGTTACTAAAAAATCATTTAAGAAAGTATTTCATATTAATCATACAATAACTCATTTTTATAGTAAACTATATATGGAAAATATTGAGATGAGAAAATGGGATAAAAATAATTTATCCACATCATTACCACATAATATTCTTAAGATAGTGGTGAACAACATTTTACTTTATATATATTAAATTAGCTGAACATAATTATAGGTATAAGAAATTTAATATTTCTGATTCATTAATTTTTATTTATATTTTAAAATTTACAAAATTGAACCCAACATTAATTAATATATTCAATAGATGAACAAATCAAATATTGTCATTTCATGAAATTAAGCATGTAAGGAAATGGAAAAAAATTGGTGTTTTCATAATTCAAATTACATCTTGTGATTAAAAATATAAATACCAAACAAATAATGGTGGACCAATTAAGTCATGTCACTTTATAGAATAATTATGACAAGTGCTCGCACCCTGTGAGTATAAATAGGGGTATTTCTAAGAAGACGAAGGTAAAATAACAACATGCCATATCAAAGCAACAAAGACGTTGGAAGAGTTTCTCAAATTCTTTACCAAATTCATAATTTATGCTGTCCAAAGTGCACCATTAAGGCTACATCAAGGCGTTCTAGATGTACCATCAAAGCAAGAAAGACAATGGAGGATGTTTTACTATATTCACCATGCATTCATCGCATTCATCGTAGAATTCATTAAAGTTGCGGAACAAAATCCTCAAGTTAATTTTGTAAAGGAATAAAATCAACTTTGAAAGAGAACACATTAATGCTAAATTTTATTTGTGTAAAGCTATCTTTTTGAGAGAAGAGCTAAAGGATCCAAAAGGGATATCATATCCACAATTCATAAATTTAATAAATTTAAATTTATATAATTTTCTTATCTAGTAATTTTTACTTTGCATAATGCAAAATTTGTGTTGCAAATTTTCAAACGCCTAGTGGGATGTTCTTTGCCTCTTATTTCTTCTCTTTACAAATTAAAATTGGAAGTCAGAGATGAAGAACAATAATTCCACTCTGCAAATTTCAATTCTCATGTCAAGATGTGAAGCCACTACTTTGATTCCACGTTTCTAGCTAAGTCCCCACTAAAAAATGGGGAAAGTAAAAATCAGGTGCAATCGAAAGAGAGATGTTGAATCCAAATACAACTCAAGAGTTTCTAGATGCACAAACTATGAACATACAATAGTCATGGTAATTCAAGCCATTTCATTGAAAAATAAATTATAAATTTGACGGAGGACATTGAAAGACTCGCAAAGTATGTTTGTGAGCAAGATCTCAAATCACCAACTTGATGAACAACATAGCAATGTTGATGCTAGTTGCATGATTAGGAAACAAGTTGAGACATATAATGAAACTGCAACATCCACAAAGACATAATCAAGCATAAATGCCAACCAAAAGAGCTACAAGTTCATTTGATGGATCAATTGACCAATTAATGGAGTTTATTATGGGGACTATCAAAGACAAGTTTGATAGAAGTTCTAAATTATCTCTATCATATTTGAAGTTATACACCCAAAGGACTGATATCTTGAAGATGCCAATTAATTATAACCCCAAGATTTTACCAATTTTATGGCAAGTGTAATCCAAAGCAATATGTGGCCCATTTTTCTAGAACTTGTAATGATGTTGAAACACATGATGGCTACCTTATAAACAATTTGTTCGATCATTAAAAAGAAATGCCTTTGATTTGTTTTTTGACTTGGGTTGGACTCAATTGATAGTCGGGAATAGCTAGAATAAAACTTTCTAAATCACTCTTACAGCACTCCTAAAGGATAAGCAACATTGAACTTACTAATTGTTGCTAGTGGAAGGAAAAACCTGTTATCGATTACATTAAACGCTTGAGAAATTTGAGCTGAAATTGCAAAGACACTCTGTTAGAACTTTTGTACTTCATATGTATATTCAAAAATGTATTGAAATCTTTGCTACACAGTTCAAGAAATCAAGCTAAAAATTTATGAGGAATTGATAATTGTGCACACGATTTGAGATGAGTATGAGCTTTGACGAACAAGAATATTCAAATGATGTGTTGTTGATGAAGATGTTAGGACAATTAACCTTCATTTGCTTCTATTGTGAGAAATAGTTTAAATATTTACCATGTTTGTCAAAGTGCAGCAATTAACTTCTATATCCTACCTTTTTGATGACGATGAATGATAAGGGTGTATTGAATAGCTTTTTACCACACATTAAATTTGTAGTAATTGAATATAATTTATTAATTAAAGTTAATTACTGTGATTTAAAAAGCATAGTTAAACTTTTATCTCACTTGCTTAGACTACAACTAGAAAAGTGTAACACAAGTGTAATTAATAATTTTCTACTATACTCAATTACGATTTACTATACATATTTAACTATAGCAAAAAATTTTAACGACACAAGAAAATTTACATATAGTGGCACTAATTTAGTAACATTTGGTGACATAATAACAACAAAAGATGATATAACGACAGTTGCAAAAGAATGCCACCATAATTTAATATTTAGTGACATTTGACTATTAAATAACAAACAAAAATAGTCACATCTAACTAAAAATGTCAAGATAAATGTATTTTAATGATATTTGATTATTCCCACTAATGTTTCATAGAAAAATGCCACTAATATGTAGTTATGGTATTATTCGAAAAAAATGTCATAAAGTATTTAGTGACACTAACTAAGAAGCATTTTTTAGTACAATGATACACAAAAATAATATAGTGATAGTCGAAACAATGTTAATAAATGCTATTTTTACTTTAACTTTAAAGTATGTTTTCTTATAGAGAACTGTATAAAATTTTTAAATTAAGTTCCATTAAAGCGGTCATTAATGAGAGCCTCAATAATCAATAATGCTCACAAATACTAGAATAAATCATTTAAAGTTCTTCTAAATATTTTATGTTTTAGAGACATCATTTAAATTTAGCAAAAACAAAAACAAAAATAGTATGTCAATATAAATTTAGGAAAAAAATACAAATTTAGTCTCATAATTTGACCCTACTAGCAAATTAGGATTTTAAATATTCAAACCTTATAACAGGTATATTACCTACTGAAATTTGGCAATTTTAGGACAAACTAGGTCCGAACTCCATTTTCTTTTAGCCCCATTCTGCATGGCATCCAACTAGACGTCATGTGGTGCCTTGTCAACATATTCTTCTCCCACCTGCCTACATGGCCATGGAAATGGCATATGCACTTGCCACCTCAAAAATAAAATGGCCAAGTCAACTAAAATAAATTAATAAATACCACATCATAAAATGAAAATTCCAAACAAAAGCCAAAAAAAATTAAATTTGGTGCTAAAGTATATGTCAAAAATTACCATGCCAAATAGCCCCCAAAAAAATTATGACATTAACGAAAGAATAGTAACTTAAAAATATCCTTAAATTAGCTAATTTATTGAGGTAGAAATCTTCTCGAATCTATTTATGATAATTTTAAATTTATTAAGGTTTATGTACTATTACCTTAAATTTTCTAAAAATCTAAATTTATCACCTTATATAATATTTTATAATTTTAAATTATATATCTAATAACATTAAAATAGTAAATATTTAAAATACTTTAATAGAATTAATTTCAATTTAATTAAAAATAAATTAAGTAAAGAAATTTTAAAAAATCTAAATTTATCATGGCAATATTTTTAATAATCTTTTAAAATTCAAATATGGTAAAGACTTCTAAACTAATTTAATTAAACTTTTTTATTAATTAAAAATAGAATAAATTAAAAATTAAAAAGATAAAAATGTAAACCTATCTTAAAAATATAATTTTAATTATATACTTAATAATATTAATATTATAAATATGTTTATCTTAATTTAATTAATTTTATTTATCAATTAAAAATAAATAAATGAAATTCCCCCTTCTCCCCCTTTTCCTTTCCCCACCCCAATTGCCCCACCCACCAATTTAGCCGCCATGGCCATGGCAGTAGCTTTACCCCACCCACAATTACCCTTTCCCCAACCATAATCTGGCCGCCATGGCTATGGTGGCAGCAACCCCTACCTATTCCTTTTTCCTTTCCTTTGCCCCCTCCCTCTAAAGCAATCTAGCTACTGGCTATGGTGGTAGCTACTTGCCATTTGTAGCTGCAGCCATTTGGCCAGCGACTATCCCACTAGTAGTGGTAGACACCTTATCATGACTATTTTGCTAGTGGCCACTGGCTATTGGGGAGTGACAGGGGTGAGGGGTGGGGGTTGAGGAGGTGTTCTATATATATACACACATATATATTATATTTATATATGTGTTTGTATGTATTTATTTAATATATATATATATGCATACATGTTTATACGTAAATATACAAAAGTATTGTTAAAAGTTCAACATTTTTCTAATTTTGTTTGATTTTTTATTTTATTGAAGTGGCAAATGTACAAGTCACATCAATGGCCACGTGGGAGGGTGGGATAAGAGCATGATGATAAGGCACCACATGGCGCCCAATAGGATGTCACGTAGGATTGAGCTAAAAGAAAATGGAGTTTGAGCCTAATTTGTCCTCAAGTTGCGAAATTTTAGTAGGTATTTTATCTATTATAAAGCTCAAATATTTGAAGTCCTACTTTGCCTGTAATACCCTAAATTTAGCATTTTAGAAAGTAAGATTTTAAAAATAAAAATGTTAATTTGACAAAAGAAACTTTGGAGGTCAAAACATGGATAGGAAAGGATTTTATTGTAAGAAAATTGAAAGTTTTGTGAGTCAATTTATAATTAATTTTGATCAACTGGGTCAATATATTTCACTAATTAGTTTGAGGATTTAATGGAGTCGGGGAAAAGAATTTTAGGGCCAATGTGAGGCACTGAAGAAGTCAAGGGACTTAACTGAGATCTAAAGAAAACTGTTGGTGGTCAAATTGAAACTTTTAGAAAGTTAAAAATATATAAGGAAAGCCCTCCCCTTTTATCAAATTCTCTCATGCATGCCCTCACCATCCCCTTGACCTAACACCTCTTTGAAGCCTAAAAAAATGCAAACCTAGCTAACCACTCTTTTCCCCTCATCACAAGGAATGCAACGGTACAAAATTTGCCTAGAAACAATCAGTGAAATACTAAGAATTAGCGGCCAGACTGGAGCCACAACGAAGGTGGCCGTTCCACAACAACAAACGATGAAAAAGGGAAACTAGCTATTGGGTTTTGCTAGGCCCGACAAGAGGAGTGCAATGGTGGTTCCAATTTCATGATCTGACCACCAGATAAGGAAAATTAAAGGTTGTGGCGGCAAGCAATAACATTGTGGAATTTTTCAGCAAATTGACCAGCCAATCAATGTCCGAATCTAAAATTTAATTTGAGGGTTTTTATTGGGCTTGTGGAAATAAGTCAACTGGTAAGTCCAACTTCTAGTTCAGGTGGTGGTGCACAGTGATGCATGGAGGCAATTTAGCAGCTTTCGAAAAATTTCTTTAGTGGCAACTAATTAAACGCATGCATGTTAATTTTAGATTGTGAATTGGCTTTGAATTATGTATAATTTGAATAAAATCTATTTAATCAATTAAATAATTCTTGATTTGGTTTGATTAAATTGTAAAGCTAATTTTCATTGTAAATTTAAGTAAATTGGACCAAGAAATGTGATTATAGACTAAAATGATTAGATAGGAATTCGATTGTGAGTACATGTGGACTCAAATCATAAATTAAAGGCTAATTCTCATTAAATTGAGTTAGTTAAGTTAATTGCATTGAAATGTAATTATGGTTCAAAATTATTGGAATAAGATTCATGATGACGAGTCGAAATATTTGGATATATAAGTTATGTATAGCGCTAGTGGATCAAGATTGGTAATTAGAACACAATTATTGTTAGTTAAGTTAATTGGTGTAATTAGGCCTAAATTTTGTACAACATTGCAAGGACAAATGTAATAGAGGAATCTGAATTGGTTGATTAACAAAGCAAATATGACCCTCATAAGTATTACAATGTTAATAACGTAATTATCCTATTACCCTACAATAATTTTCAAACCGAGCCTTAAAATATTTTATGAAATATAAAACAACCAATGTTAGAATGCAAGTGGCTTAATTATTATTTAAAAGGTCAAAATAAGCATTTTGATGTTAAGTACATTCATTTGAATAAATGACGAGGAGTTAGGATTCAACATACGGTAGGATAGGGAAAGTTTTCTCTTTAGAAATTAAAGTAAGGGTTAGTCTTTCCTTTTCTGGGAAGTGAATGATTCATAATACTTGTATTTCTACGTTTATCTATTGGATTTGACTGTATTCATTCTAGTTCCCAAAATATCTACTGTGATATCTGTTCTTCTTCTATATACCTTACAACCTTACTGGCTTTCTCGATATATGTTGATGCATAGGTTTTGCCAAATAAATTTCATTTTGTACTTCTGTTTAATTCATTCTATACATTTTTTACATGGCCTTGCCAGCCATTGTTCACAGATATGTTATTAAACAGTTATTTGAATACGTTTTATCTATTAGCATTATGTTTAACTGCCTAGAGGATGCTCTTGGACTGGTTACCACCTGTAGGGATGCCATGGGGCAGGATGGGCCTAGGGCTAAATCTAAAAAGATGATCGAGCGACATGGGCTGATGATGGATGGTCTCCCAACTATAACCTACCTAAAATCCTAACTTACAAATACGTTGGAGGTAACTTTCTGCAAGTGGCGGGATTTTGCATGTGGACCCACCAAGCTATACTAAGCTAAGTGCTTAGGTAGTGGAGTAATAAGGGAAGTCTATTATGATTATTGTCCTCTGTGTTATTGTCTATTACCATTTGTTATTGTTTGTTACCATCTGTTACTTTTGTTACCGTCTGTTAGCATTTGCTACTATTTGTATTCCATAGAGCAATAAAGACGAAGCTGCCAACAGTATGTCAAATTTGGTATCACATATGCTATGTTACAATATTGCTTCAAATTGTAAGATCTAGCTCGTTATTGGATCTTGCTTCAAATTGTAAGATCTAGCTCGTTATTGGATCTTGCTTCAAATTGTAAGATCTTGCTCATTATTGGATCTGTTTTGATTTACAGCTCCTTCAATAGGTTTTCTTTGACTATTTGTCATACTTTCCCTTCACTAAGTCTTTAGGACTTACCCCTTTTTGTTCTCTTTTATTCTCTTCCCAGACATGATTAAATGAAGACTGAAGGCTTGAGGCTTGCCCGACTATTTTGTAATAGATTAGGTGGTATGTATATATATAGACTACACCTAATGATAACGTTTAGATTGGAGAACTTTGTATAATGTTTAAGGTTGACCTTGAGACTTTTGGTATGTACATATTGCACTCTATGAAGTGATCTTCTGGGTTTAGTATTAAGCTGTTATCATTTGAAACTTGTTAAATTTTGTTTTTTTTTTATTTTTTTTATTATTTCTTGAATTATGATTTAAGTTTAAACTTTTGGCACCTTAGCTTAAGAATCACCGTGGGTGGGGCGTCAAATTGCCAATTGCAAAAATAAATTTGCATTGTTTTTCCTAAAATATATCTATTTATTGATATTGAACTAAGAGTTATATATTAAAAGAGTACAAAATTAATAATTAATTTAATTAATTCATTTGTCGCTACTTTTGCACGCGAGATTTTCCCATCATATGGATTTGAAAATTTAAGATGACAGGATTTATTGGCTCAAAAAGGATTACGTGATAATTTACCGGAATTACAACCATACTAGTTGTTAGGCTCTGCGTTGCATAGGGCGATTGATTCAATATTTTATTTTATTTAATTTTAATCATAATTTAGATATTAATACCTTTTATAAATATTACAAGTATAACACTTAAAAAATTAAGAATTTTATTGATACAATATAATTGATGATGTAAATGAGATATAACAATATTTTATATGAATATGATTTATGTATCATTAGATCAAATCCCATTCATTAATTTATTTCTATACAAAAATTAATGATTAAATATTAAATAATTTTATAAATTCAATAAACTAGTCATAAAATATAGTAGAAGATAAAATAATGAAAATCACTTTAACATTGACATAAAAAAAATTGAAGATATTCAACATTGAAAAATAAAGTTAAGTGATAGAAGATTAAATGTTTAAATTTGCCATAAAATTGGGATTTAAAATTTCTTTTTTGATAAAATTATCTTAGTTCATTAGCACAAAAACTAAGACTTTAGAAAAAGACATGAGCATTATACATACATACATCTTCAAAATAAATAAATAAATAACTTTAATGTGCCTAGAAAATGATCATATAGAGTTGGAGAAGAAAAATATTTTTTATATTTTTAAATAGGATATTGTATGTTTAGAATATTCTAGTACATATATTTTTAAAGATTATTAAGTTAGATTTAGGCATTTTTCCAACTATGATTCAACTCAATTAAAATGCTAAATTATGGAATAAAAAATAACTCACGAGATATATATATAGTATAATACTTAAAATTAAATTATAATAAGTTCTATATTACTATAATACTCCAATTTTCATATATAAAACGTTAATATATGCACAATATACATGGAGCAAGACATACTAATTAAATTATAATATTAATAAATACAACTATATATACACATAACAATATATATACATGTGTATATGTTCATCCATAAATATATTAAAAAATATAAATATTAGACAATATAAAGAGTTACAAAAATTAAATATTCATAAAGAGAGTTATAAAAATTATTGAATTAAAAAAGTTATATATATGTTATTATATATACATATTGGGTATTTACTAAAATTAAACATGTAGTTGTAAAAATAAATTAGTATAGACCTTTATATTAATATTAAAATAATTAATGATAGGATATCAAATGTCAAAATATGTTGACATGGAAAAAAAATAGATAAAATTAACTTATCCACATCACTATCAAATAAAAAAGAAAATACTTAAATCAAAACTCAATTTTTTTTCTAAATTATCTTGATTTGTATATATATATATATATATATATAAAGATAAATATTATTCTATTTTGAAATAGTAAATTGTATGTTTGAACTATTTTTAATATATACTATTATTAGGATCTTTGACTTAAGCAAGACATGTCGTTTAGATTACATGAACAAATAGACTTATGTTATACCTAGTTATACACAAACATCTATGTGTAGGTTTGTGTGTGTATTTGTCCATAACTATTCAAAAAAATTAATTTTGAGAATGCAAATAATAAACATTGGAAGAAACTATTAAACAATATTTATAGAAAGAAGTACGAAAACTATCTATTAATTTAAGGAGTTATAAGAATTAATATAAAATTTATATATATTAATATATATTGAATTTAATCAAAGATATGGAATTAGAAAAGATGAACTAATATAATCTTTTTATATTAATATTAAAATAAATATTGATAGAATTATTATTTGTAGATATATATATATATATATATATATATGTAAGTTGATATAGGCAGAAGGAATAAAATTAACAATATAGAAGGAGTTGCAAAAATTATACATTAATATAAGGGGTTACAAAAGTTAATATAGAAAGTTACATGTATATTATATATAGAAACGTATTGACATAAAGAAAAGAGCAATATGGAAATATATTATAGAGAGTTCCACATATTATATATAGAAAAAATTTACATGGCAAATATGAACAAAACTAACTTATCCACATTGCCATATAAGAAATATATTTAGAATGAGATTGAACATTATTTTACTTTATATATATTAGATTAGTTGTTAGCTCATGCGTTGTGCCGAGCTATTAATATGATTAAATTTAAAATTTTATTTTATTTAATTTTAGCTATAACATAGATATTAATATATTATAAATATAACAAACATAACGCTTAAAAGAGTTAATAAGAATTGCTTTGAATATAATAGAATTGATGATATAAATAAAACATAACAAATTAAAGAATTATATCTATACTAAATACTTTATAAATGATATAAATTATACATTAATAGTAGAAGATAATATTTAAAAATTACTTTAACATTGACTTTATTTGAAAAAATTAAAGAATTCAACATTGAAAGTGGGCTAGTAGAAGATAAAATATTTTAACTTACCATAAAATTGAAACTTCATTTATATATATAATCTTGGTTCATTAGCATAGCAATTAAAATATTAGAAATATTAGTATATGATCATTATGCATACATTCATCTTCAAGGAATTAAAAAAAAATACAAAGAGAATGATTGTATAGAAAAATGAAGATAAATATTTTTATATATTTAAGTAATGAAATTTTATGTTTAGATTATTTTATTATTTATATTTTTGGAGATTTTAGCTTATATTTGAAATTTTCTTAGTTATGATTTAACTAGATATAATATTTAAAATTAAATTGTAATAAATTACATATTACTATAATAAAGTATATATGAAAATTTTATTAATAGCAATTCAATTACATCACCTTAAATTATTTATTAAATAAATAAATATAATATTTAATTATTCGTAAGATGTAAAACATAATTAATATATAAACAATAAATTATTTAAATAAATTAATTTAAGTAAAGTAATAAGTTATCTGATTACTATAACGCATTATTTAATTAATATATTATTTAGTAAATAAATTATTTAGTAATAATCAAATAATTTTACTTAAATTTAATTAATTATCTCAATAATTACTTTAAGCGTATCAATATTAATTTATTAAACTTAATAGATTATTAAATAAATACCACCCTATAATCAAATTGTTATTAGAATTTTAAATTAATGTGAATATTAATATTTAATTAAGAATATTTACTGAAGAGGAATAATTTATTTATTGTATCAAATTAAAACATCTCAAGTTATTTATTAAATGAATAAATGTAATATTTCATTAATATATTAAATATTAAATATAAATGATACATTATTTAATTAATAAGTAAATTTAATTAATTTAAAATATTATTCAATAAATGAATTAGTTAGTAATAATATAAATAATATTTAATTAAATTAATTCATTTTTTTGATAATTAGTTTAATTAAATTTGCAAACATAATTTTTAAAATTTTTTAACCAGTAAAATTCTAATATTTTCATATATTTATTGTAACACCCCTAGGATTTTTTATTTTTATTTTTATTTTTTGATTTGCATTAATTTGTTGTCACTATTTTTATTTCTATCAATTTTTTCTTAATAACTATTTTTAGAAGTTTCATGATCAATTTATAATTTTAAGAAACTTGATTTAATCTTATTTGAAACTTTTGTGGTCAATTTATAATTTTTGAGGACTTAATTGCACACAATTAAGAAAATGTGGGATTTGCATGGAAGAACCTTGGTCAATGGGGTCAAAGTGGTGATTTTCAAAATTGCAAGGATTTAATTGAGGATTATTCAAAAATCCTTGGGGCCAATCTGCAAAATTCAAAAATTAAATTTTAAAAAAGTTTGAAAACTTGCAAATTGAGCCATTCTTCTTTCGTTTTTCTTCTCTTTCACTGCACTTAGCAACGACCGGCGAGCTTGCACCAATGACCATCTAATCACCAAACTAAATTGATCAAAACACTCCCCACACCTTCGGCTACACTCATACCGTACATACACTGCTGAATGCCCCTCTAGCGAGCCACTGTAAGAGAGACTGAAAGCAAGCTTCACAACGAGCAAATAGGTTTCTTGTTTTTCGGTGACCAACTCCAACTCAAAGGGGTGGTTTGGGTAGTACTCAATAGGGAGAATAGCATGGAGGCATTGCATGGCAATGAAACGCGGTGGCGAAGGCAAAAATTGGCAGTGGAGCAAGTGAACTTTAAGGGCTTTGAGGTGGTTTTTGGAGGACTTTCAGGTAGCTATTGTTGAAACTAATGGTACCATTGAAAAGCTCATGTCAAGGCAAAGCTCTTTGGGGTGCCAGACAACTTTTTGATGGAAACAGACGATGGTCGACAGTGGCAGTGAAGATGTAGTTTCACCTCCTCAACGCGATGAACGCACTTATGTCATCAGTTTGTGGTTTTGAAACTTTGGTGGCAAACTTTGGCATTTAGACTTAGTTGTACCATTAATGCATATATATTGCATATGTTGTACTTTCCTATTTAAGTTGTATCAATGCCAAGAAAGAGTTTGGGATGAATTGATATGTCTATATATATGTGCGTATTGATCCCTATGCCAAGGAATATTAAATAGTAGACTTAGACTTATCATGCATAATGCCAAAATTAGATTTAAAATGGTATTAATCCTATGGATTATGTAATGAGATTAATAACAAATTAGACCTTAATTTATGGAATAGTACCTAATGATATTGTTGGGGTTAATTATGAAGAATTAAGCAATTATTGCGATTTTAGGTTAATATTATGATAAAATCATATAATTAAGGACTAGTTTATATTTTGATAAGTGGAATTGATTTTTACCAAGATTTATTTTAGCAATGCTGATCTAGTTAGCCAATATTGGAATGATAGTGCTAATTAAGCTGTGGACTATCATGTTAATCAATTCATCGGTGAATTTGGGTTATTATAAGCATGATAGTATTGTATTAGGAGTCGAACCTAGATTTTGACTATAATTATGCTCTTTTGGTTAGGCAACAAAGAGGTAGGTCCTGAGGACCAGTGAATTGCCATTTTGACTACATTTCCTAAGCTAACTGAGGTGAGAGTCTGCCATTTTGGCCTTACTATACCTTCTTGTTATGTGGCATAATCCCTGTGAGAGTTAACTTGCTTGATTATACTTGCTTGTAAATAATTGAATCATATTGCTCGATTATTTGAGATCTGTACTAAATTGTACACTTGATGTAAGCAATTTGCTTTGTTTGTATACCCCTAGGAGGGTTAGTACCTATTTCACTCTGTTGAATAGTTCTTGTTTGTTCTAGCGCCCAGAACTCCTATTTATCTTGATCGATACTTGTTACTATTTTGTACTTGTTTCCATCATTAACTATTATCAAATGCCTTGCCAGCACATTCAATTATTTTATCTTATTATCTGGCCAATTGGCTTGACTATATCTGCTTGTCGTTTATATATTGACTTGTCTGCAGATTCAATTGCTTGGTTGGTACTTGTTTTACTTGTTGTACTAGCATGGAGATAGTACTTGGGCCAAGTGCCAATCCTATACGAAATGTTGGAATACATAGGACACACACCTTGTAGTCTATCTGAGTATCCATGATACACTAGGAATTTTTTCCTGGGTATTAATGGTACGCTAGGGATTTTTTCCTAGGTATCGACAGTACGCTAGGGATCTCCTCCTAGGCATCACAGTACACTATACAGTTCATATGGGCACACTAATTATATGTTGATCTATCACACTTGGGAAGTGCTTATTTGACTAGTTTAAGGTGAATTGATATGCATGTCTTACATTGTTCTGTTGGAATGCATATGTTGTAAGGAATTACTCATTGTACTCATTTCTTACTTGATTATAATATGCTCTTGGAGCAATAAGGTAGGAGAGCTTCCTATTTGCTACTCTCATTCTTACTTGAATCATAACTGCACTTGTATTACTTGATGAGTTTTAAATCTATTAAGATGTTCTCTTTCCTTGATCGATTTCTATTAATGCTTGATATATTATCCCTCACTAAGTTCATTAGATTTATCCCTGTTTCCCTTAATTTTGCAGATGGGATTAAGTAAGATTAAAAGCTCTAATATGGCATAAAGAGATGCTTCTTTTGTAATAGAATAGGTGTGCTTATGTATTTATGGGCTATTAGAATGTTACATGTGAACCTTAGAGATGTTGTGTTATGATAGAATTGCTAAGGATACCTTAGGATTTTGTATATATTTTGCTAATCGTTTAAGAATAGACCCTTGACATGATTACTAATGTTTTGTAAGTAATGATTGAGATGAAAATTTTCACTTCTTATAGTATAATGGTATTTAAAAGAAACTTTTTAGGGCTATTGCTAGTATTATAGGTTCTAACTAAAGATTGAATTGCTTTGATATCTCAACTTAAGGTTACCCTGAGTGGGGTGTCGTAGGTGGTATCAGAGCCCAAGTTTAGACAACTTAGACATTAAATATGCAATAGAGTTCATAGTGACTCCTATTTAGGTTAGTTTGAATATGCACTTAGGGCTATGACAAGACTATTAAAGTATGACAGGATTGTTAGAATGTAGTAAGATCCTAAGGTATTGAGTATGAACTATATTACTTAATATTAATGAAATAGATTCTTGTGATTTTATTGCAGGATGGTTAGTAGCTCTGCAAAGGAAAAAAACCTATCAACGAAGATGATGTTGAAGAATTCAAGGAGAAACTTACAGCTCTTAAAAAGGTAAAGGAACTCCTCTTCTAGACATGCCAAAGATTTGAAGCAAAGTTCTATGATATGCACAGGACTGTACAAAATAAAAGAATAGAAATAGGCTAATGGAAGTCAACAATTGGAGCGAAAAACTTTATGCTTGATAGAATAATGGAAAGTGTCAAAAGAGAAGAAATTCATGTAGGGATAGCAACCGACTAGATTGAAAAGCTTGGAGAGATAAGTACCCAAATGGAGGAAACAATTCAGATGCTAGAGGTTGAGTATAAAAGGATGACAAACAAGCCCCACTCCGTAATGAGAGAGATTAGTAGAATGATGGCGCACTACCACCAAGCTATAGATTAAGTGATTGAGGTAGGCATTGGCATCAACCCTGAGGCACGATCCTCAAGAGTTCGCTCTTTTTTTGGTCAAAGACTTTAGCTGGGTGTGCATATCAAGGATAGACCAGCTAGGAACCTGACAGAGGTACCTGCAGTAGATCCTATGGAGGAGGATCCCAATAAGGATTTGGATGATGCTGTAGAGGTCTGTGAGGAGCTTGAGGAGATTGGGGGTGACAACGATAAGAGACCAGAGAATATGGACGATGTTGAAGATTCTGAGTCTAACTTTACAGATGAAGAGGATTCAGATTAGGCAACCTACAAGCCGTGTGCTTACCAAATTTTGTGTACATAGACTAGAAGTATCATCAGCTTGTAGCTTGTAGCGTGGCTATCTTTATTTTCTTTGTTCATATATGTATATATGTATTTTTCACTGCCCGTTATTTTACTTCGACAGGACAGTCAACTGGTTTAGTCTTTTGAACTTGAATGTGACTTTTAACTATGTTGATATTAACATAATGTTAACAACTTTTATCTATAATGACTGTATATTAATTTTCCTTATTAATTTTAAGCTATTCAAGCCTTTGTGATTTAATTTATCTTGTTCTCATTTTCTTTGTTCAAATGATGGATAGGTCGTTGATAGCTGAGACTTGATTGGCGGCTTATGTTCATAGGATTGGAATCTTGAGTAGTGATGGCTTCTATGGGTAGTGTTAATATTCTTGTACCAATAAGAATAGGTTTAAGAGAAAGACCCCCAAGCTATAGAGCTCATGCACCTCGTGCTCCTGGATGGGGGGCACCTACTTATCCACAACAATACATAACGAGAAAGTTTCTCAAACTCCCTCGATGAATCAGCTAGATATAAATCCTCCAATAGAGCCAATACATCACGAGAGGAAAAGAGGTGAACAATTGGCTCATCAACCAACAAGTAGAGTTGGAGTAGTAGAAATAGTTCTAGAAGATCGAGCTTTGGAATAATTTTTGCAATTTCAGCCCCCAAAATTCTTCAAAGAGCCAAATGATCATAAGGCAGAAGAATGGCTAGAAGATTTAGACAATACATTTAGGACTTTGAGATATTCGGGTGAACAAAGGGTATAATTTGACGCACTTCTTTTAGCGGGGCCTATAAGGAATTGGTGAGGGATAGTTGAATACAGATGGATAGAAACAAGAACTCCCCAGACTTAGGTGAATTTTACTCAAGAATTCAAGAATACATACATGCCTTTAATGACCAAACAAGCACAAGAAAGAGAATTTATAGATCTGATTCAAGGGAAGTAGTCTATTAGTTAGTATGAAGCCACATTCAACCGATTAGTGCAATATGCCCCATATATTCAAGGGGATAAGAACTTGCGGACTAGACAATTCATATAGGGCCTATAGCTAAAGCTAAGAAGAGGTTTGATCACATAAGATTTATAGAATTGCAATCTGGTCGTGAGCAAGGCTTTACAACTAGAAGCAAAATTTCAAGAAATCCAAAAGATTGAGGACAAAGCCCGAAAGGGAAGACCGCACTCAAAAGGGCATAGTGGCACTAGCAAAAAGCAGCCCAGACTCCAAGTTGGAAGTATCTCTCAACAAAATTCTCAGACTAATAAGATGATAGAGTTGGATCAAGGTAAGGCACCGATGAAATGTGGATTCTACGAAATATTGGGCCATAATGAGATGGAATCCTAAAAGAATCAAGGTAAATGCCTACATTGTGGGAGTGATCAACATTTCATGAAAAGTTGCCCAAAACTGAGAGGTCCTCCACCTGTTGGAAAAGAAAAACAAGCAATAAAAACTAGTAGAAAGCAGAAGATTTAGGCTCGTGCCTACACTTTTATGGGCGAAGATGCTCCCAATCCTAACAAAGTGGTAGAAGGTTAAATTTCTATCTCTCATACTTTTGTTAAAGAATTACATGACCCTAGTACCTCACATTTCTTTATATTTATTGCATTATCTCACAAATTGAATATACTACCCAAGACTATGACTTATCAAGTAGAGGTTAGAACATTTTTGGGTGAATAGTTAGTGACAAATATTATATATCAAGATTGCACGATTATGATTGGAGATCAAGTATATATTGCCAATCTTATATAGATGCCCATACAAGGTTATGATGTGATACTTTGGATGGATTGGCTATACCATCACCAAGCACAAGTGAACAGTTTCACCAAGTACAGCACCCTCGGTGGGAAAATGTTAATATCAACACGTCATTTAGCTGATAATGCATCCCCAATACTAGTCATCTTAGCAATAGAGGCCAAACATATTCTAAAAGAAGGCGAGCAAGGATTTTGGCATACCTCATTAATAAACCTCAAGACATTGTTAAGCTTTAGAATGTAGAGGTAGTAGTTGACTATTCAAAAGTGTTCCCTGAAGAATTAAATTCATTGTCCTCTGATAGAGAAATAGAATTTTTCATTCACACTTTATTAGGAGTTAAAGACTCCTTATCAAATAGCTTCAGCCAAGCTTAAAGAACTAAAGAATCAACTTCAAAAGCTGATGACAAAAGGATTCATTAGACCGAGCACATCCCTATAGGGAGCCCTAGTACTATTTGTCAAAAAGAATGATAGGACCCTAAGCATGTGCATCAATTATAAGGAATTAAATAAGGTATCCATTAAGAATAAGTACCTTTTACTTTATGTAGAAGAACTGTTCAATCAACTACAAAGGTTGAGAATCTTCTCAAAGTTAGATCTGAGATAGAGGTACTATCAATTGAAGATCAAGGAGAAAGATATTCCTAAAGAATGCTTTCAATTCTTGATACGGTCATTTTAAATTTGTGGTGATGACTTTTGGGCTAACAAATGCACCGGCAGCATTTATGGACTTGATGCACCAAGTTTTCAGACTGTACTTAGACCAGTTTGTAGTCATCTTCATCGATGACATTCTGGTATTCCCCAACTCCAAAGAAGAGCATGCGAAGCACTTGTATCTAGTTCTCAAGACTCTAATAGAAAACTAGTTGTATGCTAAATTTAGTAAGTGCGAATTCTAGATGGAGAAAATAACCTTTTCGGAGCATGTCATCACCCAGAACAAGATCAAAATTGACCCCTCTAAAGTGGAAGCAATAATCAACTAGAAACGCCTTAAAAATGTTACAAAAGTCAGAAGTTTCTTAGGGTTAGCTGGCTATTATCGAAGGTTTGTTCAAGATTTCTCTAAGATAGCCGATCCATTAACCAAGTTAGCACAAAAGGATTAGCCTTTTAAATTGAAAGATGATTGTGAGAAGAGCTTTTACGAGTTAAAACATCAGCTAACTACGACTTCGATCTTAGCTCTTTTAGACTGCCTAGAGGGCTTTGTGGTGTATACAGATTCTTCTAAGAAGGGGTTGTGTATTAATGCAAAGAGGGTGTGTTATCACCTATGCCTCTAGGAAATTAAAAACCCATGAAGAAAACTACCTAATGCATGACCTAGAGCTGGCTGCAGTCATTTTTGCATTATCAAAATAGAGGCATTACCTTTATGGTATTACATTTGAGGTATATATTGACCACAAAAGCCTTAAGTATTTACAATTACAAAAAGAGCTAACTATAAGGTAGCATCGCTGGATGGAGTTTTTGGGGGACCACGATTTCTCCATCACCTACCACCTTAGCAAAGCTAATGTAGTAGTAGATATATTGAACTAGAAAGCCAAGCTAGCTCGTCTACAAGCAACAGAAACATTCAAAGGCTAAAAGGTTCTATCTTGAAATTAAAACAACATGCTTAGGTTGCTAAAATAAAAGTACAACCAAAGCAGTATGAAGAAATACAGTGAGCTTAGGCTGGAGATGAATGGAAACTAAAACAAAAGGAAAATGTCAGAAGTACTGAAGGATCTGAGTTCAATATTGATGATTAAGGCACCCTCTTGTTCTGGAAAAGGATATATGTACTAAAAGAAATTAAGGAAAATTATTAAAAGTAGCACATAAGATAAGATATTTGATGCATCCTAAAGGAGCTAAAATGTATCGAGATTTAAAGAAACAATTTTGGTGGATGGGATGAAAAGCGATATAGCAGATTATGTGTAAAAGTGTTTGACTTGTCAGCTGGTGAAGATAGAACACTAACGACCATCAGGGTTGTTGCAATCACTCCCAATTCCTGACTGGAAATAGGAATAGGTTACAATGGATTTTATGATCAATCTGCCAATGGCCCAAGAAAGATGCAATAATGTATGGGTCGTAATAGACTGCTTGACCAAGTCAACACGTTTTCTACCAATTGGAACACACTATGGGTCGAAAAACTAGCGAAGCTATATATTAAGGAAATTATTCGACTACACAGAGTTCCAACTAGCTTTGTATCAGATTGAGATCTAAAATTTACGTCGAGGCTTGGGAAGAGTTTATAAGAGCATTTGGGATCAAAATTAAGGTTCAATTTGACTACCCATCCACAAACAAATGAGCAATTAGAATGAGTTATACGAATTTTGGAGGATATGCTAAGGGCCTGTATGCTAAACTTTGGAGAAAGTTAGGTATGACACCCTCTATTGATTGAATTTATCTATAAGAATAGCATTCAGTTAATAATTCAGATGGCACCGTATGAAGCCCTATATGGTAGAAAATATCGATCTCCAATACACTGGGATTTAGAGGAGCACATGGGCAACATTGATTAGTCTCTAAGGATTATAAGACCTGAGCTGATACAAGAGACAATAGAAAAAGTAAAAATAATCAAGCAGAAAATGAGAGCAGCTAGGGTAGATAGAAGAGTTATGCAAATACTCAGAAGGGGGATTCCCCAGGTGAAAGTGTTGTGGTATAACTATAATGTTAAGGAAATAACAAGGGAAAGAGAAGATCTCATGCACCAATAATATCCTGAACTCTTCCAAGTTTCACATGAGAATCTGGGGACCAGATTCTTTTTAAGGGAGGAGTCTGTAACCACCCTAGGATTTTCTTGATTTGCATTAATTTATTGCCACTATTTTTATTTCTATCAAATTTTACTTAATAACTATTTTTAGAAGTTTTTTGGTCAATTTATAATTTTAACAAAATTGATTTAACCTTTTTTGAAACTTTAGGGGCCAATTTATAATTTTTGAGGACTTAATTACACATAATTAGGGAAATGTAGGGTTTACATATAAGAACTTTGGTCAACAGGGCCAAAGTGGTAATTTTCAAAACTGCAAGGATTTATTGAGGATTGTTCAAAAATCCTTGGGGCCAATCTGCAAAATTCAAAAATTTAATTTTATAAAAGTTTGAAAACTTGCTAACTTAGCCATTCTTCCTTCTTTCTTCTTCTCCTTCACCACTCCTCCTAACCATCGGCGACCATCCTATCACCAAACTAAATCGACCAAAACACTCGCCACACTTTTGGCTATACTCGCACCCTACATGCAAGGCTGAACACCCACCTGATAAGCCACCATAAGAGAGATCAAAAGTAAGCTTCATTATGGGCAAGTGGATTTCTTATTTTCCAGCAACCAACTTTTACTCCAAAGAGTGATCTGGGCAGTACTCAATAGAGAAAACAGTGTGGAGGCATTTCATGGTAGAGAAATGCAACGGCGACGATGGAAATCTGCAATGGAGAAAGTGAGCTTTGAGGGCTTTGGTGTGTTTGTGGAGGACTTTTAGGTAGCCATTGTTGAAACTAACAGTACCATTAGAAAGCTCACATTGAGGCGAGCTCTTTGGGGTGTCAGATGACTTTCTGACAGCAGCAGCAAAGAGACAGTTTCACCTCTTCGATACAATGAATGCACTCGTGTCATCAGTTTGTGGTTTTGAAACTTTGGTGGCAAACTTTGGCATTTAGACTTAGTTGTGCCTTTAATGCATATATATATTGCATATGTTGTACTTTCCTATTTAAGTTGTATCTATGCCAAGAATAGGAGTTTGGGATGAATTAATATGTCTATATGTGTGTGTGTGTGTGGATCCCCATGTAAAGAAATATTGAATAGTAGACTCAAACTTATCATGCATAATACCAAAATTAGATTTAAAATGGTATTAATCCTAAGGATTATGTAATGAGATTAATAAGAAATTAGACCTTAATTTGTGGAATGGCACCTAATGATATTATTGGGGTTAATTATGAAGAATTAAGCAATTATTGCAACTCTAGGTTAACATTCGAATAAGATCATGTAATTAAAGATTATTCTATATTTTAATAAGTGGAATCGATTTGCACCTAAGATTTATTTTGGCAATGCTGATCTTATTAGCCATTATTGGAATGATAGTGCTAATTAAGTCATAGACTATCATGTTAATTGATTAATCGGTGAAGTTGGGTTATTGTAAGCATGATAGTATTATTTTAGGAGTAAAACTTAGATTTTGACTAAAATTGTGCTCTTTTGGTTAGGTGATGAAGAGATAGGTCCCAAGGACCAGTAAATTGCTGTTTTGATTACATTTCCTAAGATAACGAAGGTGAGGGTCTACCATTTTGGCCTTACTATACTTTTCTATTTTGTGGCATAACTCCTGTGAGGGTTAACTTGCTTGATTATATTTGCTCATGAATGATTGAATCATAATGCTCGCTTATTTGAGATCTGTACTTGATTGTGCACTTGATCGTAATCGATTTGCTTGATTTGTATAACTCTGTTAAGTAGCTCTTGTTTGTTCTAGCACCCAGAACTCTCATCTATATTAATCGGTACTTGTTACTGTTTTGTACTTGTTTCCATCATGAACTGCTATCAGATGCCTTGCCAAAACATTCAATTATTTTGTCCTATTATCTGGCTTGACTATGTCTGCTTGTCTTTCATATATTGCCTTGTCGGTAAATTTGATTGCTTGATTGGTACCTATTGTACTTATTGTACTTGCATGGAGACAGTACTTGGGCTAAGTGCCAATCCTATGCAGAATGCTTGGACAGATGGGACATACCTTGTAGTTTGGCTAGATGTCCATGATACGCAAAAAATATTTCCCTAGGTATCAATGATAAGCTAAGAATTTCCCCCTAGGGGATTGGTAGTATGCTTAGGATTTCCCCTTAGGCATCGCAATATGCCATATAGTCTGTATGGGCACACTAATTGTATACCAAGCTGTAACACTTAGGAAGTGCTTATTTGACTGGTATAAGGTGAACTGATATGCGTATCTTTCTTTATCTATTAGAATACATATATTATATGGGATTGCTCGTAATCTACTCTTGGAGCAATAAAGCATAAGAGCTTCTTGTTTGCTACTCTCATTCTTGCTTGAATCATAACTGTACTTGTATTGCTTGATGAGTTTTAAATCTGTTAAGATGTTCTTTTTCCTTGATATATTCCTATTCCTACTTAATATATTATCCTTCATTAAGTCCATTAGACTTACCCCCATTTCCCTTAATTTTGCAAATGGGATTGAGTAGGATTAAAAGTTCTAATCTTGCATGAAAAGATGCTTCTTTCGTAATAGACTAGGTGTGCTTATGTATATCTAGGCCATTAGAATGTTACATGTGAACTTAGAGATGTTGTGATATAATAGAATTGCCAAGGATACCTTGGGATTATGTATATATTTTGTTGTTCATTTAAGAATGGACCCTTGATGTGATTACTAATGTTTTGTAAGTAATGATTGAGATAAAAATTTCCACTGCTTATGGTATAATGATATTTGAAAGAAACTTGTTAGGGCTATTACTGGTATTACTGGTCTCGACTTAAGATTGAATTATTTTGATATTTCAGCTTGGGGTTACTCTGAGTGGGGTGTCATATTTGTGTGTGTGTGTGTGTGTGTGTGTGTGTGTGTGGATGAGTAAAGTAATAGAGTGACAAATGAATGAGTGATCTAATAGGTAGAGTGAGAAAATAGGGGGTAGGTGTGATTTTTAGGATGTAGGAATTTTTTAGTGAATTAAGAGGGGTTTTTTATGGATAAAATTTAAGCGTTTGGGAAAAAAATTTTAAAATGTACCTTCATTCTCAAATTTTTTTTAAGGTTAGAAAATATTTTTGGAAAATGTAGGAGAATAGTGCATAAGATGTATGTATGTTTATATATTGGCTATTAAACTAAAATTAAATATATAGTAATAAAAATGAGTTGATATAGTTTTTGTATTAATATTAGAATAAATGTTTAAATGATATCAAATATAAAATACATTGACATGAAAAAAATGGGTAAAATTAACTTACCCACATTACTACCACATAATAAAAATATTTAAATCAACTCAATTTTTTTTCCTAATTTATCCTTGTGCATAAACATAAAATTAAAATATTAAAAAAATATGAAGATCATAAATAACTACATTGTGAAAAATATAAAGTTTAACTCTTAAATAAAATGATTTTATAGAGGTGACGAAAAAAGATAAATATTTTTTCTATTTTAAATAGTAAATTGTATGTTTAAATTATTTTTAATATAAATTATTGTTAGAGGTTTTTAACTTATGCAAGACATGTTACTTAAATTTCACTTATATATACTTTGCTACACATACATACATATGTGTGTGTGTATGTGTTTATCCATAAATTATTTAAAAAATTAAATTTGAGAATGTAAATAACAAATATGGAAGAACTTATTAGACAATATAATAAGGAGTAAAGAATCATACATTAAGAAACGGAGTTACAAAATTAATAGAAAAGTCATACATATTAATTATATATGCTGAGTTGTGGCACCCCACCTAGGGTGATCCCTAAGCTAAGGCACCGCCAGTTCAAACTTAAGCCAAAATTTAGTGAGTCAACCCAAAAAGCCAAAATTTAGTGAGTCTTAAAGATAGCAGCTTAACTCTAAATCTAGAAGATCGTTACAAAGAATTCAACATGAAAATAGCAAAAGTCATATAGTCAAACTTAAACATTCACATAAAATCCCAAATCTAAGCATCTTGACTAGGTGTAATCTATATATACAATCAAAGTACCTAATCTATTGCAAAATAAGTCCTTCCATGGGCAAACCTCAAGCCCTCCGTCTTCATTCAAACCTATTTGGGAAGAAAATAAAAAAATAACAAAAGAAGGTAAATCCTAAAGATTTAGTGAGAGGAAATTAAGACAAACAGTCAGAGAGAAATTATTGGAGTAGCAGTTCAAAATAGATTCAATATCTAGCAAGATCTTACAATTAGAAGCAATACTATAACATAACGCATGCGATGCGAAATTTAACAAACTATTAGCAACTTTGTTCTTATTACTCCATAGAATACAACATTAGCAAATGGTAAAAATCAGTAATAGACAGTAACAATTAGTAACAGATGGTATACTTAATTCAATAAACGCGAAAACTTCCCTTATTATTCTACTACCCAAGCACTCGACTCGGTACACAAGCACATGGTTGGGTAAGTGGCACGGCCGATCCACATGCCAAATCCCGCCACTCATAGATAGCTACCTCTAACATATCTACAAGTTAGGATTTTTGCTGGGTACTAGACAGGAGACCAATCACCGTCCGCCTAAGCCACCTGGTTGTCTTTCCAAGCCTAGTCCTGAGCCTATCTCACCTCGTGGCATTCCTACAAGCGGTAACTCAACCAAGAGCTTCCTCAAGGCAAGCAAACATAATGCCAACAAATAAAAAAAAATTCAATAACTATTCAATAACATATTTGTGAACACTAGGCAGCAAGGTCATATAAATAGTGTACATAACGAGTTAAATAGAAGTACAGAATGAAACTTGGCCGTCAAGGTTGTAGGGTATACGGGACAAGAACAAATATCACAATAGATATTCTGAGCACCAAAACAAATATAATCAAATCCAATAGATAGGCATAGGAATACAAGCATTACAGATCATTCACTTTCCAAAAAGAAAAGACTAACCCCCATCTCAACTTCCATAGAAATGCTATCCCTGTCTTACTGCCCATCAGATCCTAGCTCTTCGTCACCTATTCGAATTAATGTACTTAACATCAAAATGCTTGTTTTGACCTTTTAAATAATAATTAAGCCATTTATACTCTAATATCGGTTGTTTTACAGTTAATATAATATTTTAAGGCTCAGTTTTGAAAATATCTTAAGGTAACACGCTAATTACGCCAATAACAATATAATACCTATGAAGGTCATATAAACTCTTATTAATGAATCAATTTAGATTCCTACATTACATTAGTCCATGCAACATTGCACAAAGTCGATTAAGATTACAACAATCAAATCTAACTATTGTTAATTCAATCTTTAATAATTAAGTCTCATATACATAAATTAGGATTTTAATTACCTAGTTTAGCTTAATTAATCAAAATTTACATATTATAGTACAAATCTATGTCCATTAAGCATTATGTATATCCATCCATGCATTCACTTCTCAGTCCCAATTCATGTTCTTTCATGTATTTTAAAACACAAGAATTGGTAAAATCAACAAGAACAATACAAGTTAATAGGTATTAGCCTCAACTCTATCTATTTTTACCAAAATCTAAGTTTCAAAACTCAATCACCAAAACTAATACCACACACACGATCACTGCGACAAGACGAGAAATCTATCTCTATGCCTCTATGCGCCATTGCGGCCAAAGTTTCTAACGACCACCACCCACTGACACATCTTGGCGAGCATAGTGAAATGCCCAAATTAATTTCTGATTTTGTTGCCAGTCTACCACTCAATTACACCAAAAACCGCCAGCTCCGCAGTCAATAACTGCCATGCCCCTTTTCATATTACTCTTTTGTCATTGCCCAAAACTTCAAATTGAAGCTACCAATTGCTTCTACTTGTCAATCTCGTCGCTTTCCACTCCTTGGTCGTGCCCAGTTGTGGCCAAAGTTGAGCTTCCTATTACTGCTACTGGTTACTCTATTTTAGCTATTCGCCATTGTTGATTCACCAAGAATTTTAGGGGACAATGGGTACCATTATGTTCGTCTAGTCAAAAGGAAGAGAATGGCGGATTAACTTTCGAGTTTCGTCAGTCTCTGGTGAGGAATTATTGGAGAAGAAGCTGCATGTTGCATGGATAAATTTGAAGAATTGTGGGGGGGGGGTATAAAAAGTTTCCAAAAATTCTAAATTGGCCCCTAAAACTTCTCTCAATTTATCATTTAAACCCCCAGAAGTTTCAATCAACCTTCAATTCAGCCCTTAACATATTAGTGCCTCATTTTGACAAAGTTGACCCAAAATATTCATGAATTAACCCTCAAAACTTTCAAAATTCTTACAATTAAATTTTTTCATATTTATGTTTTGATCCCCAAACTTTTTTATATAATAATAATAATAATAATTTCATCAATTATATTTGTTTCTTAGGGGGGTGACATGAGTGGCATGTGGCCCAATAGCATAAATCTCCCATATAATGTGGAACGAACGCTAGAAGTTCAAGCCCAAATGAGCTCCTGATATGTGTGCATATGTATAAATAAAAATGTATATATATTGAATAATGAATAATAATCAAATTCAATTATGGAGTTATAAAAGATGAACTAATATAATTTTTTTTACATTAATATTAAAATAAAAATTGATAGAATATTAATATATATATATATATATATATATATATGTTGATATAGATAAAAGGAATAAAATTAACAATATAATAAGGAGTTACAAAAATTATATATTAATGTAGGGAGTTACAAAAATTAATATAGAAAGTTACATATATTTTACATATGGAAATATGTTGACTTGAAGAAGACAAATATGAAAATATGCAATAGGGAGTTACATATATTAGATATAGAAAATATTTACATGGCAAATGTGAACAAAACTAACTTATCCACATTATTACCACATAATAAATATACTTAAAATAAGATTGAACATCATTTTACTTTATAGATATTAGATTAGATTTTGTGAGATTAAACTAATTTTCATTCGGGAGAACCTTAATTTTAAGGCCACGTTTTGATATAAAATTTGAATAATAGTGGCTATTGCAATATTGGGTGATAATGTGAGATTTGATTATTTATTAGTCTGTTTGATATATAAGATTAGCGTTACAATTAGACACAACTATAATCTACCGTAATCTCTAATATATGTTTGATATGTGAGATTAAATGTTTAAATGATAAAATTACCCTTGAATATAATGAGATAAGTTAAAAATAATAAAACCTTCCCTCCTCTCTTAGTGGGTATCAAACATGTAATTGAAGTAAACTGTGATATTTATACTATAAATTGTGACATGTAATTGAAGTAATTCTAACTCAAATTACATATAAAAATTATAATTACTTACAAAAAATTTTATTGAGAATTTAATAATTAAATAAAAATATAATAATTAAAGAGTATGTTAATTTTTTGGGTGGATATTTTTTTTAAATCAAATTTTAGGTGAATTGGCTTTGATTTTGACCCATTTTATACAAATTTAAACTTACAACCTAATTGAACCCACTTAAACTCAACCCATATTAAAACCATTATAACCAACCCACCCAAACTGATTCATATTATTTTAAACCCAGCTCAATCCAAAACTAAATAAATTAGGCTAGGACCATGATTTTAAACCCAATTTTACAACCCCTAATTTTTATCATATTAAATTAAAATTTTGATGATGTATACAATAAAACTTATTAAATTATTAGATGAAACTTCTAAAAGCATCTTAATATAATTTTCAATTACCTATTACATGCTCATTGATGATTACATAAAAATGATAAAAACCTCGCACCACTAGACAATAATTATCAAACGTCAGATGCAATTCCACTTCCCTAAAAATCAAATTCCCAAATGGAAATTTAATATTTTATGCTAGAGATATCCATATATATGGCATAGTAGATATCAAAAAATGTGGATAAAGCTTATGTACAATTCTTGAAACTACTATATTTTTCAACAATTCAACCATGCACTACCCTCGATTACATCAAAAGTAATAAGAATACAACAAAACGAATTTGTTGCGATCACGACTATTATTGACAGTAAACCATCGCCCTTCATAGCTAGCTTCTCCTAGCAACATTCTCAAGGTATACAAAATTACTATTTTAATTTTTATTCTAATTAAAAGATAAATTGTCATCAAACTTGAAAGTATTTTGCATTCTAAACTAACAAATTTCATCTCTTGTAGCTTGATATCACTGCCTTTAGACTAAACATTTTGCAAGCAACCTCTCCCACGAAACTCTTCCACGACATTATAAAGTACAATATTCTCTCCAGCATCTCAATGTCTTGCCCCCACGTGGCGGCTGCAGCAGTACAATTGAAGAAACCCAAAGGAAGTAGTAGAAATATAATCCACAAAAAGTCATGAATGGATTAACAAGAACACACAATCTGCAATCTGCAATCTGCAGAAATAACCTAAATGTTACTATATATACCCAAAAGTTAGGATCACAGACTAAGAAAGTTCAGCAATACTTTTGAAAATGACAGTTGGATTCAAGCACCAAAGCTAAATGCAATTGTGCAACCACTTGCAGAATTTACCATGCAATAATCATAGTTAAACATTTCTTAAGCAAAAAGTTAAAACTAATGCAAATTCAAAACAGCCAAAACTTAATTATAGTTTAATGCATTCATTGTCTGTTTTGCTGCTACCAAGAAGAACAAATGGGATAACCTGGTGAGATTGAAAGGTAAATAGAGAAGAGAATTTTCATCTGTACCAAAATGAAGTACAATCAAATATGCAGCAATTCACAAAGGATTTGTTACTAGAAAAGCTCCTTTAATCTTTGTAGAAACTTGAGATATTCTTGTGCCGAGGCCAAAGGTCCACAACTTCTGTGCCAAGTAGTAGAATTTATCTTTCCTTATACTTGGTGAACTCAAAGTTGAATTTGGATACCAGAAAATGCAGCAAAGGCTGTGGAAGAGGTGGCATCAACCACAGATAAGTCATTGGCCGAGGTGGCAAATGAGCTTCTGAATAATAGTAAACTCAAGGAAGCTGCTCAAGTAACGGAACATGCATCAATGCTACATAAAGGAGAAAGAAATAGTTTGCGTGGCATCAATGCAAAACAAGATTGAAAAATGAAGCTTTGAATCAAATTTTCAACTTACAAGAACATGCCAAGAACATTTTCAATCAAAGCATTTGGAAAGTAAATTCCACGGCTGCCATAAACATCCACACGTATTTATTTTAAGTTACAAGCATAGGGAAATTCCATGCTATGGAAAGCATACATGCATACAGCACAAAGTCATAGATGTACGAGAATTCAAGATAAAAAAATAAATTAGAGCTTAGATAGAAAGCTAAACAAACTCATATGAACAACTTCAAACACAAGGCAGAAACCAAATTGACACAAAAAAGAAAAGTGATTAAGGGGGATAGTTCCATAACAAGAGAAACCTGTACAACTACGACTCCGAAAAATAAAATCCAACCCCATTCAGAGGTTTTCATGACAAACCAGTCGTGTTGTTGTGTCGCCTACCATTCTCAACAACCTTATTGCGTGCCGTCAAACAAAAAAGGAATGGCGCAACGCACTGACCTGGAACTAGATGCAAAGAAAAACCCCATAATGTTTCAAACTAGTACTTTTTTTTGGTCTTATTCCCTCTACTTTGGCACAGCTACTGTCACGCGGTGACACACAATCAAAAGCTAAAGACATAATTATCTTTTCACATTGAATTAAGGTACAAAAGAGTTGGAAAAAACAACAAAGGATTGTAAATAGTTGGCAGACAGTCAAACCTATTCTGGCTGTTAAATTTTTTTAACTCCCAAGTCAACATTAGCCCCTATAATCTATACACCACACTGTCGATAGAAGCAATTTTCTGTTCTTTAAACCACAATGTATTATCTTCAATTATTGCTATATAAACTTGATTTCTCGTCACATGAATCACAATAAGAGGCAAATCCATTTTCGAGATGAAGAAGCATCAATACAGTATTGAACATCAGTCATCTACTCCATTCGTATGGGAAACAATGTTGTAAGAAGCAAAAAAACAAAACTTAAGACAACGGGTTCCATACCTCTCTCAAAACTAGCTTCGAACTATTTTGAGGATTTGTAGACGCCTTCTATTACGAGCTCAAGTCACCAGAATTTTTGAAAAACGAAAATCCCCATCAACGATAATACCATACACAACCTTGCAAGATGAGCAGTAATCTTTTTAGCTTGACAAGGGCAACTGAAAACATAAACAAAAAATGAGAGGAGTAAAACATTACACAAGAACCAGTTGGCCGAAAGGTTGAGGGTGCATCAGAGAGGTTTTAGGGTTCCAGATTGCAATCTATGAAAGGAAATTGGATTTAGGAGAATGGGATTTCCTTCGTTGTTGTTGTTGAGAATGTTTAAATTGAAGGGCACAAATGTCTAATCGCAACATCATCCAAGGGAAAATATGATTTTTTGAATTAAAAATCAAACAGCTTGAGGGTATCGCACCCCGGAGATCGGATCACAATATCGCCTAATTGGCTTAATAGCGACAGGCCATCCCAAACTGCGGTCCGGCTTGCATTTCCTACATCATCTATCAAACAGAAGATTAACCCTTTTAGCAGTCACCATTGAGACTAATATTAAGTATAAAACGAGCCCTAAGGCTGTTAGTTGTTAGTTTGCAATAGAGCTGTAAGAATTTGGTTGTGCTATCCCAACTATATTACCTTGCTAGATGCAAACAAAATATTTTATTTCTATTTTTATTTTATCAATTACCTGTTTAAATTGTATATCTTTCCACGGTGCATGCTTAATTGCTTATTTTAAACACAACTTTAAATGAGGACATTAAAATTGAATATTTTAAAAGAAATTAGTAATGAGGCCGTACTTTTTTATTTAATTGAAACAAACTAATTTATTATCTAAGGGGCCCAATGGCTGAATTTGACTTGTGCTATTATCCCACATTTTTCCATTTTCTTGGGCATTCTCTTTTTAGACGAAATTAGCATGGCTTCAAGAATTAATTTAAAAGCTTGATTTGGTTATTAGTAGGAATATATTTCACTTTGAAGTCCTTACATATATATTTATTATTTTTCAGGTTATGTTAAGCGAGGAGGAGAGCTAAACACTAATATATTAAAATAACTCTCGAGTGAATCAATTGTTTTTAGAAATTTGGACATGATTGGACTATGACTTTATTTCAACACTTTAACAGGGTGTTTGGGTGAGTTTACAATCTCATCAAGATATCTCATATAAGATGTTTAAAAATTTATAAGTTAATAAAAAGTATTTTATAATTTTTTTTAAAAAGAGTTCATAAAATTTTAAAATAAGATATTAAGAGTTTATAAATTTTTTTAAAAAAAGTAAAGAGGCCCTAACTTATTTTTAAAACCTTAACAAGCTCATTGTTTTTAACCATTTTAATTATAAAATTATCATTATTAATATCTTTTAATTTTTAAAATCTTATTTTATCCAAACACTTCAACAACTTATTCTAAAAATAAGATATAACGTCTTATAAAATATAAAAACATCTTATAAGGTGTAAGAACTTATAAGATGTTTTAAAAAAGTTTAGTCAATGATGAGGTTGAAAGTCGTTTATAGTGAAAAGGGTAGCATTTAGGCTAATTCGACCAGGGAGGTTGAATAATCCAAGTGTAATGTTTCCTCAAAGCCTGAGATCTACAACAACAACACATATTAAACTAACCAACGTGTCCCCAACGAAGGCACTTCGATGCTTAAGCTAGTTCTTGTCAAAAGAAGATAATCTAACAGAATATTAAAAGCTTATAGTGTATTTGGCCATACTTGGATTGTAGCTGGCTATGAGATATATATAGTCTTCTCCTGGTATGTAATATATCAAAGGTGCCCTTATCAAGTATAGTGGGCTTTAATCCTTGCCATGGGATTAATGATCATTCTAGATCTCAATACTATTTCAGATGGCATCATCTCCTGTTTGCCAGGATAAATAGTACTCTAGGTAGGCGCTTTCCTATTAAATATGGTGACAGGGTTGGTGGCAGAGTTGGTAGTAGAGACTGTACCAGCTATCCATGCCATTAATGAGGAAGTGTGTTAATTGTCAAAACATTAAATACGGTGAGGGTATGACTCAGCACCGACGTGAAGTCCTAGTCGATTATAGTCGAACAAATAGGGTGGTCAACTAGAGAGATGGTTGAACAGGCTAGAAGGCTTGAAGCCTTTCGTCGAATACGTCGAGTACAGTATGCTCAACCAAACGATTATCATCGATTGGTCTAGCTCGTCTGGGCCCAGAACTGATGTTAGGC
Source organism: Jacaranda copaia (assembly GCA_014898725.1). NCBI lineage: Eukaryota > Viridiplantae > Streptophyta > Magnoliopsida > Lamiales > Bignoniaceae > Jacaranda > Jacaranda copaia. Next base: position 328,585 of record JACGDI010005222.1, on the reverse strand, counting down.
TGTGCATGTTACGTGAGCCTACTATGGGCCTGTTTGGCTATTCCATTTTATAAGTCCCTCCATTCACAATCCTGGTCGAGCCTGTTGATGAGCAGGGATAGGGAGTAGATAATTGAATGACAGTTATGACTGTTGCAGCAATTATGCGCATTCAACCAGGGTTCTGTCAACTCGACTACAGTTGTTGAATATTTGACTAGGATTTTTGAATTCTCGACCTAGGTTCATGGTAATTTTTCTGCATTTAATGTGCCGATTACATCACAAAATATGAAGAGCTAGGGGATAGGGTACAATTTTTACTGCCGCTTAGGTTCCCGCACCCAGATGTCTATAAATATACGAGATAGAGGTATCCATTTGCACTTTTGCTGAAATTATATCTTATCAAGTCCTGCTTTCGAAGTTCTCCAAATCTTTCTTGCGCTTAGAATTTGCAGGATATTTGTTGTGAGTTGCTCTGCTTATTTGATCTTTTCTTCCTTTTCTTTTACGAAAATGTCTAGCAGTTCAGATAGCGAGGACATTAGGTCCTGAGGTGTAGCAATTCAGGGGGAAACTGGGATTGAAAGTGTGTCTGAAACAACCTATGAGGGTGGTTTGAGCATAAAAGGAGCTGTGTTTGGGGGCAAAGCTGGCTCGATTGATTTTTCTACATCCCGAGGTCAATTATTTACACCAGACCATTATACAAAAATAATTTCCAAAATATCCCCCACCGACCTAGTGTGAATTAGGAAAATGTATCATATTCATGAAAAATATGAGTTATTGGTGCCTGGGGCTCGGAGTAGAATACATCGATCTCCTAAAGGATGCATAATAGTGTTCGAGGGAGAGTTGAGATATGGTCTTAGGTTTCCTCTTACCCAAGCAATAGTCAACTTCCTAGTGGGTTTAGAAGTCTGTATAACCTAATCGCTCCCCAACTATTTCGCAACCTTTTATAGTTTTGCTGCATTGATGCATCTGTACAACCAACCTGCCTCATTCGCCAACTTTTCAAATTTATTCTATTTACCCATGTCATGGAAATCAAGTAGTACAGAGGAGTCCAATTTCTATTACTTAACAGCTCAACCCCATTGAAAATTCTTAGTATCCCCTACTTCTTCGTATGGCCAAGAGTGAAAAAAAAAATTCTATGTTCAAGGGCCAGAAAGTTTTGCCATTCCAAGGGTTTAGTGGAGGGGGCCTATAGAGATGCCGAGGAATCAAACACCTAGTTGGCCTAACACCTTTATCAGGGATTTGATCAAATTTGGGCATATGGAAGCCTCAGTTCTGATTGAAGAAATATGTATGGTGTTGGTTGGCTTATTGTTAGTCGAGCTCAACCTGCCCGCAGGCGATCAACTAGGTAGATATTCTCGTCGATTATGTTAATTATGATTATTTTTCTTTCTACTCAATTCTAATGCTTGTTGTTCTGTCTGTATTTACAGATTGAGAAGAGATAATGGCCAGAAGCTGAGCTGAAGCTTGAGCTAAGGCCTTGAGAAATGAAGAATGCCATCGAGCAATCATTGCTCGATGAGAGGCTCTCACTGCAGATCCGACTGCCTCCACACGATCAACATCCATTCTTGCAGTTCCACAAATCAAAGAAGCACTCGAGCCCCAATATGCTCGATGAGAAAGACTCGTGCAAAGCAGCCCCATAGGTCGAGGTAAAAGGTAAATAATCGAGCAGGGAAGCTTGATGCCAAAAAGGACAACAGGTGACAAGGGAAAATAGAAGGCAATGATAGGCTATGACCTATTTGGAAAACGTGGCGACGGGGTGCTATTTCAACTCTTTTGGTTGCTATCCCCTCTCTTTGGGTTCAACCCCAATAATGAAGTAGCCAACTTGACCTCCATCTTACAAGGAAGAATGACAAACATCAATGCCATGAAGTGGATGACCTCTGGGCCTTTCTTGTCTGACTAGCACAAACTAATTGGCCTGAGTTAAGTCGAGGCTCTCAGAGCACTGGCCTACCACTGTAACATGGTTAGTATGAGGTCGACATTTTCTCATCAAATTTTTTTTCATAGTTGTACTGTGGACTGACATTCTCATATTACAGATAGGCTAAATGGGCTACAACATCTTTCGTCGATCAAAGCTGGCATTAGCTGATCGGGAGGAGCTGTAAGGGGGAGGGAATATGGAAACCCTCAAGGTGTAGCTTGAGTTCTCCCAACTTCAGGTCGATCAGCTGACCTAACAAGTGATTGAGCTCAAGGAATAGCTAGACTCTAAAGATCAACAGTTGGTCTAGACAATCGAAGAGAAGAGCCGCATGGACTTAATAATAAAAAGGCTCATTTAGATCTACAGGTGAGCTATACCTCTGGTAGGGCAAAAGGTTGTGCATAATCCACCAAGGAGACATAGAAGGCCGTCGCTCAACACCTTCCCATGATGCAGCGCGAGATAGTGGAACAGTTTATCTTGAGCTAAACCTTTCAAGATGTGAGCATGATCATGTGACTTGATGATGCTCGCGAGGCATTCCACAAGGCTATGACGCAGCTTGAGTGTCTAGGTTATGCTTTTTGGCCTAAAAACAAGAGCAAAATAAGTCCTACGCTGAATGATAATTTATAACCTTATCTTAACCTCGATGTAGGTGAGGTTGACTAGGCACGGGAGACAGACACTGCAACCCATGCGCCCAATGAGCCTCTAACTGAAGCTCAAATGAAAAAGGCTAAGATCAACACGAGGTTGGAGTAGTTAGCCGATGAATTTACATTTGCAGAGGACTTTGTTGTCCAGCTGAGGGAGGAACAGGTCGACGTGGTGCAGTACATGCTGCATTCAACTAAATTTATGAGCAATGTTGCAAGGCCTTCCTAACCACCCCAAGTTATTTTGCCTCTTACCTTCTCACTACCAGAGCCCAACTTAAACTAGCTAGAGGGCGATCAAGTGGGTTCCAGCCAGAGTTTACCTCGAAGCTTGCTACTACATTGGTCTTTACTATTCTTTTTTTTTTTTTTGTAGAATTGTAACCAACTTCTTAATGAATTAATGATGTTTTTCATATCAATTTTGTCGACTAAAAGAAATCTCTTGAACTTCGTCAAATGTAACTTTATTGTCTCAATAGTATGGGGAATGTCTAATAAAATAGTTGGTTATCACAATCATTATCAGGAAAATCTAACAATGTTGTTGTTAACTTTGTTTAATTTTGACTAACGCATAGTTTTGCCAAAGTGTGCTTAGTAATTTGTTTTTCACAACTGTGTGGTCGATTCTCATTATTGTATGGTTGACTTATTGATTGACTACTTGGTTGGTTATTTGATTTGGGCTGAAAAGCCTTAGGTTTGTAGCTTGTAGCTATTTAGGATCGACATCATGGTTGATTTAAGTTTTGGAAATTGATTGAGTAGTATGAAGTTTTTTCTTTGTCAACTACAGGTCGATGCGAGATTGCAGCATTAGTTGCTCATTCATCGACTACAAGGTTGACAAAGCATTTGAGTGGCAGTATAATGCTACTAGTTTGTAAACTACGGGGTCGATTGAGAACTTCATGGTAACATAAAGCAGCTTATTGGCCAACTTTAGGGTCGACGTTGATCTTAAGTGGCAATAAAAGGCTGCTTATTCATCGACTACGGGATCGACTAGAAACTTTATGGCAGCATGAAGCTGCTTATTAGCCGATTACGGTGTCGACTTTGATCTTGAGTGGCAACAAAGGGCTGCTTATTCATGGACTACAGGATCAACTAAGAACTTTGTGGTAGCATAAAGCCGCTTATTGGTCAACCACAGGGTCAATTTTGATCTTGGTGCTTGCTAGATAAGGTTATAACAATACCTGCAAATGGTAACGATATGTTGGAACTTTATTCAAGTTGAGGAATACAAGGACGATTACACTATAATTTCAAATGTAGAATTTTCTTAAGTTGATGGTGTTCCACAGGTAAGGGAATTCATCCCCTTTCATATTAATGAGTCTATAGGCATTGTGCTTCGATACTTTGATAATAGTGTATAGTTTTTCCCATTTTGGGTTAACCTTGCCCACATTCTTGAAGACTTCTACCTTTTTGAGGATGAGGTCTTCAACCTTAAAATAGTGCAGCCTAACTCCTTTGTTATAGCTCTCAACCATCTTTGATCTGTATCGTTCCATCGTGTTATAGGCTTCTTGCCTGCACTCATCAATAATCTTTAGGTCGAGCTTTTTCTTTGATGTGTTTCTGAGTGGGTGGAAGTGAATGACTCAAGTTATGTGTTGTATAAGTTCGGAGAGGATGACTATCTCAGACCCGTAGACCAAACTATAAAGGCTATGACCTGTGGCTGTTCAAGGAGTTGTCCTTTATACCCACAACACTTCGAGGAGGTTGTCTACCCAGTTCGAGCCAATATTCTATATCCTAGCTTTCAGATGGTCGAAAATTATTCTAGTAGTTACCTCCATCTGATCGCTCGATTGAGGATTGGCCATTGAAGTAAAGTTTTAAGCGATTCCTAAGGCTTCACACCAACCTTTGGTGCTCCTACTCTGGAACTGAGTACTATTATTTGAAATAAGGACCTTAGGCAGATCAAAATGGCAAATGATGTTCTTCTAGATAAATCTCTTAATAGCTGCATCTGTTATCTTAGAAATAGCCTCAGTTTGGACCCATTTAGTAAAGTACTCGACCGTGATGACTATAAATTTTTTGCTATCTAGTAGCAAGCTAAAAATATTGATGCCCAACTGGTCAAAAGGCTAAGAAATTTGGACATTGATCATTGGCACTATAGGTTGGTGTGGCAAATTTGAATAGACCTAGCATGATGTACATTTTTGTGCAAAATCCACCGAGTCTTTCAATAATATTAGCCAAAAATATCCGTACCTGATTATTTTGTGGGCTAGGGATCTTTCTCCAAAATGGTTACCACACATACCTACATGAATGTCCTATAATACCTCTAGAGCCTGGTCGAGATCCAAGCACCTTAGGGGGGTCCAAAAATTGACCTCTTATACAACTGACCATGCTCGTCGAGCACAAACTTGGCAGCTTAACCTTGAAGGCATTGAGCCTCATTCCTGTCCTTGGGGATGGTGCCCTGGCTCAATTAAAGTTTGATTAGGTCCTACCAAGAAGGTATAATCCCCTCAATGCTTGCTATCAAATTCTCCTCAAAGGGTCCAATTGATGGCCTATCAGCGACCAAAAATGTGATCTTTCTATCTCTCGTGCCCCTGGTTGAACTTACAAATTTTAACAAGGCATTTGCCTGCTCGTTCTTAGATCAAGGTACCTGACTAAGGGTAAACTTTTTAAATAACTGTTGTGACTTTCTCACCTTGGCCAGGTTATAACTCATCATCGAGTTCTTAGCTTCAAAATTTTTGTCAACCTGCTTGGCCAATAGCTGAGAGTCTGTAATGGCAACCAGGTGCTTGATACTCCGATCGAGCACCATTCTTATTCCAGCAAGAAGGGCTTCATACTCTGCCTCATTATCTATAACTGCATAGTCCAATTTTATTGCAAAATTGTATTCCTCTGTGGCTGAAAAACAAAGAGCAACTCGTACTCCTCCTCCAAATGTGGTCGAGGATCCATCAATATGCAAAGTCTAAGCAAGAGGGGCTTCACAATTCTTCTCAGGCAAGCCAACTCGCTCGGCAATGAAGTTAGCCAGAACATGTGCTATGATGGCGGTTCTCGGCTAGAAGGTGATGTTGAACTCTCCCAACTTAATGGCCTATTTAGTTAGTTGTCTAGATATGTCAGGCTTTAATAACACTTAATTTAGTGGTTGATTGGTTAACTCTATAATGGTGTGACTAGAAATATGGCCATAGCTTTCGAGCCACGATGACCAGTGCTAAGGCAAATTTCTCGATCTCCAAGTAATTATGCTATGGTTCTTGAAGGACTTGTTGCAATATAGACTGGTTGATGGGTACTGTCTCTGGTTGAGACTAAAACTTAAGCTGATTAATGCTTTAGAGACCGCCAAATATATTTGAAGTACTTTTCCTAATTCAAGTTTTGCAAGCATGGGAGGTAAGGACAAGTATGGCTTCAACTCGACTAGCGCCCGATCACATTGTTCACTCTACTGGAAATCTAATTTCTTAGCATTTTTGAGAATTTTGAAGGAAGGTGATAATCCTCCTGACTAGCCTCTAAACATCTCTAACTATTCGCGGAGGAGTAATGTCGAGAATAGCTTAAATTTTCTATGGGTTTGCCTCAATACCCTATTGATTTACCATTTAGCCTAAAACTTTACCTCCATAAGCTCCGAGCATACACTTGTTTAGATTCAGTTTCAAACTAAATGCTCTTAAAATTGCAAAAATATGATCGAGGTCGAGCAACTAGTCTTGAGCCTTTTCCATCTTTACAATCATGTCATTGACGTACACCTCCATCGACTTCCCAATTTCATTTCTAAACATAAAGTTGACCAACCTTAGGTAAGTTGCTCCAGCATTTTTCAATCCAAAAAGCATGACCAAAAAGCGATAGACCCTATTAGAAATGATAAAGAAAGTTTTATCCCTATCCTCGAGAGCCATGAAAATTTGATGGTGGCCTTGAAACACATCCATCATGCTCAACAACTCACAACCAACAGTTGAATCAACTAATAAATCTATTCAAGGCAGGGGATAAGGATCTTTAGAGCATGCTTTATTTAAATCTGTAAAATTTTACACATTCGCCATTACCCCTCATTCTTTGGAATGAGTATAACATTACAAAGCCAAGAAGGATATTGAATTTCTATATATAACCTACATCTAGGAGTTTTTTGACCTTCTCCTTGATGATTTGAGTCTTTTTAGCATTAAATATCCTCATCTTCTATCTGATCGATTTGTATGAGGGGTCAACATTAAGGCAGTGCACAATCATATTAGGGTCAATTCCTTAGAAGTTAGATGCTTTCCATGTAAACACATGAATATTCCTCCTTAGGAAGTCAACAATAAGACATTCCAGATGAAGGCCCATGTCTGTCTCGATGTGGGTTGTCTTGTTGGGATTTTTCTGTTCAAGCTCAATGGTTTTCAATTCCCCAATTGGCTCCACCCTAGTATCTTCTAATTTTCTCTTCTTGTTAACTTGGGTCTACTCGATTTTGCTACAGAGGTGTCCCCCAAGGTCTTCAACTGTGGTCGAGTTTTCTGCTTGCTTGACTTGATCGAGATGTTGTAACACCTCCAAACCTCTTTCATGTTGCACAACAGCTCCTTTGTGCCCGCTAAGGTCTAAAATTTGATCTTCATGTGGTAGGTCGACATAATGGCACAAAAATTATTAAGGGCTAGTTGACCTATCATAACATTGTAAGCAAATAGGGCACCAACCACCAGATAGTTCACCATTAAAGTTCTCCTTCGAGGAGCCTCCCCAAATGATGTCGATAGATTGATGGATCCTTTCGAAATGATTTTTGATCCCCTAAATCTGATTAGATGGGTTTGCACAGGTTCAAATTTTAGTTGGCCCATATTCATTCTTTTTAAGGTGGAGAGGAAAATGATGTTGGCCGAGCTGCTATTATCGACCAAGACCTTGCATACTTCAAAGTTAGCAATCTCAATAGAGACTACCATAGGACAATCTGCTCTATGGTTGATATTCTTACCCTCGAGATGGGCCAAGTCACTGTTGGTGAATGAGATAAGCTCTATGCTTGTCGATAGGTGGAATGTTATTTCGACGAGCAAGGCTTCAGTCGACTCCAGTCTTCTCTAGGTTTGCCTTCAGGCAGATTTTGAGTCCTCCCCAATGGGACCTCTCATGATCATGTTGATCACTCTTTGAATGGGCAGATGATCCTCACGAGTGGATTTCTTTCCTTTGTCCTCTCTTCTAGGGCTAACCGACCTTTTTCTACGGGAATTCCAATTAGCTTTGCTTCCTTTGACTTACATGTCCACTGCTTTATATTTCTTGAGATGGCCCTATCTTATTAGCCTCTTACTTTTATCCTAGAGGTTGAAGCATTTATCAGTGTCATACCCTTTCTATTTGTGGAAGTGGCAATATTTCTTGGATTTTTTCATTGCCTCAGTCTCCATTAGTTTCCTCAATTTTTGAGAAGATTATAATATTGAATGGCATATGGGACCTCTCTCCTTGGAATGTTCAGGGATGTGTAGTCATGGAAATATTTTATTGGAGATCGACCTCTCTCTCTGTGCTTTTGGTAGTCTCTCTCTTTCTTCTTTTTGTCGACTTCGGAGGATCTAAACTTGAGCTTGTTCGTCTCTTCTTAGGTTATTTATCTTTTGGCCAGGTCGACTAGTTCCTCCATCGATCTAGGGCGTTCACACACCAATGCATTGTTGCATTCCTTATGCCTAAGCCCCAGGAATAGTACGTCAATCAGGAACTCAATCCTGGGATTATCTATCTTGAGGATCACTGTGTTGAACCTCATGAAGAAGTTACGGAGGGACTCCCCCTCGCTCTGCTTAATGGTATAGAGATGAGTGTGGGGGGGGTTTCACCTTCCTCATGCTGGCAAATTAGTGCAAAAGTTTATCACACAGCTGGTCATAAGAGTATATCAACGAGGGCTCGAGCTTCACAAGCTAGTCAAGCACATTGCTCTGGAAAGTAGTTACCAACATCTTGGCATAGATATATTCATTGTTTCCATGCAGTCGCATTATATGTTCGAACTACATCAAGTTCTCATTGGGATCCGTCGAGCCATCATATCTCGATAGTCCGATTGGGACCTTAGCATCAACAATAATGCGCTCATCGATAATCTCTTAGATGAATGAAGAGCCTCTCTCCCGACAAGACCTCTAAGAGCCCTTTAGATTGGGCGCTCTATCAGTATTTCTCCCTGAGATTTCGTTGAAGCGCCTATTCAGTTGTTAGACATGGCCTCGCATGCTCGGCCCTATTGTGCTAAGCCTCAAGGTCTATAGATTCTTCCATATCCTCGTGATAGTCACACTTGAAACATTCGACCCTATTACTGCGGGGCTCGATTAGGTTGAATGTGATCAATGAAGTCAGTGATCTCCTCCCTCAACTCTGGTGCCTCCCTTTCTCCTAAGAGCGTCTAGGATTGGCTTCACGTCGGGTTGGTGACCTCCTGGACTCCTGGCAACCATGGCTGTCCTTGGGGGACCTATCTTTTAGTGGAGGCGGTTGTGGGGGGGCACTAACAGCTGGGGCTAGCATGGTGGTGTGCCATTTAGTGCGGCAGACAGTTGGGCTAAGATTTGAGCAGAGATTTGCTCGCTTATTAGCTGCTTCAACTGGAGCATAGTTAATGTCACAATTTGCTCCTAAGAAGTGTTAGGGCTTAGAGCATGTACACTTTGCTGGGGTAGAGGGGGAGGTGTAGATGTGGACCTCATGTTCTCTTCCCTTTCTAATGCAGCTCTACATGTGTTCACTATTTTTTGTTGCAATCTCAAGTGTTTCCCATAGATGGCGCCAAAAATGATGAGTTTGAAAGTCATTTATAGTAAAAATGGCCGTGTTTAGGCTAATTCGACTAGGGAGGTTGAATGATCTAAGTGCAATATTTCTAGAGATCTGAGATCTGCAACAACAGCACACATTAAACTAGACGAGGTGCCCCCAGTGAAAGTATTCTGACGCTCAAGTTAGTTTTGGTCAAAAGGAGATAATCAAATAGAATATTAAGAGTTTTATAGTATATTTGGCCTTACTTAGAGCGTAGCTGGCTATGAAGTATTTATAGCCTTTTCCTGATGTACAATATATCGAACGTGCTCCTATCAGGTGTAGTGAGTTTTAGTCATTGCCAACGGGTTAATGGTTATCCAGATCTTGATACTGTTCCAGGTGACATTATCTCCTATTTTTCAGGGTAAGTATACTCTAGGTAGGCGCCTCCCTATCAAAGATGGTGATAGGGTTGGTGGTAAAGTTGTTGGCGGAGACTGTATCAACTGTCACATGGCATTAATGTAGAGGCATGTTACTTATCAGAACATTAAATGCAACAAGGGTATGAGTCAACATCGGCATGAACGTCTTGGTCGATTACAGTTGAATAGATGGAGTGGTCGACCAGAGAGATGGTTGAACAAGCTGAAAGGCTTGAAGCCTTTTGTCAAATGCGGTCGAGTACAGCATGCTCGATCATATGATTGTCGCCGATTGGTCTAACCTATTTGGGTCCAAAACTAATATTGGATTGTGTATGTTAAGTGGGCCTACTGAAAACCTATTGAGTTATCTCATATCAATCAAATACTCTCTAGGTCAACTTATCTGACTCATTCATAATATTAAGATAAAAAAATAAAAGAAAAAAAAATATGTTCACATAATCATCCAAATTGTGGAATGGTTAATTAATCTAATAGTATCATTTTTGTATTTATATGCATGATTTTTAAAATTTAAATCATAATGATTCTAGATGCACGAATGCATGTATAAATGGAAAAAAAAAATACCACCTACAATTTGGTATATGTAAAGATAATTTTTTCCTTTTCTCTTTTTAACTTTTTTTCCTCTCCTAATTATTTTTTTTTTCTTCAGTTGTATCAGTGTCAAAATTGGGAGAATTAGAGAGAACAAAAATAAAAATAAAAAATTTAAACTAATTAATTTTAACGCTTTACAGTAGAGGAATCCGTTTTAACGACTCCTTCACAAATCACACGCTTTATTCAAAAACGTTTAACGAGAGAAC
>JACGDI010005222.1:305690-317818 GCA_014898725.1 Jacaranda copaia | reverse complement strand
GACCAACCAAACTGGGTCTTGAAAAGGCAGTTCGAGAACTCAGTGAGGGCATAGCAGGTGGTGCAAACCTGCAGTGGCTTGGGGGATGGCAAAGATTCCGTTGGGTTGCGAGCCGGTGGTTGGCTCCTTAACGCCGTCGAAGAAGCGGGAGTATAGGGTGACTAATAGACTCCAGGAAGGCAAACGCCCCATTTACGCCGTCGTTTTCAACTTCATCGACTCCCGTTACTTCAACGCCTTCGCCACCGCCGGGGGCAATCGTGTACGTAATCGTTTTTAAACCTCTGCCTGAGAGTTTTTCTACTTTATTATGTGTCGTCCAATTTTTTTCATGAATTTCAAAGATTGTTTTTTTGACCTTACCCTGCTAAACAAAAAAGAAAAATAAAAAAAAAACTTGAATGGGTCTTGCTTGCCTATTTTCGTTTTTGATATTTTCCCGTCACAATTTTGGTGCTGTGAGAATGATTGTGTTAACACTTGTGTAATATTTTGGTACTTTTTAGGTGACTGTATACCAGTGCCTCGAAGGTGGTGTTATAGCTGTACTGCAGTCCTACATTGATGAAGATGTAAGAAATTATAGCGCCTAATTTACTGGATATGAGTTTTTAATAATAGCACGTATCCTCAGACAGCATCTGGTATGCCGCTTGCTGTGTAGGTCAGAAAGATGAATCCTTTTACACTGTCAGTTGGGCTTGCAATATTGATGGAACTCCATTCTTGGTGGCTGGAGGACTTAATGGAATTATTCGTGTTATTGATACTGGCAATGAGAAGATATACAAGGTACCTTTTGCCCAAAAGCTAAATATTGACCTTACTAGTACTTCATTGACTATAAGATAGAATTGAAAGAACATAAGGGAAGAAGAAAGAGGAAAACAGGCATAAACACTTTTAACTGTGTATGATTCTTTATTCTACTTTGTTTTTGCTTGTCCTTGTCCATCTGGAATGGTAGATGCTACCCCATCCCTTTTTAATTTTTTGGATTTGTGAAGTAATCGATTTGGCAGTAGAATAAATCTGAATTCTTCGAAAAGGAGTTAATTTATATTTCATCTCTGTCCTGATATTCATGTATGCAGAGTTTTGTGGGTCATGGGGATTCAATAAATGAAATTCGAACTCAGCCACTGAAACCATCACTTGTTGTGTCAGCAAGCAAAGTAAGTGCTTTAGTGATCTCTCTGTGTATGCACCAGCTTAATGCGAATAATGAATATATAGATGTGATGTGACCCATTACATGCACTGTCTTGTAAAATAAGAGGATTAATGATTACTTCTTAGTGTGCACTTGCACAAAACTTGTTTAACAAAAAAATGCATCAGGATGAATCTGTACGGCTGTGGAATATTCATACTGGGATATGCATTTTGATATTCGCTGGTGCTGGTGGGCATCGCAATGAAGTTCTTAGTGTGGTATGTGAACACCATATTCAACTTGACTGTTCTATCTCTGACTGTATCTCTGTCTCTTTTGGATGAAAATGGTCTTTAATTTTTTGGAATATGGGGCTTCTGTGCTGAAGTGGCATTTTAGCATCTTATTTTTCATGGGTTATGGCTACCATAGGACTTCCATCCATCTGACATATACCGTATTGCAAGCTGTGGAATGGATAACACTGTCAAGATCTGGTCAATGAAAGGTAGGGTGGTCCTATCTTTTTAATGTACCTTTTCAATACAACAAAATTGACTTGCGAAAATGATGAATGCAGTGTGTTTGAGATTGTTGCTTATGATTGTTCAGCTGCATTATGGCTTCTTCTGGAGTCACCTAACTGATACTACAATCCCAGCTGTTTTGCTTCTTGGTCTTTTTCATTTATCACGCTATATAATTATCATATGTTCACATCTCACAGTAACCCAATACAATCAATGTTCAGTCACATAATTGATCAATTGGTAACTCTATTGTATGGTTGTAAATTGAGATGAATTATGTTTGTTTTTCTATCCACAACATTTTCAGTAGTAAGAATTCTTATCAAGCTTTTTGCGTTTTAAATATGACTAGTTCTTAAATTATACTGTGTTGTGAAGTTCTAAGAGCTTTTTGTGTCTGTTCTTTCTGATTTTTTTTCCTGACTGAAAATAAGTTGTGACTCTGGATTGTGTATATTGTTGTTAATACTGCTCATTCTATCATTAGCTTTGTTTTTCCTCAATGGATTTGCAATGTATCAACAAATGCCGTTTTAGTTGTTTAAATTGAACGTGGAGTTGTTAGCTTGCAATTTCGATAACATGAGTCCTTTACATGGGTTGATATTGGTTGATATATATTGTTCCTTTGCAGAATTTTGGACTTATGTAGAGAAATCGTTTACTTGGACGGATCTTCCTTCCAAGTTCCCGACGAAATATGTGCAATTTCCAGTTAGTTATAATTTATTCTTCTCTCTATTTCTCCTTTTCCCTACATGTAAGAGATCGAGTATGTGTAATGTCTTAACATTGTTGTGAATCTTCTTTCCATTTTTTTTCAGATATTTATTGCGTCAGTACACACAAATTATGTTGACTGCAACAGGTGGATTGGTGATTTCATACTCTCTAAGGTGAACTAGCACAACCTTTTTCTCAAAATAATTAATTATAATAGCACTTCTCCATCTTTATGGTATTCTTTCCACTCATCCATCATTCAATTGGGTAAATTTAAGAGACACTTGACTTGTGTTTTTGCGACAGCCAATAAAATGTTGGTATTTGCTGACTTAAAATGCAATAGAATTTGTGAATTACTTGATGAAACATATTCACCAGTCCTTTTAGCATATCTATACTAGGGGCTATTATACTTTCATTCGGAAATCCTTTTTGCATATCTGTATTAGGGGCAATTATACTTCCGTAGAAGTTCTCAGCTAGAAATATAGTGAACTGCTACTATTTGTGTTTCCAAGTGGCATAAACAGGAATACAGTTGAATGTTTTCATTGAAACTTTTAAGGCACCTGGCTTGGAATCCTAATGCCTGCCTGTCCCTCTTTTCTGGAAGTAAGCAATTTTCATGCTCCATTGGCAATAATTTGTTCAATACTTGCAGAGCGTTGATAATGAACTTGTATTATGGGAACCAAAAATGAAAGAACAGTCTCCTGGAGAGGTTAGAATGAATTTTTTTGTCTTAAAATTTGTTTCTTTTTTTTTTCCCTAAAAATATTTACATGCTTATGGTTTGTATTGAATGGTTTTATTCTTAGATGGCATGATAGCTGACAAGCAGTAAAATGATTTTTGTTCAGGGTACAGTTGACATTCTTCAAAAATATCCTGTTCCTGAATGTGATATTTGGTTTATCAAGTTCTCCTGCGATTTTCATTACAAGACAGCAGCAGTAGGTAATTCCCATCTTTACAATGTACCATATGTGCATTATTATATTCCGCGCCTGAAGATTTGACATTGAATTTTTTGAGATTAATCAGAACCTTCGACTGTGGCATGTGCCATCCCCAAAAAATCAAAGCTACAAGTAATCCATAATCTCATTTCCTTTGAATTTAATGCTGTCCAGGGAATAGGGAAGGAAAGATATATGTATGGGAAGTTCAAGCCAATCCCCCGGTTCTCGTTGCTAGGTCCGTCTCTTTCCTTGCTTAATTTCTTGTCCTTTGTACTAATAACAATATTCAGATGTATGTTTGTGTGAACTGTTTGAATTGCATATTCAGATTATCTCATGTTCAGTCGAAATCTCCAATTAGATTGACCGCAATGTCCTTTGATGGAAGGTAAAAATTCCCAACCCCGTGTGGTTTCTCCAATTTATATGATGTTGGTGCCTGTAACCTAGTGTTATATATGTGGCATAGCACCATCCTCTGCTGCTGTGAAGACGGAACAATATGGCGCTGGGATGTGGTAGCAAGTTCTTGAGCTTCTTAAACGGTGTTTTAGGGTGCAAATTACTAGGACTATTTTCATCCACACTTAGGATGACATTTTGTGCTCAACCAAGAAGCTGTGGAACCGTAACTTGGCTGATGAATAACTGAAACCATGTCATACCATGATTGGTCAATGCAACTGTGCTCATACAAGCTGCAGCAAAAGGCACTGGGAGCTGTCCTTTATTTATTTTACTATAAATATTATGTCATTTACCATTTCAATGAATGGAAAATAACTTGTTTTGGAAGTGATATATTGACTCTCTTCTAAATGTGTTAGTTCTGTGGATGTGTCTCATCATTTTTGACTTTCTCCGTCCGGTTTTCTCACTTCCATGGCCTCATTTCCTTCAGTTCAGTGTGAAAAATTAAATGTCTTTTGTCATTCAGTAATTGGTTGGACTTGAAATAATTCTGAACACCTAATGAAGGCCAAAAACTGTCGATTTAAAGTTTATTTTTTAAATGGTGAGCTTTCCTTTGTTTTTCGTAACTAATTTTCTGAATCTTGTATTGGCGCTTTCAGATTTTATTTCCAGTTGAAACTACACACCTGTATTTCCAGAATTGAATCCGTGCCGGGAGTGGAACTTTTCTTTTACATTTGGAAAATTATTCTTTTACATGGAAAGTTATAAGTTTACAAATCAATTAAATATATCAAATTATAATTTTATTGTATCTCACATACAATGAACAAATTATTTTTAGCAAACAATTATTATACTCCGAATTATCAATTCAGTAAATGACAAAATATGAAAAAGAATAAACTTCAATTTGAACTATTCATTTATTTTGTCATAATTTTTTTAAATATATAACACCTATAAATTTTTTTGAAAAATTCATTTAATAAATAATTTAAAAAAAAGAAAAATAAATAAAAACAATAGGCCACGCCTCTTGCATGTTAAAAAACAACGTATATATTAGCTTTTGTGGGGAGAAATTCCAAATTAAGAGGCTTGGCCTCATGCGATGCCTCTTAATCCTATTAAAAAGAAAAAGAAAAAAATGCTTGAAGGCCACGCCTTACAATAATTTTACTATCTTTTCAAAATTATGGTAATTTTGTGAAAAAAAAAAAGAAATTTAACATTATTTTTATAAATTAGCCTCATTCCGTCTCCTTCATTAATCTAATTGTAGTTTGGTAGATTTGTAGTTCCTGGGGCTTGTTGCAGTAATTGGTCCCAGTTTTCCTACATTTCTCGTACTCTCTGTAAACTCCATTTTCGACTTTGCTAGCTTTTACATTCTCGCTCATTGCCTATTAGCCTCCCATGGCGGCACGGACAGCAGCGGCTCGCCTAGCTGCAAACCTTGCTCGACTCTCCACTCCGAAATCAGCAGCCAACTCCGCCCAACCCTCAATCCCGATCCAGCGCCGTGGTCTCACAGACGATGGCGGCAAGTTTTCCAGTTTGGCCTCCTGCTTCACTTTCGTTACGGCAATTAAGCTTAAATTTTCAGTCATTTTTTATTTTCCTGTGGCCTCTCACTCTCCGGTTTCTTTTCTCATCATTATATATTTTAAATTTGTTATATTTACTTGTATTTTATGTTATTTTCGTGTTCATAATGTAGATCATGGTTGCCCACAAAAGGATTACCCGTTGAAACAGTGGAACTGGTTGGGACATTGGAACTTCAATATCTAGTTTTCCGTCCCCTAAACAGTTGAATATTTTACATTTCAGTCATTCATTTAGATGTTTAATCAAGGTATGTTTGGAATATTATTCGTCTGAACTACGGAGAAAGGAAAGAGTAAAATTTACAAACAGGAAAATAAATAAAGAGAAGAGCAGGAAGACCATTGACATGCATATTTGTTTCCTTTGAATACTGAGTGAATCCCCTGTTTTTGATTACTGAATATTTTAAATACGTCAACTTTGAAGGAGCTCCCTGTAGCTATGCCCCTGATTTTTGCGGCATTCATAAGTTGTAACCTACTGATTAATTCTTTCTGATGTATTTTGATGTTCATTTATGGGGGTGTAGAATTAATGAAATTGTAGATCATGTGCTGATTTCATGTGTACTGCAAGGATGGAGAGAAAAGCAGATGCGAGGGGAAGCACAAATAAGATTCTAAGCATATGATTCGGTAATTGTCAATTAGAAGTTCTAAGTATCTTTCTTTTCTTGAACATGAAATTATGAGAAATTCATTGAGCTATATGTGATTCCAAGTGTACAAGCAACGAATGATATTGTCTCATATTAATGTCTTAGACTGTTTCCTCTTGAAAGCAGATAATAGTATGAAGTTGGCGCTTTGACGGTAGTCAGGTACATTGATGGAGCAGTAATAAGTTCCTAGAAGATCTTTTGCAGCTTGCCTACAAGGCAGTTTAGTACTTTTAATCCCATATGCATTTAATAACTAAGCCTCTTCATGTACGATGGAAGATTGTGCTCGATTCCCTCAAGTCTTATCTTCTTGCAATTGCACTCCTTTTGCATGTATGCTTGTGACATATCAGTAATTCAATGTCTATTTACTAAGAGCCTTACTTTTTCGTGAGTTGCCTGAAGCTTCCACCTCCAACAAAAAATTAAAAATAAACAAAAAGAAAAAGAAAAGAAAGATTTTTGTTTTAAAGGTTGAGGTTATGGTTTGCCTAGATATAGTTTCATCAACCTGACTAGCACCTTTGGTGTTTTGCAGAAGGTGCTTGTGTATCTTTATACTTCTGGGTTGTGCTATTTCCTAGGATTCCAATTCGCCAAATGGGTCAAGAAAGTAGAGAAGGAAGAGGTACAAATTCATTGCTATATGTTGTTTATTTCATAAGTTAGTATTTGTAGTTTAAGCTTTAACGTAGTACATTGATCATCAAAAATAGCTGGCAATGTAAGTTTGGTAGAGAGGTTGTTTGGTGCTACATAAGGCATTCTTTCTAACATGATATTTCCTATTTTTCTTATTATTTAAGCAGAAAGTTGGAAAAGGGGCACAATAATCTGGAGGATGGTATACATCGGCAATACAGTTGTAATTTAGGGAATCAAAACTTGAGATTCTAGGTGCAAATTATGATCTATTTTAGATGCTCTAGTTGCAGATAAACTCTTGAAAGGGTGAACTGTGTTGCGAATCCCATTTGTTTTCTTTTGGATTGCATAGTGTCGTTCTAATACAAGTTCAATTTTTCTTGAACTCGCACTATTAAGTTGTAATTTGCAGTTGCGGCTCTACTCAATTTTTCTTGAATCTCAGCTTTTATGCGTTCTGTTGCATCTTCCTAGGGCTTATTTGGTTGTGTTTTCTCAAAACTTTTTCCAACTCCCAAAACAATACCAAACAATCAACTTCATTCCCTGAGCTACACACTCTAAACACTTTTTTCTACTCAAAATACCCTCCAATAGCCAAAAAAAAAAAGAGCATATCCATTCCATCATTTTCTCACTCTATCTTTCATATCAACTCATTCATTTCTCACTCCAAAAAATTAAATATAGTGTCATATTTTTTTAAATAATCTAAAATATTCAATAAAATATTAGTAAAAAAATTAACATAATCATTTGAAATTTTTTTAAAAAATTAACTGTAATTTAAAAATATGATTTTATTCATTTTTCCATTTTAGAATAAAAATAATTCAATGTATTATTTACTAATTACAAAATAAATATGTTAAGTATATTACAATTATTTTATTTAATAGTTAGTATGTAATTTTATTATTTTATTTATTTCTTATTTATAAATTTAATTTTTTATTGAATATTTTTTACACTAATCATTACAGATTTATATTTAATTTTTAGTTTAATAGAATTTATATTTGTAACACCCCAACTGGGAGGTGCCAACCTAGTCGATGTGCTATTCATTCTATTCCATGAGCTTTCTAGATAAAAGAAAACAAATCTTTCAAAACCTAAAATATTTAATTTCCACAAGTGACATTCATCAACAGTTAAACTCGCTACTGGGAATATCTTAGTTCACCCTTGACATTTCCAGAACCCATATATCATATCCATATTTGTAACTCAACAAATGACAATCTGTATATTTATATATTCATTAAAGCCATTACCTTATGTATCATGTGGTACGGACTCTTGCCCTCACTTTTTCCTACCTAGGGTAAAGAACAAAAAGAAACAATATAAAAATGGTAAGTCCAAATAACTTAGTGAGTTGGAGGGTTGATGATTGACTTAAATATATTCTCATGTCGATCATGCATCGAAATAGAAAGGTTTAATTTTATATCATCTCTTTAACTAAAGAAGGAGGTTCCTTTCCCCAAAAAGGGGAACAAAAATCTATATCCATAATTTTCATCAGAAGACTATTTTTAAAGCTTTAAGCAATTCGTCTCAACATTGTCCCATACCAATGATAAGACTTTACAAAATTCAGTGCCATTTGTCAATGAGGTTGTTAAACTTTGAGACAGTAAATCAATTTTCATGAAACACTCAAGATCTAAAATACAAATATCAAAACATGTCAGAGCAATTTCACAATAGGTTGTTGGTGGTTCTCCGAGCTTATCTCTCCACTTTCAAAAATATAGAAATTTTTATCCCTCCAATTCCCAAGTGATCAGCTCAAATAGTTGATCAGTCAGTAGGCGTGGCTAGCCACATGCCTTGTCTCGCTCATAAATAGCTACCTCCAACTAGCTATGAGATAAGATTGTAATAAGTAGGATATCAACTGTAGACTAGTCACTGTTGGTCCGTTCTACCCTGCTGTCTCCTAAAGCTGATCCCAGGGCTCACCCCTAAGGGTATTCAATAATTAGTATAGTATAAAAGATCCAACAACCATCTCAAACAATGTCTCAACTTGCCACAAAACTAACGAGCACATGAATAAGTACAAGATTACAATTTACAGTTCCAGAAGGCGAGCATGATTTTAGTAAAACAATACTCTACAAAATACATATCATATTTTGTCTCACAATCATCAATTTTAGGTAAAATAGTATAATTCAAGATCAACCTGGAACCTCAATCAGTGTGAAGGGGCAATGTGCAACAAATTTCGCAAACAATTTACCTTTTTTAAAAAACTTGAGAAGATATGCGTTAGATTAATCAATTGGTTTAGGAATTCTATACTTCAACACATATAGGATTAAGTAACAAGGATATAGACAAGTATATATACATTCTTTTCTCAGTAAAAAAAGTCGTATTGTCTAGTATAAACTCACTTGATGGTATCAAATGGTGGAGCTTTTCTCAATGAGCTTGATAGCTTGTTTCCTTGTTGCCTAGTTATTCCAAAGGTATTGTATAAGAAGGATGTAAACTAATGTTACTTAATTTCCTAAATTATGGTGAATAGGTTGGCAAATAATTTTATTAATCATAAAATCGAATTTCAGAATATTCAAGTATGTTGGGCTTTTTGACTGTCGTTCTCATTTCTATTTTCAATCTATTTAACCTTTACTCCACTAAATTAATGCTTACATAATTAATTCTAAATTAAACTTCATTTTTAAGTCCCCCTAATCAGGAATAACCCATTTAGTTAGATTTTATCCATAGACCCAATTCTTAGTACCTATTAGATTGGATAGTTAATTTAACCTATTGTCTTTAAATTGTCATATTGCTTTGTAATATGATCCACTCTGACTCCACTTCCATGTGCAAGTTCCATTTTAGAAAGCTTATAATTCATTTCCCAAATTTGATCCTTAGTTTAATAGTTACAAGGACAAATCTTCTAAATCTAAGTTAACCGATTTTCAATTTAAATCAATATAAGGGCCTAGTCTCTTATATAGTTGTTTAGGTCATTCCAATAAGGAAACAGAGCCATTTTTTCTCAAACATTTTGAGCCTATGGCTTGATTGCTTCAAAACTAAATTCTAAAATTACCATATTAAATTTTAATATAGGTCTGTCACTTCGTATCTTACTCTCTCAACACCATCCAATTAAATTCAAAATAGGTTGTCAATTGGTCGAATTTAGATTGAATCATACTGGATCCGATTCTAAATCCAATAGTGATAAAAGATTCGAATCCGAATACTCCCAAAAATCATATATTTGTTATTTTTCTAAAAAATTAGTAGAATATAAATCCAAAACATTCATCCTTAAAAAAACATACACACAACATATTAACGAATAAATTTTTAAGTTTATTTATCATATAAAAGTAATAATAGAAAATAACTTAATCACATTCATTTATCATATCATTGTATTTTAGGTTTTGCTGCTGATGCAAGTGCTTATTTGACATTATAAATGCATAAATACTTGATTTTTTCAATCAATTAATTATAAACTTAAAGTTTTATAAAAAAAAAAACTCATTTCAATCAAATTGAGATTTGCATTGCATTCTTTTATATCACAATATTCAGCGCTCCTGCTCATTTTTTTCCTACATCATTTTTTGTTATAAAAATAAAGAAACAAGTGATGCAATTATAATGTAAATAACCTACAAATCTAACATTTTATATGAAAATCAGTTAATATGATGTATTGCATAGAAACTCATTACTTTTTTGTCCAAAAATTTATTTTGGCGTTGTTATAAAACCCTATGTATATATATATGTATAATACTATATATATGTAACACTATATATATTTAGATTTAGATTATTAATGAATCGAATCGAGTCAAATTCATATTCGTTCCATTTATTTTAATTTTTTTAATCAGATCATATCCTTTGAATCTTTTAATGGTTAAAGATCCTAAATTATTGGATCGAATTTAGATTGGATTCAAATTAAAATCTGCTTCATTAACAGCCCTAATTCAAAAGATTAATCAAATAAAATTTGATTAAAGGCTTTTACCCAAATTACACCAAATCAAAGCTCGAATCGAAGCCCGAAAGTAGTCTAATTAATTGGAGTATTTGTTTCTAAAAACTTCACTGGAACACCACCACTGTGCCGCCGTCGACTGCCGTGAACAATTACCAGAGATGAAGGTTGCCACCGTTGAAAGATGTGCCTCCTTAGGGTGAGCAAAACCCCTAAATCAATTTGCCAATGGTTGCCATTTGATTGCCCGTCGACCCCTACAGCTT
Organism: Jacaranda copaia; assembly: GCA_014898725.1. Taxonomy (NCBI): domain Eukaryota; kingdom Viridiplantae; phylum Streptophyta; class Magnoliopsida; order Lamiales; family Bignoniaceae; genus Jacaranda; species Jacaranda copaia. The sequence continues at coordinate 306,841 of JACGDI010005222.1, read as the reverse complement.
TACCTAGCACCATCGAACCCAATTCTCCCCCACCGTCACTCATTTTGAAAAATTAAGACCACCTGTAACTTGCCCATGATTTTTCAATGATAACCATCAGAGTTCATTGAATTTTAATCACCGAAAGAGGTTGAATTGCCATATCCACCGTGTGGTCCACTAGCCATGAGGTTTCTGATGAAATCTGAGGTGTTTTAGGTCATTTTTTGTATCATTTTTATTCCTGAAGATGAAAGGAGTTTGAATATGGCAGTAGTTCTGTGTTCTTTACTCGATTTCCAATTGTTCACAGGTGAGGTGGGATTTGGGTTAGCTTTAGAAAATTGGATAAAATTCCATCATTTACATATATGTAGAGAGATATTTTCCATAATTTCTAATTAGCCACGGGAGATTTTGACCGCCTTCAATTGAGCCCCTCAAATCGTTGGCCAACATCAACATGACCCCTGATATTTGATTTAACCCCAAGGTTTTGTTTTTCACTTATTTATCCCGTATCGTCTAAGATTTCAATCAATCAAGTCCTTACTCTATTTATAATTCAATCCCTTCTCCTTTAATTGAGTCCTCCAAAAATTTTAATATAAACTTTAACCTCAAACATTTATAATCCTAAGCAATTATATCCTCAATTTAGTTATTTTCTAATGCCTTGACCTTTAATATTTGTGTTTGGTTTCTAAAATTTAATTAACATTTAATTAGGACCCAATTTCCTTACTTTATAATTTAGTTTGTTGGATTACTTGTCTTGCTACTAAATATTAATTCAATTTAAGAGTTCTGAGAGTTAGGGTGTTATAACATTAATTATTATCAATTTATATTAAATTATTTATTAGAAAAGTAAATATATTTGATATGGGATAACCCAACAGGCCCAAAAGGCCCCTTTGTACAAATCAGACAGCTCACGAAGCCCAATGTAAAATGATACAATCCAGCAGGCCCAACAGGCCCAAGATCAGAGGATTCAACCCACTAAGCCCTGAGGCAAGTCACTTTGGTCGACCTGTATCAACCCCGTATAAGAAGCCCTGTGGTCGACTCGTATCGACCTAAGGGCCTCTTCCCAAAGTTTTGTGTGATAACCTAGTGGCGAAGTCAGATTGATCGACTAGTATCGACCCCATATGGTAAGCCGCGAG
>JACGDI010005222.1:261085-305590 GCA_014898725.1 Jacaranda copaia | reverse complement strand
CTGCCAACAACTCTGGCAGAGGCGCGCTTCTACTGATGGTACTGCCCAGGAAAATAGGAGATCGCGCTACGTGGCCCAGCCCCAAGATCTGGGCAGAAATAACTATCTTACCCTGGCCATGAGGAAAGCCCAAGTGTACCTGACAAGGGCAATTGGGTAAATTCTCGCCATTATCATATTATAAATTAGGCCAACACCACCGCGCTCAAGGTATTGCAAATTTACTGTTTACTATATACTCTCTAAACACTCTCCATCTCACCGAAAACCTAACTTGAGCATCGGAGTGTCTTAGCCGGGGCAACTTCGGCTAGTTTACGTTTACTCTTGTTGTAGATCTCAAGCCCAATATCACTTAAGTCCACCGGAGTTCCGAACCATCAGGCTCATTGCAGCATCAATATTAATAAACAATCTATTAAAATATAATTAATATTTTTGTTAACTTGTATATTTACTAGTGATATACTATTAACTAAAGTCTAATTAAAATATTATTTACATTTGTAAAAATATTAATGGTTACACGGTAATCAAAATATTATCAATATTATTTCAAATATTGCTTAATTAATTACTATTAATATTATTAATTATAGAAATTTTAAAAAAAATTAATTAATAGTGCATAATAATACATTTAACAATTTTTTTTGTTTAATTATCATTAAATACGATTTTATAATTAAATATTATTATTTTAATTTCTTTTGTTTTTATTTATTATATCAAATTATTATGTCATACAATTTCCTTAAATGTATTCTCATGTCAATCATGTGTTGAAATAAAAAGGTTTTTATATCATCTCTTTAATTTAAGAAGGAGGTTTTTTTCCCCAAAAAGGGGAACAAAAATCCGCATTCATAATTTTTTATTAGAAGACTATTTTTAAAGCTTTATGCGATCCGTCTCAACACTGTCATGTTCCAGTGATGAAACTTCACAAAATTAAATGCCATTTCTCAGAGAAGTTGTTAAACTTTGAGAGAGACAAAATGATCGGCAGGCTTTCAGACATTAAATCGATTTTGATAAAATGCTTAAGATCTAAAATATAAATATCAAAACATGTCAAAGCAATTTCACAATAATCTATTCATGGTTCTGCAACCTTATCCCTCCACAATAAAAAACACAAATATCCTTATCCCTCCAATTCTCGAGTGATCATCTCGGACAATTGATTAGTTAGTAGCCGCATGCCTGATCTCACTCATAGACAACTATCTCCAATTAGCTATGAGACAAGATTGTAATCATAAGGTATCTATCATAGACTAATGACCGTCAGTCCATTTCGCTCGATTGTCTCCTAGGGCCCATCCCCAAGGGTATTCAATAATCAATACAGTATAAAATATTGAAAAGCCATCTCAAACAATGTCTCAACTCACCACCAAACTAGTGAGTACATGAATCAATACAGGATTACAATCTACAGTTCAAGAAAGCGAGCATGATTTTAGTAAAATAGTACTTTGTAGAATACATATTAGATTTTGTCTCACAATCACCAATTTCAAGTAAAACAACATAATTTAGGATTAACTAGGAATCTCAATCAGTGTAAAAGGTGAAATGCGACAAATTTTAGAAGTTGTTTTCTTTTTTTTTAAACTTGTAAAGACATGCATCAGACGAATCATTCAGTTCAAGAATTCTACATTTCAACACAAACCAGATCAAGTAACAAGGATATATATATATATATACATTCATTCTTTTCCCAACAAAGAATTCTCATACTATTGAGTATAAACTCACTTGATGGTATCAAATGGTGGAGCTTTTCTCAGTGAGCTTGATAACTCATTCCCTTGTTGCCTAGTTATTCCAAAGGTATCGTATAAGAAGGATGTAAAATAATGTGGACTTAATTTCCTAAATTATGTTGAATAGGTTGGCAAATGATTTTATTAATCATAAAATCAAATTTCAGAATATTCAAGTGTGTTGGGCTCTTTGACTATCGTTCTCATTTCTAGTTTCAATTAATTTAACCTTTACTCCACTAAATTAAATGCTTACATAATTAATTCTAAATTAAACTTCATTTTTAAGTCCTCTTATTTAGGAATAACCCATTTAGTTAGATTTTATCCTTAGAACTAATTCTTATACTCCATCGAATCGGATAGTTAACTTAACCTATAGTCTTTAAATTATCAAATTGATTTGTAATATGATCCACTCAGACTACACTTCCATGTACAAGTTCCATTTTAGAGAGCTTATAATTCGTTTCCCAAATTTGATCCTTAGTTTAATAGTTACAAGGTCAAATCTTCTAAATCTGAGTCAACCAATTTTTAATTTAAATCAATATAATGGCTTAGTCTCTTATATAGCTATTTAAGTAATTCTAATTTGGAAACCAAGCCTTTTTTACTCAGATTTTCCTAGCTTCTAGCTTGATGGCTTCAAAACTAAATTCTAAAATTATCTTGTTAAATTTTAATATAGGTATGTCACTTTAGCTCTTACTCTCTCAATACCATCTGATTAAAATTCAGAAAATTAATTAAATAAAATCCAACCAAAGACTTTTACCTAAATTAAGCCAAGTCAAGGCCTGAATTGGAACTTAAAAGTAGTCTGATTAAGTGCAGTATTTGTTCCTAAGCACTTCACTAGAATGTTGTCACCGCCACCACCAGCTGTTGTGCACTATTATCAGAGATGAAGCCATTGTCGAAAGGTGTGACTCATTTAGGTGAGTAAGTAAAGCCCTCAAATCAATTTTCCTATTAGTTGTTGTTTGGCCATCTAATTGGCCATTGAGCACCGTAGCTTTGGCCCAGCACCACCATATCTAATTGTCCCCTACCATCACTCGTTTTGCAAAATTAAGACCACAAATTGCTTTCTTATGATTTTTCAACCATAACCTACCAAAGTTCATGGGATTTTAGTTGTTGGAAAATGTGGAACTACCACCTCCGATGCACGGTCTACTCTGGTGAAATCTTTAGTGTTTCAGGTTATTTTTGGTATTATTTTATTCCAGATGATAAGAGGAGTCTGAATATGGCAATAATTTTGGGTTTTTGTGGTTGATTTTAGGAGTTTTTGACCGCCTTCAATTGAGCTACTCAATTCCTTGGTCGACTTCAACATGGCCCCTAATATTTGATTTAACTCTTAAAGTTTTATTTTTTGCTAATTTATTCTCTTTCTTTTGAGATTTCAATCAATAAGGTCCTTTCTCTATTTATAATTCAATCCCTTCCCCGTCAATTGAGTCCTCCAAAAGTTTTAATTTAAACCTTAACCTCAAACATTTATAATCATGAGCAAATATGTGCTCAATTTAGTTATTTTCCAATGCCCAACCTTTAATATTTATGTTTGGTCTCTAAAAATTAATTAACATTTAATAAGGACCTAATTTCCTTACTTTATAATTTATTTTGTCAGATTACTTGTCTCACCACTAAATATTAATTCAATTTAAGAGTTATGAGAGTTGGGGTGTTATAATCCTCTCCCCTTAAGAGATCTAGTCCCTATGTTCTCATCTAAAATTTGATGCACTCTCTAGCTATCTTATCATTCGAAAGATAATTCTATTTTGGGTTCATTTTTCCTTTAATCCAATCAGTTCCTTGTATTCTTTCTCCTCTCTTGAGTGACTAGTACTTTGTTGTAAAAAAGTAAAAATTCTCCTTATTGGAATTACTATCAAGAGTTTCTTCATCTACTCACTCTCACTTGAGCATTTCACGTTTCATCATGTGGTTGTGTTAACTTTCATCTCTCATAACCTATGTTCAGATTTTTATCCTATTAATACCAGTACTTATTTCGCCATCCATTAAACATAAAAATCTATACTTCCAATAGAAAGCGTTTGCCATTATCTTAGATTTGCCTAGATATGGTACATTAATGACAGTTTCTTTTCTTTGTCCGTAGATTGTATCATGGTTTTGCTAAAGCAATCACTATTACTACTTATCTCATGTCTTGATTGAGATGATCTATTCCTATATCTCAAGTTTTTCCAATGTATGTGAAATCCTTCTCTCACGACAAGACATTTCTCTCAAGGCATATGTGTATGTGGTATTTTCTTAAATTTTCCAAATAAGGGTAAAACTAGTACCAAGATTAATCTGTCTCTTTAATTCTTGAAATTTAATATATCTCTCCATTTATTCAAAGTTTAGTCCTTTTTCAATTATTTCAATTAGTAGATCTACAACCTTAGGAAAATTATCTGACACTTATTAGTGGATCACTATTAGTGGATCTACAACCACTACAAATTGATCCCAAAACTTTTAAACTAATAAAATAATCAAAAATTCATAAAAATAAAATAATATATAAATTTGCACCAATCATGAAATATCTAAAGGTGTTACAGTTGTCTCAACTAATTCTATTTGGGAAATATAAGCATCCCAGCCAATCACAATTTGTGAGGACTTTCTGTCGACTCATTAGGCCTAGACTTCAGCTCGATCTAGACTAGAAAATCACACCATCGGTATTGCTCATTGAGCAAAGTACAAGTAAGAGCAAACAAACCCAAGCATAACATGCAATTTCAAGTAATCCAAGCAAAACATGCATTTTAGATTATCTTTATTCCTCCATTAAGCTTACGGCTTATCCTATGCACACATCAAGAATTAAAGTCCCAATATTTGAGCCAAGAGTTTTGGCTTTACAGATTATCCATGCACTCCACAAGGATTAACATCCCATCATTTCAAGGGTTTTAGGCTTATAGCCTATCTATGTACTCAGTCAGGATTAACGTCCCATTATTTCAAGGGTTATCGGCTAGGCTATGGCTTATCTATGCACTCAGCAAGGATTAATGTCTCGTTATTTAACATGTTTTCCCCATATACAAAACTCTATCTATTGGAACAATTAATAATCATTTGCCGAGAGGGATATATACATTGTATAGAAGAAATCAAGTATGCCAACAAGGGAACAAATAACAACAAAGCACGACTCAAATATGATGACAAGGTCAAATAGGTGACAAGCAAAATGAATTCAAATTGGACGATATCAAATGAGACAATGAAAGTTCTTAACCCTAGAATAAACATACTAAATTCTTATTAGAAGCAAAATCAAGGAATCAAACCCTCACATGGGTATAAGAGTCAATCAATAGATAACATTTAGGGATTCAAATAATTTATAGAATCAAAGAGTCTAGAAGATTAGAAATAAGTTTAACCCTTACAAGGGTGTACCACAACAGCAGGTTGGTTAAAACAAGTGTTAGATTGGTAGACCTTTACAGGGTTCAACAATTGATAGATAGTTGTAATAAAAATAATTACCAGAGCTGTAGAACCTCTTAGGGGTTCAACAAACAACGAGTAAGCTTATACAAGTCAAAACTAGGGCGGTGGAACCTCACCTCAATTTCAATAGAAAATGGCTATCTTTGTCTTACTATTCATAAGATTTTAGCTCTTTGTCACCTAACCAAAAGAACGAGCTTATCATCAAAGCACTCATTTTGACTCCATGATCATAATTATATGAATAACAATCTAAAATTGATCATAATACAATTAATACGGTATTTTAGGATTTGGTTTTTACCTTATCAATCGATGATATATTAATTGTGTTGACAATATCGTAATATTATGAGAATCATAATTGCTTGATAAAATCATATTCCTTTTTATAACTATCCTTACTTTATCACACAAAATTGCTTATAACAGCCTAACTATGGTTTATAATCCAAACTTTGCCACTCAGGGCTCATTTACATAAAATTGGGATTTTCATTACCTAATTAACCTAATTAGCCAAGATTATTATATGCTATAATAAAATTCGGGTCCACTAACTTATATAATTATATGTATGTTTCAATTTTTCTAGATCAAATCGCTTGTTCTTTGTTTGTACAATATATTGCAAAAATCGGAACTTTATACCCAATTCCAACCATTTACCCAATATCTTATTATTGAGGCTTAATTTCCATGATTAGCTTCTGCACATGTGTTCCTCACAATGAGGCGAAGATTCTGTCTCTGCACTACTGCCACCCCATCGTCTATCGTAGTCGGAGATAGTAACTACCACCACCATTCGACATGTCTCAGCGAGAGGAATCAAAACCCCGACTTAATTTTAGCTTTTGCCATTGAATCACCGCTCAATTGGCCGAAAAATGTCACAGCTTCGCCGCACGCCGCTGTGCTGGTTTTTCTTGAATTTCGCTTGCTTCGGTGGTCCGTTTCTGAAATTGAGGGTGCCTACATGATCCTTGAGCTAAGCCCAATAGAACACACTACTCAAACTTGAGCTTCAGTAGCTATAACGAAGAAACCCATTACCACCATCACATATGAGACTTCCAGCTCCATTTTCGACCACTACACAAGTTAATTTTATAAGATTTTGGTAGTTTTGAGTTCCTTGAGTTGAGAGAAGTAAAATGGTATATAATATAGTGAGTTTTGTTGTTGGCTAAAGGATGTTGCCAAAGGAGGAAGACGATGGCTGCATGTGCGAATTTGAAAGAATGGAGGGGGGATGCAATTGCTATATAAAGAGAAATTTTTAGAAATTATAATTTGAACCCCCATATTTTTCTCTAGCTCTCAATTAGGTCCTCCAAAGTTTGACAAAACTTCAATTCGATCCCCCCGACTTACTTAGTGCCTAACATTCACCCCTTTGACCAAAAGTATTTCCAATTAGACCCTCAAAACTCTTAAATGTTTTGTACTTAAGCTTTTCCTTGTTTTCATCTCGACCCCAAAACTTTTAAAGCTCAATAAAATTTTAAAAAAAATTATTAAAATAAATTTTAAATAAACTACCACCAATAATACAATTTGTAGGGGTGTTACAATTAGGAATTTTTTGTAATTTTTTTGGATTTATTTGCAAATAAGTCAAACTTTAAGGGGTTTTATGCTATGAATCCAAATAAAAATTTTAAAAGTATTAGTGGTCTTTTTCATAAATAGATTAAACTTGAGGAAGATTGTTTATAATTATATAATTGTCCCTATCAAAATTTTAATAAAAAATTGAATAGATAACCGTAATTGTTAAAAAAATAATATATTTTAGACCAAAGTGGTCAGGATCCAAATTTTAGCACCAGTAGTGCACACAAGGATCTATTGTGAAATATGAAAAGCAATTTTCCCAATGAATGCATATGCACGATACGTCGTCGCATGATTGTTCAGACTTCTACGAGCCACACGAAACGTTGCAAAGATAGGATTGGTTTCTCGTCTTCATTTCCAATGAAGGAGATAGGAAATTACAATCCATTTGGATTCCTTCTCAGAACCCCTTCTTATTTTTTATTTCAAAATAGAAAATTAATTATTTTTTCTCATTTTCAGTAAAAATACCACTTATTTTTATTTTCAGTATCTTATATACCTATATCATTATCCTATTATCACAACGATCAAATTTAAATTTAATTTACTATAATGTATTCACTATCATTTTAAAATAATTAAAGTATTTATATTTTTTTGAAAGTTATGGCTTTTGGGTACAAAAGAAATAAATCATCTAAAATTTCAGTCCAATACCTATTATAGTCATTATTTTATAACAAAACATCCAAATAGAAATTCACTTTCATTTATAAAACACTAACTAACTTTTTAATTTTTGAAAATGTTAGAAGTGGAAAATAAAGTGAAAAATATACCCAATCGAGCCTTAGGGCCCATCTAGATATGTTTTCAGTCCCCACTTTCTTTTTCTTTGCTATTTGAAAATTGAAAACCTTCCACGCTATCCAATTTTACTCAAAATATTCTTTACTTTCACTTTTAATTTTTTTCTAAATACATCATATTGTCCTATTATCACATGAATCAAATTCAAATTTAATTTAACGTAAAATATTTAATATTATTTTAAAATTAATAAAATATAAATATATTTAAAAAAATATTTTTTTTAAACATAATAAAATATAAATCAACTAATTTTTCACAAAGGGCCTTAAATTTGACACAGTCACCCTATATACGTTGGTGGATAACTTAATGTCATATCTACTGGCACCATTCAAACCAAGATAAAATTTAATGAAACAAGTTGCAGAGAAACGTAGGCCTTGTTTGGTTGCTAATTTTCAATTTGATTTTCAACTCTTAAAATTTAAATAAATAAAAACTGCACATTCGTTAATTTTACTTACAAAATATAAAATTTATTTTTTCAAATATTTTTATTATTCATACTCCTAAATCATTTTCTAAAATTTCAATAATTGCCTCATCATTATAGACTATTGTGACGCATCTAACGTGATACTTAACAGCCATGTTTTGAAAATCGGACTGGTCGAACTGGTAACTGGTGGTCAGTTCGGTCCGATTGAAGTATAAAAATCAATGAATGTCAAAATCAGTCAAAACTAGACAAAATCGGACTAGTTCAGCTGGTTCACTTGATTTTTTTTTTAATTTTACATTTTTTTATGAATAAAAAAAAGTGAAAAAAAAAATTATAAGTTAAAAATTATGATTAAAGATTTTGGACGTATAATTTTTTGAAATATGAATTTATTTTCTTGAAATTTAATGAAATAGTAGTTATATGTAAATGCTTATGTTTAATTTATTATTTTATTTTGTTTAATCTTTTTTAAATTATGTTGAATATTTAATGCAGAAGAATATATTTTTTCTTTGAATTGAAATGAAAAATGAATGATTACTTAAATCAATATGTAACATTATTTTTTATTTATTTATAGTTAATAAATTATGAAATAGTATTATTTTCTGAAAAAATGTACTTAAAAATAGTTGAAATTAAGTAAGTTGAATTCTTTTTCAAATAATATTCTTTTTATATCAATTAAAAGTTTTATTTTTTATAATATTAAAATATTATATATATTTATAAAATTAAATACAATTATTATGTCATTATGATATCATATTGGTTCGACTACTGATTGAACCGACTGAATTAATAATCAGAAAAATCATCAATTTATTGTTTAAATGATCGAACTGATTGAATCAATAATTAAAAAAATCATCGATTTATTGTTTGATTCAATTTTTCAAACATTGCTTAATGGGGAATGTCACAATTTCAACCTTTGGAGGCACTACATTTTTATACTATTAAATTTATCAAAAACAAACATATTTTTATTGGAGATTACCTTTTTCCCAAAACGCGGCAAAATTTTTGGACAGGGGAGGGAACTTTTTAACCTCTTTTCGGCCCCTTTCACTTTCCTATAAATATTTTTTCTTTTTTTTCCTCTGTAAACTTTGTTCTCCTCCACGCTGAAACCCTGGTTTGATCATGTTTCTTTTTCCCCCCAAATCGGTGCCCCTTACCTTCTCTAGTTTGCATATTCCCTCTCTTTGTTTCTCTGATATGCTCGCCCATGACTCATCTGTAGCTCCAATTAAGGATTTGCTTACAATTGCTGCTGAATGATGAGTGCTAAACTCTTTGTGTCCTCGGGTATGTTTTCTATATAAAATAGTTTGCGATTCTTCTTCTTCTTCTTCTCTTTTGTCACTTGAAAAAATAAGGATGTTTGTTTATTTTTCTCAGTTTCAATTGGTGTTCTCGTCCAACCCTAGTGTCTAAAAACTAAATTTTTATTGCAGGGGCTGTTTGAAGTTCCTCTCTCTATTGCCAGATTTAATGATTCAGATAAGAATATTGGTTAGTGTTTTTGAAAATGGCTTGCTTTTGTAGTTTATAAGCAAAATATTTGTGCATTGATGTGAGAACTTGTGGCCTTTTCTAGGTTTCAGATTATTCATATTCTTGGTGTTTCATCGTAGCATTGATATAGTACAATCTTAGACTCGGTAAGCTATCATATATTTCGGCAATAACTTTGTACAAAATCAAGAAATTTCTTCATAGAAAGTCTTGTTTTTTCTTTTTCCTTTTTCTGCTCTTTTCTTATGATGCAATGGCAACAGTTGATTTTAATTAGTCCAAACACAAATAAGACCAAAAAAATGGTTGATTAGTAGGTATAGTTCTAATTATTTGCCACACATCTCATGTGTTCTGATGAGTCATCTTTGACTATTTGTCATTACTATTTAGAATAGCATGCAAAACTTTGTGCTTGCATTCATTTTGAAAAGGTGATGATGAATTAATTTCTTTTCCTAAATCAACTATTCCAAAGATTCCTAGTTTATGGACTGAGATTTATTGAAAGGGGAAATGTTTAAGAGACTATGGGATTCTTTCCAAAGCATGCCAAGTGGATAAGAGCATTGTGGATAAGCTCCAAGCAAATTTCATAATTTCATTATATTCTATGATTTGTGTGTCTTAGTTTTCTAGTTTCGAAAACCAATAGAAACTGTTCTTCATGTTTAGTTTAGTGGAATATTCTGTAGCCACAATAGTAGCAATATTCATGTAATATGGCAACAATATTTTTCTGTTTTAATACAGTTTGGCCTTTTTGGCAGTTTGAATTCTATTATTTCACTATCGGTAAGAATTAGATCATAAAAATGGAGTGAATAATCGCACTTCCCTTGATTAACAGGTAATTAATACTCCCGAGACTACTGATATGTGAATGTAATTTAATTGCTGAATATATGGATGCAATCAAGCCCATAATCCCTAGAAATGCTTTCTGCATGTGTTTTTCCCATTTCTTACCACTGCTGAGAATAACATAGAAACTTTTGTGAGTATATATGATTTTGGGAAGATGGAAAACAAGTTTTAGAGGAGATTAAGGCAAAAATACAGAATTTTTAAAGGTACTAGTATAGGATATTGCTCGAAAAGATACTATAAATAAGTTGGTTAAAATCGACTAAGAAGAATTTTACTTGGAAAATACATTCAGCAGAACCAAACTTGTCAATGGGTGAATGCATTTTTATTTTTGGTCTCATCCTTTTACTTTTAGTTGCTTAATATCTTTTGTATTGCTTGCACTGTAATCAGATGTGACTGGAGAGTAGTTGAATAGATCTTCTCTTGTTCATGATGGCTGATCAGATTTGAAAAGATGATGTCTTTCTTTTGTCTTACTGAAACATTTCTTGCTTTTGTTGAAATTTATATGAGCAAAAACTCAACACTTGATACTTATTATGGATATAACTGATACTGATTGAAGAAAATACCCACTCGTTGAAAATTTATGAATTTGGCTATTCTAGGATGCCAATTGTTTGTTCACTGACTTTTCCCTCTTTACACATAGTTGACTGTAGAGTTTTATTGCATTAATAAATTCTATCATTCCTGTCAAAATTTGCTTAGGTGGTTAGTTCTTAGCACCTCATCATGAACTGCTAAGGTATCCTATTCGACTTGGGGGCAAATTTTTATATCCTAAATGGGCAAATTTTTCTGTCCTAAATGATAATTTTTTCCAAGTCTTTGGCCTATCTTTAAGTTAATGCCTAATCCTTGTGCTGTCTCTGTTTCTTCCTTGTTTAATTTTCTTTTTTCTAGCACTTTCAATCTCCTTTACTTGGACTTCTCTTGGGCAGGAAACAGATTGTCTTGGGCAAAATCTCCATCAAGCTGAGACAAATCAAGTATTGAGAAAGACCAAGTGGTGTTTTGACAAAAAAATTTACAATCACGTTTAGAGAAAGTCAAGACTCAAATGCATAAGTTGTTTATTATATTATATACTAGTTATATTTTGGCTAAATGTCAATGCTCTGTACAGGTATCGGGTAGCTACAGTGCATGCTTGGAAATTTAGAATACGAAAGCAAATGAAATTGTTATTTTACAAGTGGACAATTCTAAAGGTACCTTTCATTATTTCTAATTATTTATGTAGTTTTATCCTCTTTATATTCGTTTATGATACTCATGCTTGGTTGTCATCATTGACATACATATAGAATTCTCAAAATTAGCTATTGGAATAGTATCCTGCAAGCTAATTAGATTGGTCTCGTAAATTATTTTATTGCAAGACAATCTTGATTAAATGATATTTATTATATATCTATCTTCATCTTATGCTTTTTGTTTTCTTTATTTGCATTTGGATGAAGCCCATAGATCATATAAGATTATGGGAATTGGTTACGCACTGGTTGGTGATCCTGGTATAAGTTTTGTACGGTTGTGATTTTAAATCTTTTAAGTCATAAGATCTTATAAGATACGGCATCTAAGATTTGGATAGACTTGTACTGATGATGCATAAATTCAAGAGTTGGATGTTCTATTCCATGGACAATCCCATATGAGATATTGATGCATATTGGTGGGTGTTTGTTAGAGAACAAGAAACTAAAGACCTGCATGGAGAATTCACTAGATAGTCGAAGTGGCATGTTGGTAGTGGCAAATTACCTCGCTTACACTAGTGCATATTACTAGTCCTTTGACTTGAGGAATCATGATAGTTTTGTGTTTGGCCCTTATGCTTTGACTTTACCCTACTCACTTAGCGTGCCGCTCGGGTAGGAATTGGGCATGAGCTACTAGATATGGAGGTTTGTGAGATTCAAAAAGAAATCCAATTCTTCGTCCTTGTGAAGGGCGAGTGCATCTTATATGTGTTTTATAATAATCGATTTTCAAAATTTTTACACAAGGTGGTGTGACAATTTGGAAAAGGAGTTTTCTAAAGGTGAGGTCACACAATGAAATTGAACATTAAGAATAGAAATATAGTATTGAAGTTATTAGGGAGTCGATTAATATCTTGCCATAGGTCTCTTTTAGAAGATAGGAGATGAAATGACCATATTTGCATGGCATGCGTAATGCTAGAATGATTCTTTAAGAGTATTTATTTCAACCAATTAGTTGGGCTTTATGGGCTTGAGGTTGGACATCAATCAGTGGAGATTGTGTACTTTTTAATTAATGAGATTAATTCAATTAAGTCGCTTAGTTTAAAGGAGTTTAAACTAAAGTGAATATTTAAATTCCAAAGTCACAAAGAGTTATGAGTTCATGTTCAATAAATGGTAGAACTCAATTGGTCACACACAAAAGTCAATTAAATAGCCTATTAAAGAAAGATGAATTTTCTAAGAGTTAGAACGTTCATGATCATTTTTTTAAGGAGGCAAAATTGTAGTCATTTTGATTTGATCAATTTAAAGGTTAAATTGATCAAATTAATTTAAGAGTTAAATTAAGATTAATTAATTAAGGCTTAATTAATTAATGTCACATGACAATCAATTGATCAAAATTAATTCAAGGTTGAGTTAATTTTGATTAGTTTAAAATCTTAAGCGCTTTGATTTAAGGATTAAGTCAAATGATTATTAATTAAATTAAAATATTTAATTTAATTAAGTTGGAGAAATAATTCTTGGGATAATTATTAAATGAAGAGATCATTTAATAAGAATTGAAATTTAATTGTAAGATATTTTATTAGATGAAATTATATTTTTACTTCAATTAAAATCACTAATCATAAAGTTAGAGGCTATCTAAGCAAGGGACATTTGGCATCACCTCTTTATGAGAGGTGTGTGACCACTTCTATATATAGATATAGAGGAGTGGTTGGCCATGGTGTGTGTAAGGTGAGCACATTTTGTGTGATTTTTTTTCAATAATATTGTGTAGTGGGAATGTAAGTTGTTAGCCTTTCGTCACTCTCTCATTCTCTCTTTTCCTTCCACCACAATATTCCCAACTTTATTCCCCTTATTCTTTATAGATTTTCTAACCTTTTTATAGAGAATAGGCTATTGATTTGGTGTGTGGACATTTGCATTATAGGCAATTTAGTTTGGTAGCTTTTTTGCTCTTAAGTGGAGTTATTTTTGGCAATCGGTTTTTGTCTCTACTTGGAGTACCTTTGTAGTTCTGATCGGCCTAAATTTGAATTGTAAAATCTTCAAAGGGTTGAGGAGTTTCAGTAAAAATTTCAACCTAAATAGAGAAGTCTATCCAATAGAAAAATGGTGGTGCTTTTACTGCACCGGTGAAGAGTTCATTTGACAGTTGGAAAGGGTTTGACTCTTGCTTTTCATTTTTGCTATCACCAAGTTATTTCCCCTTTCAAAATCTAAATTTCATGCATGTTTTGATCCTCGGGGTGTTTGTATGGACTAGTTTTTTTAGTGTTTTGTGAAATTTTTTGTGAGAATTTTTGGATTCTAGTGTTACACAAACCTATAAGTGGTATCAGAGGCATATTTTTACATGAATTTGGATTTTGTTTGGCTTGGATGATTGGTTTTTGTGAAAATTGATCAAAATCACCATGTACTTGATCCATATGATGAGTTGGAGTGTATGGATGATCATGCTTGTGGCTCCTTGATTGATGGGTTGAATCATACTATTGTGTACTTTAATTGTTAAATCATATGATGGGCATGTTTCGATTCAATTTTCTAATGTTAAATTTTGATTTTGCATTGGTGAATGTTATATTTTAATATGGCATGTTATGAATGGCCTTAAGTTGGTTTGGTCATTTTTTGGTCTCATAAGATTGGGTATAATTGGAGATTTTTGAAGAGTACGATTCTTGCTTAAATTTGTTTTTCAAGCATCTTTGGGCACTTGATATTTCAGTTTTAAAAGGAGTTTTAATTTGAAATCTTCATTCATATTGTGTATTTTGATATTTAGAAATTGTTCTAAAAATTTTGGTGCACAAAAGTTGAGCTAAAAATGGCTTGATTCACATTTGATGCCAAAATAGGGGTGCTGCCGGTAGTTGGCAGCTCTGGGCAAGGCTGTGATCGAAAGGTTGTTGCCCAACCATGAGCTAGCCTTGGCTAGCAGTGCTTAGTTTGGTCTTGAGTGAATTTTGAGTTTTTTAGTTTCTTTTTTAGATCGAGGTGGTGTTGAAATGCACAAAACCGTTGTATAAATATTGTGCAAACTCTCAAAAATGTATTGGACACATTTGATTACTTTTAAAACTTGTTTAAGTTGATCTTCAAATGTGGTAAAACTATGATGCATAAATGTTGTACTTGTTTTTGCACGACCAATTATTCGTTAATGTAATCTGCACTTAATTGTTGTAATTGAATGTTAATTCATGGTTTATTTATTGTTCATTTAAATATTGAGTGGATGATGAATGAATGAGGATGATCATGAGTCTCTAATATTGATTTTATTTATTTTAATTGTTGAAATAAGTTATATTAAATGGGGTTTGCATGCTTTTTGTTTTATCTTGTAAAGGTTATAAGAGCATAACCATCAGGAGTAATGATTTTCATTTATGTAAATGTTGCATGAAGCAAGAAGTCTTATGGAGGCATGAAGGCTATTTCAAGATCCATGAATGTATGAGATACTCTCATGTGATAGTTTAATTTAATTTAATCCATTTAAAATTAATCAAAGTGATGAATCTATGGCTCTAAGTGCATTATTTGGTTAGGCTCATGGTCATTTCATTCTGGGAGTATGCTAGGCTATTTACTTATGCCATTTATATCTTACTGATGTATGAATGCATGATTAGGATATAGAGAACTTAAATAAGAAAAAAAAAATGATGCAAAAATCTCTTATTTAAAATGTTTGAATGTTTTTAAATATTAAGTCAATGGATATAAATTAAAAGAGTTTTAATTAATCAAAACCTTCCACTAATAGTGTATGTCATGACTATTGTTTAAAAAATTGGATCGGATTGGCTGATCAGACCAGTTTGACTGTTAATTGGCCAATGAACTGGTTCGATTTTCTTAAAAAATTGAAAAAATGAAAAAAATGTCATATTTTGTAAAAATTGTTCAAACTAGCCAGTTGGACCATTAAATCATTGAATCGTTCACGATTCAATTGAAATGGATCGATTTTTTATTTAATTTTTAATAAAATTATTTTTTTATTTTTTTGGGTCTAAATATAAAGTTTGAAGGTTAAGGTATATTTCACAAATTATTTAAAAGTAAAAAATAAGTCTTAATTTAGAGTTTAAAATTTAGAATTAATTTGTATATTTTCAATTTTAAACTTTGAACTTGATATATTTAAATTAGTGTGATCATTTATAATATAAATAGTAAAATTTAGATTGTAATTTTGGACAATATTCTTTAAACTCTTTATATTTTATATTTTGGTATTTTATTAATTTTTAAGTAATATATATAATATAAATATATATTTTTCATAATTATGACATCATGGTTTAATTGCGGTTTGATTATGATTCGATATACGGTTGAACTAGTGAATTGTAAATTGGTAAGTTTTTTGGTTAAATGAACGGTTCGATTTTTTTAATATTGGTCATGCCGATGTTATTGATTTTGTGTAGTGGCATTCGATCACAGGGGTCACATTTAGGAGGAAAGTTGTGAGTATGCACTTAGCATAAGATGCACATTTGATTTAAGAATTCTCATATATTGGCACTCAATCACAGGGGATGTTGTGAGGCCATTTTGAATCAAAATATGAATGATGGATTGGATTTAGACACTTAGTAGTATAGATGGCAAACGATCACGTGAGTCTATATGAAAGGTGAGACAAAGTACATTAAAAGTTGCATGAGATACAATTAGCAAAAATTGTTTACTTTTTGATTGCTCATGGATGGCACGAGGGTCAACTTGCAAGTTCTTGGGATTTTGATTCTTATTAGAAAATGAGATTTTCCAAATTCTTCTAAGGGGGTGAAGGATTTGATAAAATAGTAGGAGAAAAATATGTTTGAAAAATCATGAACATATTTTTAATATCAATTTTCAATCACATGTTTATACTCTTTTTTGGCCTCTTGTAGATTTTCAAAATTTCCAAAAACAAAATTGCTAAAAATCCACTTGCAAGCATTTTGAAAATCAATAAACTCACTAGGCATAACTTTCAAGATTGGTTGAGAAATCTTAAGATAATTTTTGACTCTGAAAAAAGGACTTATGTCCAAGATCAAAGTTCGTTGGACACATTGGGCGATGACCCTTCTGATGAGGCACGTGAAGTGTTCATTAAATTTGTAGATGATGATTTGCAAATGAGGTGTCTCATGATGGCATCCATGATCAATAAGCTCCAAAAGACTCATGAGCATATAAGGCATGCAGGTGAGATTTATAAGCACTTACAAGAGTTATATGATGTGCAATCGAGACACGAAAAGTTTGTATTGTCTAAAGAGCTCTTTAGGTTAAGGATGATAGAAGATTCAAACATTCATGATCATAATTTAAAGATGATTGGACTTATAAAAAGATTTATGCAACTTGACTTGATCATGGACAATGATCTCTATGTGGATTTGATCCTTTAGTCATTGCTCCCATCATTCGGCCAATTCGTTGTGAACTTTAATATGTCCAAGCAAGAGGTTACGATCAACAAATTGGCGAATATGCTTGTGACCATTGAGGTGACAATGAAAAGGGAAAAGCCTTTGGTGCTTGCCTTTTCCTTTAAGTCAAAAGGCCTAAAAGGCCCAAGAAAAGGAGATAAGAGGAAGAAAAATTCTTCCTTAAAAGGGAAGCAACTTGCGAAAAGTTCTAGGAGGGTTAAGAAAAAGGCTAAGACTAATGCAAACTATTTCTACTGTGGTGAAAAAGGGCATTGGAAGAGGAACTATAAGGCTTATCTTGCAACCTTTGAGAAGGGTATGTTTGTAATTGAAATGCATTGCATGACTAGTTCGTCTTCATGGATATTTGATATTGTATGTGTTTTTTACCTTTGTAATTCATTACAGGGGATGGAAAGAAAGAGTTTGTGTGAAAGTGGATATGATCCTTCGCCCAAGAAATGGGGCAAGAGTTGCAACCATGGTTTAAGGTATTATTAAGTTGAGCTTGGGAATTCTAGTATTTTGCTTAATTCAGTTTATTATGTACTTAATTTTGTTAAGAACATTATTCAATTCCCGTTCTTAATAATGAAGGATTTGGTTTTTCTATATAAAATGGGATTTTGAAAGCATTAAAGAATGGTTGTTTGATTTCTAAAGTACATTGATCAACGAGTTATACATATTTGATTCTTAAACTTCACTAATGCATATTCAATCAAACAAAAGGAAATTGAATAACAAAGAAGATGCTATTCTTGGCATGTTAGACTTGGGCATATTTTCAAAAATAGGATGAACAAGATGGAAGCTCTTAAAGCACTAAAGGTTAGTGGCATTAAGGACCTTTCTACTTATGAATCTTACTTAAAGGAAAAACTGACCAAGGTTCTTTTGTAGGATAAAAGGAGCGTTTCACAAATCCTTTGGATTTAATCCATACAGATGTTTGTGGTCTACTAAGAATTAGTGGGAGAAAAGGATATTCTTACTTCATCACCTTCACCGATAATTATAGTCGGTTAGAGCATGTGTATCTTATGAAGTACAAGTTTGAGGCCTTTGAAAAGTTCAAAAAGTACAAAAATGAAGTAAAAAAGTAAAAGGGACTTAGTATTAAAGCCTTTCATATGGATCGAGGAGGCGAATACTTAAGTATTGAATTCTTCAATTTTCTAAAGGAAAATGGGACTCTCTTTCAATGGACTTCACCTAGCACACTCCAAAATAATGGAGTAGCCAAAAGGAGAAATTGTACCTTGTTAGACATGGTATGTTCCATGATGAGCTTTTCTAATGTACTTATATCTTTTTGGGGATACGCCTTAGAAATGGCGATGAGGTTACTAAATATAGTATCTTCAAAGTTGGTGCCAAAAATACCATATGAAATATGGCATGGCAAAGTTCCCTTTTACTAATATCTCAAAATTTGGGGATCTTTTGTGTACATGAGACGGATAATGGGAGATAAGTTGAACAGTAGATCAACATTGTGCAAGTTTGTGGGATATCCTAGAGAATGTATGGGTTATTCCTAGAGAATGTATGGGTTATTATTTCTATGATCCCTCAAAACAAAAAGTGTTTGTTTCAAGGAATGCCCATTTTTTAGAAAAGGAACTTTTATTGGATAGAAAGGGCGTTGTTAAACTTGATGAAGTTCAAGACAATCAAAAAATCCCACAAGCAGTGGAAACAAAAGAATTACAAGAGCTTCATACACAACTTATGAAAAGGTTGGACTGGATCAAGAAGCAACTCGAAAGGTTCAATTTTTTCATGAGATAGGACAATTGAATGATGATTTGAAGACTTATGAAGAAACTATATCAGGCATAGATTCGTGATGTTGGCCAGAAGCCATGAGATTTGAAATGAACTTTGTGTACTCAAACAAATGGTGGACTTTGGTAGATCCACCAAAGGGAATAGTTCCTGTTGGTTGCAAGTGGATTTATAAGTGAAAGGTTGGAATAGATGAAAAAGTGGTAGCTTTTAAGGTGCGATTAGTGGCAAAAGGTTTCACTTAAAGATCTAGTATCGATTTCAAGGAAACCTTTTTACTGGTCACTATGCTTAAGTCCATTATGATTTTACTTGTCATAATTGCATTTTATGACTATGAGATATGGCAAATGGATATAAAAATTGCTTTTCTCAATAGTGATATTGAAAAAGAAATCTAAATGGAACAACCACAAGATTTTATATCCAAAGGGAGTGAGCAAAAGGTTTGCAGACTCCAGAGATCCATTTATGTACTCAAACAAGCATCCCGAAGTTGGAACATACATTTTGACAAAATAGTCAAATCGTTTGTCTTTGTCAAAAATGTGTATGAGCCATGTGTGTATATGAAGGCCAGTAGGAGTAGCATATTATACTTTACGTCGATGACATCCTTCTCATTAGGAATGAGGTAGGAATGTTAGAGTGCATTAAAATATGACTATCTACTCAATTCTCCATGAAGGATTTGGGAAAAGTATCCTACGTATTAGGAATATGTATTTATAGAGATAGATTGAAGAGGCTGTTGGGGCTTTACCAAACCCCATACATTGATAAAATACTACAGAGGTTTAGTATGAAAGAATCTAAGAGAGGATTTTTTCCCATGGGATATGGCATTCATCTCTTGAAGTCTATGGCCCCTAAAACTGAGGAAGAGAAATGAAGAATGTTTCATATACCTTATGCCTTCGCTATTGGAAGCATAATGCATGCAGTTCAATGTACTAGATCGGATGTCGTACACTTGCTAAGCGTTACGCATAGGTTCCAGTCCAATCTCAGTGAGAGTCACTGGATAGTTGTAAAAGCAATCCTTAAGTACTTAAGAAGAATTAAGGATATGTTTTTGATATACGGTAGTAGAGAATTGAAACTTGAAGGGTTTTTAGGTTCAAGTTTCCAATCAAATGTAGATGACCTCAAATCTATTTCTCGATTTATATTTTGCCTTAATGGTGGCGCGGTAAGTTGGAAAAGTTTCAAACAAGATACCATAGCTGACTCTACTACAGAGGTAGAATACATTGCCGATTTTGAAGCCGCAAAGAAAGATATTTGGATAAAAAACTTCATTTAAAAGTCAAATGTAGTGCCTAGCATTACTGAGTTAGTTGTTGTCTTTTGTGACAACAACGGAGTGGTAGCATAAGCTAAAAAGTCAAGATCTTATCAGCGATCCAAGCATAATTTGAGGTGATATCATTTAATTTAGGAGATTTTTGATAGAGGCGATATTCGAGTAGAGAGAGTTGTCTCGAAAGAGAACATAGTAGATCCACTGACTAAACCCCATTGCAAAAGGTTTTTGAAAGACATCATGAGAAGATGGGTCTTAAAGCTATGGGGCATTGGCTTTAGGGCAAGTGGGAGATTGTTGGAATAGTGCCCTGCAAGTCAATTAAATTGGCCTTGTAAACTATTTCATTATAAGACAATCTTGATTTAATGATATTCATTATATGGTCATCTTCATCTTGTGCTCTTTATTTTCTTCATTTGCATTTGGATGAAGCCTATAGATTACATAAGACTATGGGATTTGATCACACATTAGGTGGTGATCATGGAATAAGTCCTACACGATTGTAATCTTAAATTATAGGATCTTATGAGATAGGGTATTTAAGATCCAGATAGACTTGCACTAATGATGCATAAATCCAAAGGTTAGATGTTGGTCCATTTCATGAGCAATCCTAGATAAGATATGGATGCATGTTAGTGGGTGCTTGTTAGAGAACAAAGCATTCAAGACCTGTTTGGAGAATCTACTAGATAGCTAAAATGGCATGTCGGTAGTGACAAGTTCTCTTACTCACGCTAGTGCATATTATTAGTCTTTTGACTTGAGGATCCATGGTAGTCTTGTGTTTGGCCCTTATGATTTGACTCTTCCCTGGTCACTTAGTGGGCCACTTGGGTAGGGATTGGGCATGAGTTGCTGAACATGAAGGTTTATAATATCCAAGAAGGAATCCAACTCCTTATCTTTGTGAAGGATGAGTGCATCTTCTATGTGTTCTATAATGATTGATTCTTAGAAATCTTTGCACGCAGTGGTGTGATAATTTAGAAAAGGAGTTTTTCAAAGATGAGATCACATAATGGAATCGAACATTAAGAACAGAAATAAAGTATTGAGGCTACTCGGGAGCCAACTAATATTTTGCCGTAGGCCTCTTTTGGGAGAGAGAAGACAGAAGAATCGTATTTGCATGGTATGCGTAATGCTAGAATGGTTCTTCAAGAGCATTCATTTCAACCAGTTAGTTAGGCTCCATGAGCTTGAGGTTGGACATTGACCATGAAAATTATATACTCTTCAATTAATGAGATTAATTAAATTGAGTTGTATAGTTTAAAGGAGTTTAAACTAAAGTGAATATTTGATATTCAAAGTCACAAGGAGTTGTGAATCCATGTTCAATGAATAGTAGAACCTAATTGGTTACACACAAAAGTCAATTAAATGGCCTATTAAAGGAAGGTGGATTTTTTAAGAGTTAGAAAATTCATGACCTTTTATTGAGAAAGCAAAATTGTAGTCATTTTGACTTGATCAATTTAAATGTTAAATTGGTCAAATTAATTTAAGAGTTAGATTAAAATTAATTAATTAAGGGTTAATTAATTGATGTCACATGACTATCAATTGGTCAAAATTAATTTAAGGGTTGAGTTACTTTTGACTAGTTTAAAATGTTCAGTACTTTGACTTAAGAGTTAAGTCAAACGATTATTAATTAAATTAAGTTGGAGAAATAATTTTTGTAAGAATTATTAAATGAAGATTTAATTTAATAAAAATTAGAATGTAATTGTAAGACATTTTATTAGATGAAATTTGTGCTTCAATTAAATTCACTAATTACAAAGTTAGTGGCCACCTATGTAAGGGACATTTGGCATCACCTTTTTGTGGGAGGTGTGTGACCACTTCTATATATAGATATAATGGAGTGGTCGGCCATGGTGTAAGGTGAGCACATTTTGTGTGACTTTCTCCTAATAATATTATGTAGTGGGAATTTAAGTTGTTAGCCTTTCATCATTCTCTCATTTTTCCTCCTCCTTTCACCACAATATTCCTAGCCTTCTTCCCCTCATTCTCTGCAGATTTTCCAACCTTTCTAGAGAGAATAGGCCATTGATTTGGTGTGTGGGCATTTGTAATTGAGGCAATCTAGCAGTTGGTTTTTGCCTACACTTGGAGTACCTTTGGAGTTTTGATCGGCCTGAAATTTGGATTGTAGAATCTTCAAAGGGTTGAGAAGTTTCAATAAAATTTTTAGTCTAAATGGAGAAGTTTATCTAAAGGAAAAATGGTGGTGATTTTGCTGCATTGGTAAAGAGCCCATTTGACAGTTGGAAAGAGTTTGACTCTTGTTCTTCATTTTTGCTATCACCAAGGTATTTTCCCTTTTGAAATATGAATTTCATTCATGTTTTTATCCTTGGGGTGATTGTGCCGACTAGTTTTTCAACTTTTTGTGAAAATTTTGGACCATTAGCATGTACATATTATCATGTGATGTAATCTATGAAAACCTTAACGTAGTCTTGGGGATTATAACAACAAATTTTGTAGTGTCCCTCTTTCATTAATCTCTCTTTGAAAATGCTTATTTAATTTTAGTATTAGTATGTGCATATATACATATATATTTAGTTTCATGATATTGTTAATTAGCCCTAACATATTTTTTGAGGTATCATAAGGTCACACTAAGTAATTATCTGATGTTTCATAAGGTCACACTAAGTCATTATATGAGATTTTATATCTTGTTAAGTAATTGATCCCTCATACTTTTATTCACTTGCTTAATTTGTAATCTAGTGAGCCATAAATATGGATAAAAGTTGGATGAATCTATTGAGAACAAATAAATTGTACAAGGATGGTGTGACCTTCTTTCTTTATTTTGCTTTTGCTTATGGAAGTATGGATGGAATGATATTGTGTCCTTGTAAAAATTGTGGTAATGGAATATGGTTGCCAAGAGAAGATACAAAAGAACACTTAATCTGTGATAGCTTTGTTAAAGGTTATACTAAATGGATAGCACATGGTGAAACATCACATAAAACAAAATTTAAGTCTCATCCACTGGGGGATGAAAATGCATTTGATGATATGAAAGGATTATGCATTTGATGATATGAAAGGATTATTGCATCATGCATTTGGAATTCCAAATGAAACTTGTGTGACTGAAGACACCATTAATGCTAGAGAGGAAATGTCTAATGAGGCTAAGAGATTTTGTGCTTTAAAAGATGACTCTCAACAACCTCTATACCCTGGATGTGAAAACTTTACAAAGTTTCATTTCTTGTACACTTACTTCATATTAAGTGAATGGGCAACATGAGTGACATTACATTTACAAGGATACTAAACTTGTTGAGGAAAGCATTTCCAATTGGTGTAGACCTAAATCCTACTATGACACTAAAAAGTTATCAAGAAAATGGGTTTCGGTTATGAGAAATATGATGCTTGTCAAAATGATTGCATGCTATATTGGGGAGTAAATAAAGATAAAGAGCATTGTGATAATTGTAATGAATCTGGGTGGATAGAATCAATCACTATTCCTTTGCTAGAAGCATCACAAGAACTAGGTTCAATAGAGAATTTATATTGAAAAAAAGTCAAGATGGGAAAAAAAGTTGCAACTAAGGTTGTCTGGCACTTTTCTTTAAAACCTAGGTTGCAAAGATTGTATTCTTCATCAAAAATAGCATCTTCCATGATATGGCATATTGAGGATCGAATCAAAGATACTAAAATGAGACATCTTGTAGACTCTCCAGCTTGGAAACATTTGATTTCCAAAATCTAGAGTTTGCAAAAGTGCCGAGAAATGTAAGATTGGCTTTAGCAACAGATGGATTTAATCCATTGCACTAACGATTTTGCATGGCCAGTTGTGATGATACCATATAATTTACCATCGGAGATGTGTTTGAAGAAACCATTTTTTATGTTATCTTTGTTTATACCTAGTCCGACTAAACTTGGTAAAGAACTTAATGTTTATCTTCAACCTTTGATTAAGGAGCTAAAGGAACTATGGTATGATGGTTTAACAACATTTCATGCTTTGGTTAATCAAACTTTTAACATGCATGCAGCATTTATGTGGATAATAAGTGATCTTTCATGCTATTCTATTGTATCAGGTTGGAGTTGTAAAGGATATTTTTGTGTGTCTTGTGTGTCATATGTTATGTGCTCTAAATATTTAAGTAATTCATGTAAAAATGTTTATTTAGGCCATAGGAAGTTTCTTGAAGAGGGTCATCCTTTTGAAATGATAAGGATTTTAATGGAGAAGAGAAATATGAAATTCCACCCTAAAACCTCACGGGTCTATAATCTTAGTTGATTTGGAGGGATATCATATAAAGTTTGGAAAGGGTGTTAAAGGCAATCTAAGTTTACCTAATGGTTGGAAAAAATGTAGCGTACTCTTTGAGTTGCCATATTGGAAAAATAACTCATTGCGCCACTATTTTGATGTTATGCATATTGAAAAAAATGTATGTGATAATATTCTTGGTACATTGTTAGATATGAATGGGAACACAAGAAATTAGAGGAAAGGTCACCTAGATTGTCAAATGAAGGGGGAAAGATCAGAACTCCACCCTAATGAATATGGTAGTTTGCTAGCAGCTACATTTTTTTTTTAGTAATGAAAAAAAAGAAAGGTTTTGTAGCATCTTAAAAAATATTAAACTACCAGATGGCCATGCATCTAACATTTCTAGGTGTGTGAAGGTGAAGCCACCTAAAGTTTTTGGCCTTAAGAGTCATGATAGTCATATATTTGTAGAACAATTGATGCCACTGTGCATGCATTGAATACTACCTAAGAAAGTTCGATCTCCTTTGATCAAATTGTGTCGGTATTTTAGATATTTGTGCTCTAGGGAACTTTGTCCTCGTGAATTGATTCGACTCGAATAAGAGATTGTCATAATACTTTGTGAGCTTGAGAAGATTTTTCCACTCTCTTTTTTTGATGTGTGGTTCATTTGCCAATTCATTTGGTAATAGAGGCTAAGATTGCAGGTTCAGTTCATTACCAATGGATGTATCCTTTTGAAAGGTTAGTAGTTTTATTGTCTATTGATTATATAACTTTTAACTTTCATAGTTCAATTATAAACAAACATAAAACTTAATTATTGTAGGAACTTGTGTATGTTGAAATCTTATGTTTGAAATAGAAGTCGACTTGAAGGTTCAATAGCAGAAGGTTACTTGGCACAAGAATGTATAGATTTTTTTCTATGTACTTATCTGACAAAGTGGAAATAAGATTTAGTCAATTGGGAAGAAATGAGGATCTTAGTAGTTGTCCTAGAGAAGGATTGGACATTTTTTCACCGATAGGATGTTCGTTGGGGAAAGCAATAGCTAGGGAATTCAATGAAGAATCCCTAAAAAAGGCACATTGTTATATACTTTTCAATTGCGATGTGGTCTTACCGTACATTCAGTAAGTTTCTTAATTATTTATTTGAATAAACATATAGTTTCATTTGAATACTTCATCTAAAGAAATATTACATGAAGCATAATGAAATAGTTGAAGATCAACATTTTCAATCCATAAAACATCAAAGAAAATGTGTCCATAGTGAAACATTTGCAACTTGGTTCTTAGAACATGTAAGTAAAAACTAGAAGTAAAAATAAAATTAACTAATTTTTCACTTGAATATCTTACAATTATTACTTATTGCTTTTAGGTTGATGAATTACCTCAGTTGAAGATGATCCAATTATGGAAGATATCAAGTTTTTGGCAAGGGGACCTAGTAATATTGGGACAGGATATAAGGGATTTATTGCAAATGGTTTTAGATATCATATAAAAAAATGAGAGGGTAAAAGAAAGATAAAAAATAGTGGGATGGTTGTTAGTGCAACAATATCCAGTTTTGCAAGTGTTAAAGATGATAATACCATCTCAAGTGATTTGGTTGATTATGGGATCTTGAAAAATATTATTGAATTGGATTATATAGGGGAAAAAGTTTGTGTTGTTTGAATGTGAATGGGTTTTCAAAAGTAGGAGATTGAAGAAAGATAATGATGGTTTCATGTTGGCAAACTTCACAAATATTAGGCGTCACAATGAACCTTGTGTACTTTTTTCCCAAGTTAAAAAAGTTTTTTATATGGATGATCCTATTGAAAAGGGGTGGCATGTTGTAGTGGATCCAAGGTCTAAAGATGGTATCACATAAATTCTTTATGATCTATGTTGTTTATTACAACACCTGTTGTTTATTGTACAGTCATTTTTTGTGATCTTTATTTTATTTGTCAGTTGATTTTATTATATGAATGATCATAATTATAGGAAATATAATGATTTTATTATTTTGTATTTAATTGTAGAGAATTCTTTGTAGTGATGGCTCCTAATACAAAAAAAAGACGCGCTAATATTAGTAAATCAACAAGCCAACCACTTAAGCCAGCATCAGATGGTCAGCAACAAGGTTTGAGTATATAATCTTTTGATTTAGGTTTTTTGAATTATCTTTTTTGTTGTAACAATCTAATTCTAGTCTTGTTTATTTTCAACTACATTTTCGCACATTTGTGCTTAGGTGCTAATGTTACTAATGGATTGGGAAAGAAATAAACTAGGGGTGTAACTCAAGTAAATATTTGGGCAACAAATGTTATACTTGCTGATGGTGATGCTAGTGAAAATGATGGTGAAGATGATCGAATTGTTGTTAACTCCAATAGGAGAGGACAACCAATTGGTGAAACAAGAAAACAATATAGCAAGTTTATAGGTACATTAGCAAGAAATGGGAAACTTGCTCCTCTTCACATTAGAGACTAGCGAAAGTTGCCACAAGAGAAACAAAAAGTACTTCTTGATTTGGTAAAGGTAACAAGTGAAATACTTCCCACTAAGGATTTTGTACTTCATTTTATTATATCATTTCTCATGTTAGTTGGTCACACTAACTTTTGTAGTAGTAAATTATATGAATATTATCTTTTTTTCCCTAATCTAAAGGTTGTTAATTTTCATTTGCGATCAAATTTTTTATTTCCAGTAGCATGTGATGCATATAATTTGCAAAACATTGGGAAGAAGTGGAGATGTTGGAAAACTAGAGAGAAGGAATAATTTTGTGATCATGAAATTCCAATTGAAGAACAAGCACGCATTAGACCATTAGATAAGCATGTCTTGGTAGATCAATACAAGAAATTACTTTCACAATGGGATGAAGAATCTGACAAGGAATGTATACGTTGAGATAAGCAGCATTTTTTTATGTATAGTTGTAATTTTACTTTCCTTTTTTTTTTTTTTTATGAATTCAGCTTTAGAGCAAGAAGAATATGGAAAATAGAACAAAGAAGAAGATGAATCATGTTATTGGTCAAAGAAGTTTTGCTGACGTTGAAGATGAAATGGTATTTTCATCTTTGTAAATAAGATTAAAATAAAACTTAATATTAGTTGATGTATTAACTTTTTAATTGGCTTATTTTCAAACAAAAGAAAAGGATGAAGTACCTTCAAGAGCAGAATTATTTGAGAAATGCTTTTCAAAAAATGGAGTTTCCTTGAGTCTTGAAGTTGGAGAAGTACTGGTATGTTATTAAATATACTATTATTAACTATTTTTTTTTATTAAGTATTTCTTTTATTTTTCTGAAAAATTACCTTCATTCTTGAAAATTTTGCATGTTTTTACTTGAAGAAATTGCCATATATTAAACAACATATTTATAGATTTAAATGAAAGATTAAGCTAGTCATCTTCCTTAAGGTTCAAAGGACACTCGTGGTCCTAATGATGTGTATAGACAAGTAACTGGGGAAAAAACTGGTGGAAGGGTGCTTATGGTTGGTTTTGGTGTTACACAAAATAATGTGTGGGATAACACAATACCTTCTCGAAGACTAAGTTACCGTAATATTGTGCAGTATGAAAAGAGTATGACCAAGATGCAAGCACTGGTGGAAAATCAAACTGATAAAATATTCCAATTGGAAGCAAAACGTGCAAGAATGGAACACAGGGGTCATGTTAGTATTTCATCAGAAGTATTTGGTATTCAATCAATTGAATGTGATAATATTTCGCCAGAACTAACTAAAGCACAATCAATGAGGCACGGGTCCCGATCATCTTCTAATCAATGTTTTTCCCAAAATCATGATCATCAACTATTGCACGTAAGTTATATTCACATTGTACATAAAAAAATTTCAATGTTTAATTGTTGATTAATGTTAACCATGGTGAGTACGAATTAATTTTTCACTTTGAGATGTCAATAATTGTTGTTGAATGAGTTTTGATTGATTATGTCAATGAGCTATCAATGAGCATTGTTGGATGAGTTTTGCATGATTGTGATTGATGAAATGTTGATCACAGGCAATCGCTATAATTCATACTTATCTTAACGACTTTGTTGGTCCTACTATCTGTTATAGTTGGTTTCTTCTTAAGCATTAATTCTGATTTCTTTTCAAGCATTAATTCTTTGTTTGTTGTTTTTCCATTGGTTACATTATGGTTATTTCTTTTTTAATCGTCATGTATAATTGTTGAAATTGAGTTTTCGATAATGTCATTGATGTCATGAATTTGTCAGTGTTACTATTTCGTTATTTTTTTGATTTTTCCATGAGCATGATTCTTAATTTATTGTCTTATTGTTGGTTATATTATTAATAGTTTTTCTTTTGATCTTTGTTATATATATGTTGAAAATTGAGCTTTTGATAATTGAATTGATCTCATCACTTTATTGGCACTACAATTTATTTATTCTACTAATTTTTCCTTAGGATTTAATTCTTGTTTTGTTATGCCAACTAAAAATTGAGGTTTTGACAATTTATAGGTCAAAGCATAGTTTCTATTAGAAGCAAGTTTGATTCTTCAAAAATTGTAGCAATTGGAAATGTTGTTAGCTTAGACCCAAGGCAATGGGTTGGCAGGCAATGTCTTGGACCAAATTGGCGTGAGGTTCATATTCAAGTCATTATTGAAAAGGATGAAAAATTGTTGAAACCTTATTCTATAATGAAAACTATTGGAGATGAATATGGAGCAACAATTGCGTGGCCTTGCAATCTGGTAGAGTTTTGTTTACATCATATACATATTTGTGACTAGTTATGAAATTTTTATAAAATAATTTCTTTCATTTCATTTATACAGGTGGTACGAGAAGAGAAAGAATGAAGTTGGATATGTTTTGCTTTACTTGATGCATTCCTACAATGACTATCAATTGAATGTATCTTTTACTAGATTAGACTTGTAAATCAATTTCTTTTAACTTGATACTCAATTGACTAATTTAGGAAAAGAAAAGATATGGTCTAATTTGTGGCTTTATTGATGGAAAACATGTTTTGTTTTGAAATGAATGGTTAGCTATTTGAGTTATATGTATGACTTTTATTTGTTTTCAAGCTTTGGTTCTATTAAGTATTTATTTTAATGCTTTATATTTCTTGTAATGATTATGATTTGCTAGCTAGAAATGAAAACAAATATAGAGCATTTGAAAATATCATCAATACTGTGGAAGCCTTAATATCTATGCTATTGAAGTATTACTAGATGTTGCACAAAGCTTATATGATGACACAAATGAGTGCCAAAAACTTTTTATTTTGTGACACTTAATATTGTTTTTACATATGACTCTTTTACACTTATAAATATAGTATCAAGCACCTATTGTAACATATTTTAGTGTGACAAAATGATAGAAGTTGTAACGCTCAACATTTTCTCCATACGTAGTTGCATAACATATTTCAATGTTACAATAAGCATTTCTTCTAACAGATCTATGTGTTGTGAATTTTTCATCTTGTGATACTTATTAGTGTTTCAACAAAGATAAGAATAAAGTTTCTTGAAACACTTAGAAGTGCTACTTTTTTACTATTATCGAAACACTATATAGCATCACTAAAACACTATTTTGGTGACATATTTAAGTGTCACAAACTCTATTGCAATGGCTTTTTTAGTAGGGCTATTAAGAAGCGCCACAAAAATAAGCTATTGTGATGCTATTACGCATCACAATAGCATATTTTTCTTGTAGTGTTATTTCACCCCACCAATCTAATAAAAAAATTATTGATTTGACATCTTGTCCTCTTTCAAAACATAAACAAACAAATAATTTTTTCTTAATTCATTCTCTACCTATCGTCCAAAACACGAACAAACAATCATCACATTTCTCAATCCACTTCTCAAAAATCATTTTGCCATTTTAACAAAATGCCCCAATTCACAACCAAACAAAGCTGTAGAGATTGAGGTGGCATCATCATCCAAAGATGAGCCGAGAAAAGTCCAATTGATTAAACTTTCGCTCCACTGCAAAGTTTCTGATCAGAAGGAAGATGAACTCTTACGGCCGTTTGGTTTCATTTTTTGGAGCCATTTTCATTTTCTAGTGAAAATGCATAGTGAAAAGTTAGTTAGAAACTGTGTTTTTGAAAATGAGATGTGTTTGGGTGTATTGTTTAAAATTGTAGGTTTATATATGTGTGAAAATGAGATATATTTGAATGTTGGGTGTTTTTGTATTAAAAGTTATGTAGTTTTTGAAGTAAATTATTGATGATGTGATGTGTGATTGTTTGAAAAAATAATATTATAATTTGAATTTGAAATTTATAATATTTTTGTTGTGAATAATGTACGAGAAGTATTAGAAAGATAAAAAATTATTAAAGTAAAGATAGAGGTAGAAAAAAGGATGAAAATGGAAAGAGAATATATAAAGAATATTTTGAAAATGAAAGTCTTTAAGAAAATGGTGTAAATAGTGATATTTCTCTATTTTTATTTTGAGGAAAAAATGAAAATGGGATTTGAAATGAAAACAAACGGGGCGCTAGAGTTGCATCATTTCCTTTCTAAAACAAAAACAACCCATTTTGCGACAATAGGAACAAGAAAACAAAAATCAAGGAATCCAAGAAAGGAAAAAATATAAAAAAAAAATTTGGGTCTATGTTGAAAGACAACTCATTGAATCTAGGCTAACCAACTAAAAGAG
The DNA here is from genome assembly GCA_014898725.1 of Jacaranda copaia. Taxonomy (NCBI): domain Eukaryota; kingdom Viridiplantae; phylum Streptophyta; class Magnoliopsida; order Lamiales; family Bignoniaceae; genus Jacaranda; species Jacaranda copaia. Next base: position 274,223 of record JACGDI010005222.1, on the reverse strand, counting down.
GTGAGGCACTTGCTGCTTGTCTTAGTAGGTTGCTTAATATTCTCCATCGACAAGGGCCAAGGTCAACATTTCTAGAACATAGACAAAATATTATGTAACTTCAAAAAAAGTACAGAGTCAAATGTGATCTTATCCATATTTATTTCTTAATTTTTGTTTTTTAATATTTTATTATTTAAAAAATTTGTGTGCAATTATAAAATTAGTGTTTACAATTCTTGATATTAGATAAACTATTTAAATATAAATTATGTTCAATTAGACACCCTACACCCTGAAAACCATACATACTCCCTATTTTTCTTACTCTACCTTTCACTTCACTATCAAAAATAATTTTAATATTAAAATAACTTCTATTATAATAATATTTATTTTACTTCATATGATTAAATAAATGAATTGCGATTTTTTTAATATTTAAAGAAAGACATCTATTATTAATTAAATGAAATATGTGAACACTGCAATTAATGATATTTCTTTGAACATCATTTATATTTAAATAAGTTGTAAAATTCAAGAATTGTAAACTATAATTTTATAAGTTACACATGAATTTTTTAAATGATAAAATATTAAAAAAATTAATAAATAAATATGGCGAAGATCACATTTTACTTAGCACTTTTTTAAATTAGATATATATTGAAAATGATAAACAAGCAAATAATTTTTCAAAATATAAATCTTTTTATATGTTTCTTCGTAATGTTTTCCACAATTACAATTTTTATAGCATTTGAGACTTTTAAAATGTTAAGGCTTTGTTTTCAATTGTTTTGCCAAAATATAACCAAAAATACATTTATTTTCCCTCCAAAATGTCAAAATAAAGTTTTCCTAAACATCATCTTCTATCTTTCATTATTTCCAAAACTTCCTATTTTCCCATAATTATACATATATCTCTCATATATATTTTATTATAATTCTTACAATAAAAATATTACTCAATTCTCTATTTATCCTAAAAATCTAACAGAAAAACATTGATTTGAATGTTATAGTAGTCTCCCCCAAAACATAAAGAAACATACCAAAACTTCTCAAAATATTTTCCTAATTATTCCTCAACACATAAAAAAATATCTAGCGCATTCCCGAACACAACTTTCACATTCCCAACTTTACTCTCAAAATTTATTCTTCTAAAATACATAATACAGAACATAGAAAACATAACCAAACATTACCTGAGTATTTGTTGTTAGAGTAAATATATAATATCTTTTTACTTCATCTATAAAAATAATTGCATTAGATTATTATTTAATTACCATTTTAGTAAATAGTTTGTAACATTTAATTCATAAACTAAAGTATTTCTTAATATTGCATATAGTTTGGATAAGTAAAATTTATTTATTTTTCTTTATATATGTAGTTATTTTATAATTTTTGAAATTACCAAATAGCATATATTATGAAAATGGTCATAAAATAATAAGTAATTTTCAATTTTCAATTCAAAATAAAATATAAATCTTTCATAAATTTCTTTTGTCAAGCTTTTTAAAATCTTTAACTATGCCAACCATACATGTCCCTATAAAAAAAATTACTTCAAAAAATTGAAAACGAGTTCTCCATAATTATAGTGCTAGCAAACTAAAATGATTTAAATAAGAATACAAAAAATAAAAGAGAGATTTTATAGATGTTGTAGCAAGTAGCTTTTTATACTTGAAATTCATTCTTCAAATTGAATTATTTGTTTTACTCTCCCCCCACCCCTCTATATATAAATATAATTTTATGTAAAAATATAGTAGTCAAAAAATTATATATATAATTTTTTATATAGTAGTCGAAATAAACTTATCAAGGCACACAATTATATTTAGAAAAGTTAAAAAAAAATTCTTTCTTATATGCACATAAATAGAAAAGGGTAAATCAAGTGCTAATAAATTTAATTGAATCTTTTATGAAAAAAATATATAGTATTTTTTCATTCATTTGATAAGAGAAATTAGAATAATTTCAATAACTTAACAAAATATTGCAATATTTTTGAATATTTTAAAATATCACATTATTTGAGGTATATTTTTTAAATATGAAGTATATACAATTTCTTTTTTTTTTTTTTTGGATAAATCAAGAGTGTTGCAATTAAAACAATAATCAAAAATAAAATCCAATATCAAAGATAAATTCTCAAATGAACATACAAAAATATTCTAAGAAATTAATGCATAAAACATAATTAATTAAAATTAAAAAATACTGCATGTTGATATTTTTAAGTAATATAAAAATTACAATCCTAAGCTCATCATAAAATTTTACTTTTAATTAAATATCAATAAAATAATAAAGTAATTACAACAATAAAATGTTTCAATATATTATAAGGATATCTAATTAAATTAGAATTAGAACAAAACAAAAATAATATAAAGATGTGTTATAAAAAAATACTAAATATTCAGTACGGAATGAATTTTAATTAGGAGACAAAGAAATACCATGATATTATGCTAATTGAGGAAAGAGGATCTACAAATTAAATAAAAATGAATAAAAATATAGAATGGTAACATGAATAATGTGGAAAGAAAATATAAAAAACTATAATTGTAGAACAAAATTTACTTATAAACTAAATAAAAGACTTATCTTTTATTTATGATAAATTAAATTTATATAAGAGTACTTAATATGGTGCTTATAAAATATTTTTTAAATTCTAAACTTATTTGATGAGATGAAAATATGATTATGGATATTTTGAAATTATTTAATGATATAAAAATTTATATTACTATAACATCCTCGATTTTGAATTTCATAATAAAATTAAAATAAGAGAAATTTAATCCTCAAATTCGACAAAATACCTTTTACATTAAAGAGCTAATTCATAATCAAATCACCTATCAGATAAATTACAGCTGAGCATAAATATTAAAAGGCAAAGGACTAAATATTAAATTAAATTTAGGACCCAATTGCACTGAATCAAAAATATTTAGGATCAATGTGAGCAAGTTAAAAGTTGAAGGACTTCAAGATAATTAAATTTGGACTTAATTGCCTAGAATGAGAAATGTTAGGTGTCAATGTGTAACAAATAAAAGTTGGAGGACTCAATTGAAACTTAAGGACCAAAGTGTAAGGCATTCAAAAATATTTGGGGCTAAATTGAAAAGGCTGAAAAATATTTTATATATATAAGATTGAGGATAAAAAATATTCAAATTTTCAAAATCGACCCCAACCCTAATTGAGTGGTGAATCATGGGAAAATAGCCAAACAACAAGAAAGTAACAATAAAACTATCTTTCTCTAGTTGAAAGAAACCCAACCATACCAAAAACTTCGAAAACCACAGAACATTTCACTAAAAACAATAAAGCTAGCAAGATGAGTGGCGAGTTTGGTGGTTTTGCTGCTTTTGATGGTAGAAATGATTTGGAAATAGAGGTCTTTTGGTCGCAACTACATGGGCAAGCTATCAATAGCTTCAATTTGGAGTTGTGATCAATGGCGATAGGAAAAATTGGAGGCAATGGCGAATGGCGGTTCTAGGGCGACCTGTAAGGTTTCTGTCCAATTATCTATGATAGAGGCGACAAAATTATAAATTGATTGTGGCATTTTGTTGGGCTTGGCAAGACTCATAGGATGGTGGAAGTGATTCTCATCTCCAACAACGGTGGTGTGGTTGTCTAATGGCAACTCTTGCTGGTTTTAGGGCAGAACACCTGATTTTCAGTCCTAAACTTGTTTGGACAAAAATCGGGCTATAACTTTGGATTTGCTTGCTAGATTTAGATAAATTTCATACCAATCTTTAATTTGATTGATTTCATGATTTAAGTTAGCCTTTTAATTGAATCAAAGTTAGTAAATTATGATTTGGCTTAAGTTAAGTGTTAAGTTTGCAAGTGGTAAACTGGGAATAGAGTGTAGGAACTAAACTCAAAAATTCAAGTAATATTGATCTAAACTTCTCAAAACTTGATGATAAGACATGTAATGTTATGGAGAAGGTAGACTGAATCGATCTAAGCATGCAAAAAGATATTGCCGAGTTTAGGTTTTTAGATTATAAAGGTGAGAATGATTAGGCTCAATTGAATAAAGTTATACAACCTTTAAAGTACCATGTTTTTATGGGTTAGGGCTATTTAGGATTAGATATAATGAGACTTGGATTTTATGACACTGCATGCCTGCTGAATATTGAAACCCTAACAATGTCATGGGCTAAAGACAATTATTTGGTAATCTCCTTATCAACTCCTTAGGTTAAGGACCACTACCATTAATTGTATCAGGTTTTTAAAAGTGAAACAAGGATTAGAAGGAATTATGTCAAAATAACCTTGAGCTTGGTAAAGACACCAATTGTATTTATAATTAAGAATTAAAAATATTTATAGGATGGTAACTCCGTTGTCTTATGATAGTTTTTGTATTGACTAGGAAGCTAGGATTTGAGCATCGATACAACCGAGGATGCCTCTGCATTTTTCAGGTGAGTTTGTACTAGATTTCTATATGTGTATTTGCTATTATATCCTTGTTGCTTGACCTTGGTTATGTTGATATTCAATAGTTATTGATTATTCATCCTATGCTATTCTTTAGCTTTTATGTTGAATCTGACAATCTATCAGAATTGTTCTTCTTATTAGCATGTCCTTGCAGCTTGCTACTTAATCCCTTCCATATTGTGATTCAATAATTACCGTTTGATTGTTCTATACTGTTCTTCAACTTTTATGTTGAAATTGACAATTTGTTTAAACTGTTCTTCATCACCTGTAGCTCTTGAACCCCTATTAATTATAATCTTAGCCTACCCTGATATGGATTCCTATCTCACATATGTGTACATATATATAAGTAAATATATCATTATTGTTTGACCTTTTCTTTGTTAAAGATTGTCGATCGCCTATGCTATATTGATCTTCGATTTTGGTGACAGTCTATTTGGACTTCTCTTTTTCATTGCCATAATTCTTGAACCATTCTTATTTGAAGTCCCTACCCATATTGAGTTGTTGAATCCCTAAACTGAATATCATGTTTACACAAGTTTTGATAAAATAAACTATTTCTAAAATTTTACCACATATTTACCTTTTTACATTGATTGATCATGATAAATATATATACTATTTTACTTGAAAATGGTGCTTGTGTTAAGGAAACTGAAAATGAATTTCAAAATCTATTTTCCTACTGTCACCATGACTATTACTTTGGTAGAAACTCAATATTGACTAATTTATTATTTATTTATCATGGCGAGTTAATATGTTTATCGTATTACTGTTGGACATATGCACTGCTACAAATATGGCATATTATTTGTGGCACCCTCTCTTGGGGCATTACCTTAAGCGGAAGAGCCACCAATTCAAGCTTGAAATCTACTTAAAAGATAACTAGGAATCCTGAAATTTAACTATCTTAGGTAAAACAAGGACCCATAAACATGATATATATAACCTAAAAGCCTTAAGTTCATACAACATTCATATCATATCTTTCAACCAAGGTTTTGATTAGGTGGAGAATATATATACAACCATACACCTAATCTATTACAAAATGACTTTAACCTGAAACATAAATATGCACTGCTACAAGCATGGTATGTTATTACTATAGATGTTGTACATTTGCACTACTACAAGCATGACATATTACTATGGATGTTGGAAATTTACACTAATATGAGCATGGCATATTATTGTTGTGGATTTGGACATTTACACTGTGACAAGCATTCCACATTTGCACTACTACGAGCATAACATATTATTACTATGGATACAGAAATTTGTTGATACCCTTGGGGTTGGGCTTTAGAATGGGTACCAAAAGATAACCGAACGGAATGGACCAACAGTGGCAGGTTTATGATCAATGCCCTACTATTATTATCTTTTTCATAACCAGTCGGAGGTAATTGTCTATAAGTTAGATTAGCTATGTAGCTAGCCATGTCCAATATATGATTACTTTATTGAGTTGATTGCTCAAGTACCTAGAGGATAAGGGTTTCCTGTGTTCTCAAAGGTAGAATGATAAGGTAGGAGAACCAATAATAACAGGTTTCGTGAAAGTGTTATTGATATACAATTTATCAATTAATCTATTTTACCGTTATATTTGTTGCTTGTGTAATACCTTGTATGTCTGTTACGATTGTTATTTTTCTCCATTGATTCAGCACTTATTATTGTTGTCTCTCTGTATAACCTTGTTGCTCCTTGTTAATAACTCACTAAGTTTTTTGAACTTACAGTTTTGTATTGTTACCTATACTTTACCCTAGATAAGAAGGAAGGATGAAGATAGACTAGACCATGTGACACTTGAGGTAATCAATCTAATATATGTATAGATGTACAGACTATGGACGATTAAGTTATTGTTATGGATATGACATGTTGGTTTTCATGATTTTAAGTGTGATTTACGGTATTTTGGTATCAAGTTTGAGTTGTTGATGTTTGTCACTTGTGGAAATTAGATTTTTTGGACTTTGAAGGGTTTAGTTTCTCTTATATGAGCAGATTATGAGTGGCATCATAGATGGAATAAGCACCTCTCGGCCGAGATGCAACAATTACAATTTTAGATAAACATAACATCATATTTTAGTTATAACAAATAAGTTGGTTATATTAAAATAAAATTAAAAAATAAATAAACAACTAAAGAGAATTTTTTTTATTTAAATAACAAAGTCAAAATTCTAAGAATTTGATACCCCAGCTAAAATCGCATAATTAGATTAAAACAAATTGTGCTATATACAATGGTGTATGCATATGTATGTATGTATGTATATTACATATATAAAAATGTTAAAATTTTACTAATAAAAAAATCTAAAATTTATGTCCACAAATTTTATAAATTTGCATTTTAGTTTACAAATTATAAAAATTTATATTTTCATTTAAGAAATTAAATTTAAAATTTTTTTAGAAATTATATTTCTATTTGTATATTACAGAAATTATATTTTCATTTAATAAATTTGTATTTTCTATTTATAAGTTATAAAATTTACTTATTTTTGTTAATAAATTATATAAAATTATATTTATGCTTAAGTAACTTAGAGCTGTAACACCCTGAATTTTAGAATACTAAACCTAAAGTTAGTGTGTCAATAAAATAAAATACCAATTCAATAAATTTGGGTTAAATTATTTTGAGTTGGATTTAATTGAGACCCATAAATAATTGTTGACAATTGGGTGATTGAATTGTAAAGGAGAAAATGGTGTGATTGATCAAAATTATAAAGTTTATGGGTCAATGTGAGGAAATTATCATCTTAAGGACCTCAAAATAAATAAAGAAGGACTTAATTGATTGAAATTGGAAATGTTAGGGGCCAAAATGAAAAACTAAAACCTTAAAGGGCTAAAATAAAAGTGTTGGGGTTGAATTGAAAAGCAGTTCAAACTTTTAGGTAAAATTGAAGGTGGCCAAAAACGTTTGGGGTGTAATTGAATAAATTAGAAAATCTTTATATATTAAGGATGGAGGTTTTTCAAATTCTTGAAGCTAACCCCAACTTTACCCCATCTGCAAATGGCCAAATATTTGTTGTGAAACCAGAAACTGACGTTAAAGTTAGCTTTCTCTAGCTAAGGTGAACAATTCCATACCAAATACCATACAGAAAAACCATGAGAAAGAAGGAAACAATGGTGGTTGTCAGAGTTTGACAATTAAGCAATGGTGGGGAGGTTTTTGGTAACGTTTACTGGCAGGTAAAGGGTGGAAAGTGATAGGTTAGCGAGAGGAGATTGTGGATGGCTTCAATTTTGGGTTTAGTTGGCTGGAAATAAAGATTTGAAGGAAGTAGCGCGACGGTGGCTACTTGGTGGTTTTTGTCCAATTAATGGTGTTACAGGCAATGGAACACAAAATTGTTTGAGGGCTTTGTTCCTACTCGATGAGATGCGTCTTTTAGTGTGGTCAGCTCCTAGCTTTGGCAGTTGTTCATAGTGGCAGCTTGGTGGCTTGATGGAAGCTCCAGTAGCTGTAGGATAGAAAATAGGAATTCTTGTTACGAACTTGATAAGGCTAATTTTAAGCTAGGATTTTTACTCCTATTTGCTAGATTTAGGTAATTCTCATGTCGAGTTTTAATTCGATTGATTTTCCTAATTTGAGCTAACCATCTAATTGAATACAAGTTATTAAATTATAATTTGACTTGAGTTGAGTATAGGATTTAAATTTAATAATTTAAGGGTTACCGACTTATACATATAACTTTAAGACCTGAGAATGTAACATGTTATGGAGAAAAAAGGATTTAGTCAATCTAAGCATGTAAAAGAAACTAATGTATTTATGGTCTTGGAAGACAAAATTTAAACAGGAATGAGCTCAATTAAGTAAAGTTTGTAACCTTGAAAATGCTATGTATCTAAGAGACCAAAGTTAATTAGAATTCAATAACTGGACCCAGAATTCATAACCATAAATACTTGTTGAATATTAGGATCTTAAATGAAACCTTAATATAGTGTCGCAAGTTAAAGACAATTGTGTTAGTACTCTTTTTATCGGTTTATTAGGTCAAGAACTATCACCCTAAATTATATTAGGTGTTTATTGGTGAAACCAAAAGACAAAAGAAATATGCCAAGCTAACATTAGAGCTTGATATAGACACTAACTATGTTTATATTTAAGATTTAGAGAACAATATGTTAGACCCTAAAAAGTTAAGATAACTTAGGTTCGTTTATGTCAGACCATGGAGATTGACTAGATAATAGGGATGCGAGAGCTCCAAATAGCTAAGGAAACCTTTTACACTTACTAGGTGAGTTTATATTAGCTTTTTTTGCTGGAGAAAGAACATACTTATTTGTATTGTGCCCTTATCACTTGATTCTATTGTATTATAATTCAAAGGTTAACGTCTATTCAATCTATGCTAATTTTTAGTTCGTGTGTTAAATTTGACAGTCTATTTGAACCATTTTTCTTGCCTCAAATTCTTGAGCCATTATTAATCAAATTCTCAATCTTGCTTAATGTGATTTCTTATCTTCTGTTTATATATTAGTAAATCTATCATTTTTGTTTAACCATTTCTTTGCTAGAAATTTTCGTTCACTTTTCTTCTTCATCATATGTGGTTCTTGAGTTAATCTTATTTGAATTCCTTATCCATTTTAAGTTATGGCATCCTTGAACCGAATATCATGTTTACACAATTTTTTGGAAAGTAAACTGCTTGACAACCTAATTGAACTTCTCTTTTTCGTCTATGGTTCTTGATCCATTGTTTTTTGAATTCCTATCTATCTCGAGCTATAGAATTCTAGGATCGAATATCCCATTCATACAAGTTTTGGAAAGTAAAGTGGTTATAAAATTTATCACACATCGCCCTTTTCACCGATTGTCATTCTTGGTTGATTATGATTTATGTTATTTTATTTAAAATTTGGTGATTGTGTGTGAAAATTGAGAAATGGATTTTGAGATATACTTTCCATCATAGCCATGATTGTTATTTGAAACTAAGTTTGATGTCGATTATCTAATTGCTTTATCATGGCGAATTGACAAGTTAATTGAAATGCTATTAGACGTGTTACTTGATATTCATGATATTACTTGATACCCTTGGGGGTAGGCTTTGGGATCAACTTTGGGAGATGGTCAGGCAGGATGGACTAATGGCGACCAATCTCCAATTGATAACTCGTTAATTATATCTAGCTCCACAGCTAGCTAGATGTAGCTATCTATTGGGGGGGGGATAATGCATGTAGATAGCCATGCCTATTGGTTTGCACAACTTTTGAGCCAATCACTCAGAAGTGTAGGGATAATGATTTTCATGTTTTCGAAAGTAGAGCAATAAAGTAAGAGAATCATCAACAACAAGTGTTGCTAAAATGGTATTGATTTATTATTAGTTACAGTGTTTTATTATGTGTTGATTTGGTATTATCATTCCATGTACGGGTGTTACTCCTTTGTTAAAAACTCATTAAGTCATTCGAATTTACATTGTTTATACTGTTTACTTCTATTCTTTACCCTAAATAAGAAGGTGAGACAAAGATAGACTAAACCACGAGACACATGAGGTACTAAGCCTAGTGAATATACAGATTTATAGATTGTAGCCTAGTGAGTTATTGATGTGAATGTGATAGGTAGGTCTGAAATTATCAAGTGCATATATGATACTTGGGTAATAAGTTAATTTGTTGATAAATGTCACTTGTGGGAATTAAATATTTTGATTTTTGAAAGATGTGTTTTCTCTTATCCATAGAGCTTACGATATAGATTTGGTAGCTCCTCGGCCAAGTAGACACCTAATAGCTAGGGCACTACAATAGTTTAAAAATTATAAAAATTAAAATAAAAAAATTAAAGTTTATATTTTTCATTTAATTTGGTTGAAGAGCAAAAAAGTTAAATATTTTTTATAAGAAGTAATGTCAAATAATTTTGATTTTTGTATTATCCTAGTAGTTAATTAAACTCGAATGTATCATTATAATATAAAATAATATAATTAATAATAATTATGAAAGTAACAAAAAGCAATGGAATTAAGGTAATGATTTGTATGAAAGAATGGAATTAGATATGAATAGAATGACTTTTAGGAGTGGAATGAAATTGGGAAATGAAATTGGGAAATGAAATTGGGAAATGAATGACTTTTAGGAGTGGAATGAAATTGGGAAATGAATGACTTTTAGGAGTGGAATGAAATTGGAAAATGAATAATGTTGGTATAGTTTATCCTATGATTGATATGTATAAGGAATGAAAAAGAAATGCAATTTCCATTCTCTTCCTGATTCCATTCTAATGAGTGGTAAATAGGAATAATTATTAGGAATGTGATGAATTTTTTTAAATAACCAAATTACCCCTTTGTAAAAAATTATTAAAATAAAAATATTTATTAGTACTGTAGATTTTTTTTGAGTAAGTCTGTAATTATATAGTTTTAATATTATTTTTAATATTATTCGAATTATATCAGTATATAAATGAATTTTATTTGTTATCAACAACTTATATAAGTTTGTGCAAAAAGTATAAACATAATTCCTTTACAATTATTATTTTCAAAACTATAATTTAGCCAGCTCTTTTGAATGTTTTGGATAAAATATAATTAAAAAATTATAAAAATACCAATTAACTGGATTGCTTAACTTTTTGTGATAATATTAGAATGGTTTATTGTACTTTTTTATAAATTTAATTTGAAAAGTCGTTAATAGAATGGACAAGTCTTCATTTATTAGTTTGCATGTATTTTTGAATCATTCGAAGATATAAGAATATAAATAATATTTTAAACTATATATATTTCATTAGCATGGTCAATGATACCTTTACTTTTTATTATAAGAGTTGAGATGCAAATAATTATTCTTATTTTTATTTTTATAATAATTTAATAATTTTTATAATATTATTAAAAAATATATGGATAAATATATAATTAAATAAAAACACATAACAATCAAATAAGTTAGAATATAATATCAACTATTTATAAAGTGAAGATTTTTTTTCCTTAAATATAAAAGTTTTCTGTTAAATTTTAAAGTATAATTTTATTAAAAAAGAAAATATAGGTTTATTCTTGATGCACTAGAAATGACTAAACCTATCATTTCAAAAATAAAAATTCCGACGAAAATGATATTTTCATCCCTAAATTATATTAATTATGAATTTAAAAATAAAATAAACTTGAAAATATCCATTTTATTAGTACCTCATACCTGCATGACACGGCTGGCCCATAACTAATTAATTGACTAAAGAGTATCGGCATTACATTTATATATGTGGAATTCTACATTTCAAGTAAAATAAATTTTAAATGTGGCTATGAGTATAAATAAATAATTAAAGAAAAAGAAAAGGGAAGTGGTGGGGGCACCTACCGGCCCTTAAGGAAAGAAAGCGTGTGGATTTTGCGGTTCCTAATTACTACCGCCACTCAAAGGAAAGGACAATTTTGGTGGCGTTACTTGTGTACACGGCCACCGAAAGTCGGTTTCAGTTTCTATCTTTAAGTCGGTCTTTGTGTCTTTATAAGCAGGCCTTCCCCATCCGCAATCGGCACTCTATTCAACAGCAGATACAAGAATCTCATCAGATCTCCCTTCTTTTCCTCAATTGTATTCCAAGGTAATTAGGGTTTCCTTTTCCTCTTAATTTGTTTCGATGTTAATTTTCTACCGCAACAAATTTGGTTTCCCTTTGCTGTCTGTATCTATGTGATTGTTGATTATTTGTGTTCTATATTTCCGGTTTCTTAGATGAATTCGTCAATCTTCGGATTGATTTTATAGATTTTTTCGAGGGTTCGTAGGCTTTCAATGAAAGCAAGTCTTTTAGCCGAATTTTGAGAAGCTAAGCTTTGCTTTGCTTTGTTTTGTTTTGTTTTGTTTTTATTTTTTAATTTTTTATTCTCCTCTCTCTCCCTCTAAAGAAACGAGGAACCGGTCGATTCTTGCATTAATTGATTGGATATTATTCCATATCTTTCATTGATCTGATCGTAGGTTCGGTGGATTTGTAATTCCTGGGGCTTGTCCGAAGAAAAAGAATAATTCTAGGTCTTTTCGTTGGTTTTGACTTTTCTGATTTGTTTGTTGAGTGGCTTCGTTCCTGGGCATATAAGAACCTTCTTTATAGTGGTTATGGAGAAAAAGCTGTTCCGGGAAACTGTGGATGATAGTATATTTTTTATAGCTTTGAGCGAATCTGTTATGCAATAAACTTGTTCAACTGTACAGATGCAGATCTTTGTGAAAACCCTCACTGGTAAGACCATAACCCTCGAGGTGGAAAGCTCTGACACCATCGACAACGTAAAGGCCAAGATCCAGGACAGGGAAGGAATCCCCCCAGACCAGCAAAGGTTGATCTTTGCTGGCAAACAACTTGAGGATGGGCGTACACTGGCCGACTACAATATTCAGAAGGAATCTACCTTGCACTTGGTCCTCCGCCTCCGAGGTGGTATGCAGATCTTTGTTAAGACCTTAACTGGAAAGACCATTACCCTTGAAGTTGAGAGCTCTGACACTATCGACAATGTCAAAGCCAAGATCCAGGACAAGGAGGGCA
>JACGDI010005222.1:220743-260985 GCA_014898725.1 Jacaranda copaia | reverse complement strand
ACTCATGTTACTACTTAATTGAGCATTTAATTCAAGTGGTTCTGTTGAGTCATGGTATTCTGGATTCGTAAGTTCATGATACTTTATAATGGGCATTTCATGAAATCACTTTGTGCAGTGTTAAATATGTGGCGAACACAAATATGATTTTATCACAATTTCAAACATTTCAGATATCACAATAAAATATTCAAAAATTAAAATAAAAAAAAATCAGACACAATATTAGACACGGCTAAGGAGCATGTCTGACACAATTAGAGCATGGTGGGTTTTTTATTTTTTATTTTTGACTTTATAAAATTTAAGGGCTAAGAGATAATTACAAAATAAAATTTTTTTAAATGGCAAATGAAGTTAGTAAAAAACACTACCATGATCATAAAATTCTAATAAATTTGGACGATTAGACACACTACAAGAAAAATAAAAAATATAAAAAAATAGTAAGTGATAATTTAAAATTGGGACTAGTTTTATATATAAGTAGCAAAATTTTTTTGTTCTATTACAAAAATAATTTTTACAAGTTTAATGGTGGCAAAATTGTATTTAAGTTATTACCATGGACAATTGATGTCATATCTTTAATGATAAACATAAATCTTTTTAAATGTTATTTGTTACAATTTTTACGTTATCACTTACTTTTATATTACCAATATTACATTTTTGCACTGAAATTTTTCATTATATAATTTACATGAAGTTTAATACTTATTCTTATTTAGGAGATTCCTTACTTATTTAAATTTAAAATATATTTATTTAATGTTTAGTGTTCATTTTTTTCACTTTGTTTTGGTGTATATTTTATATTATATACATTAATATAATTAATGAATACTTATTTATATATAATTATATATACTATGATAATTGTTTCAGTACCATGTTGTGTTCTTAAAATTTTAAAATTTAATGTGTCATTGTATCCGTATCGTATCGTGTTGTGTCCGTATCCATGCATCATAGGTGATATCATTTAATAACGAGTTCTTTTGCTTGAAAGAAATGGGAAAGAAATTTAGTACATACGACAAAGTTTAATCAATCTAAATGTTGAACTTGAGTGAACTGAATTTAAGTTATAGTTCTGTTGGATAGGATGGTTATAGAGGACATGGAAAGCTAAGATGCACTTGCTCTTTTGAAGAGCTATGGCTACATTGGTTTATATTTTGGAGGATTTCGTCAAAATAATTTTTGAAATATAGAGTTGAAAATTGAGATAGTTGTTTGTTTGTACTTTAGGTGTTAGGTAGAGAATATTTTGGAAGGAAATTGTTTGTTTAGTTGTGTTTTGAGAGGAAATAAGATATCACATCAATAACTTTTTTATTCAATTGGTAGGGTGAATTGATATTTTAAAATTATTTATGTATATGTATATATAGATTGTGTAGGGGGAACAAAAAATGAGAGGGCTAAACATCGGGGAATGAGTTGGAAATGAATTGAAAGGGTATTCTGGGCTTCTTTTGGTGTGTTTTAGGAGTGTGGTTGGGGAATGTGAATAGTTTATTTATAGTTTGGGAGTTGAAAAATGAATTGGCAATTTGCATCCAAACATGATCTATATCCCTGGGGTGGATCGTTTTGAAAGAAGTTTTGGAAGTATATATCTTATTCTGGCCTTGTTTATTGTAATGTCTTTATTGAGGAAAAAAATTATTTGGCCTATGAAATAGGCAAAAAAAAAAAAAAAAAAACTCAAAATATCTTCCTATTATTTTTAGAATCATGCAACAGATGCTCTTATGAGGGCTGATGATAGCTTATGCGCGTGTTTGTCCATCTAGTTATGTTTTTGCAAGGCAGTTAATTTTAACATTATATTTTGCAATATAGTTAAATACCTTTCTTCCAATTGCTAGAAAGATCCAAGTTTTCTTCTTCAAAAATTTTGCTTGCTAAATTGGAAAATCCCAACCGCGTCTTCTTCTACAAACACCGTGAGGAACAGTTGTAGGTTAAATAGGCCCACTTTTGCCTTGAGATAGGGGAAGTCTCTAGCATGCAGATGCTTGTTGATGCAACTCTTTGGGTAGTGCTCAATGACAAGAAATGCTCATCTTGTAAGTTGTATTATTGTTGCCCTCTTCAATGTTGTAACTTCTTTGGGTGGTGCATGCCTTGAAGAACAACATGGTCTCCACTTGGGCTTTCAGTGATCTATCCCCAAGAGCATGGTGTTGGTGCATCTTATGGACATAAAGAAAGTGAACCGCTAGATGTGGATAGAGTCATTTCTAGGGTCACAAATACTTGGATGTAGAAAGGACGAGAAAACTGGACATGTTGTGCATTTCTCTTGGGTTGTGATGGTTGTTCTGTTTATAATTTTGATAGTCAAATTATTGAAGTGACCATGTTGATTGTCATATTTTGCATGTTCTTAA
Source organism: Jacaranda copaia (assembly GCA_014898725.1). Lineage (NCBI taxonomy): Eukaryota > Viridiplantae > Streptophyta > Magnoliopsida > Lamiales > Bignoniaceae > Jacaranda > Jacaranda copaia. Next base: position 258,583 of record JACGDI010005222.1, on the reverse strand, counting down.
TGAAGAAAATTTCTCTTGGTCATTCTATATGTTTCTTTCTCTAATGTTTTGTTTTTTAAAACTTGTTGGGAAAAATAAGTTGAAAGCGCTTAAAAAATTGTTCTTCATTACCAGAAGAAAAATTGCCAATATGAAAGTAGTGAATAATTTCTTGTAAGGGTGAATTGCATATTTTCTTAGAAAAAAATTCTACGAGTTTAACTTGTAAAACCTTTCTCCCACAACAAATACACCAACAGATGTGTAACAATCTAAAATTCGATATTTTCAGAAAAATGAGAATTTAGAAATCAATATATTAGTTTATCAAATTTTAGGGCTCAAAAATAAAAAAAAAGGATTTAATTACAAGGAAACGGAAAGCTTTGGGGTCAAATCGTAATTTGAGAAGACTTGATTAGACCACTTTTTATAAATTTTATGGGTTTGCATGGAATTATTATTAGTCAAAGGGGTCAATCTTTGGCACTAACTTAGTCTAGGGGCTAATTTGGGGCTTAATTTCATTTTGGAGGACCTAATTGAAACTAAAATAGAATTTTTATGGGACAATTTATAATTCCTGGAAATGGGTTTATATAAATACCGTTCCATCCCTTAGCTTTCTTTCATTCTTAACATACACGCCCATCAACCCCCTTTCAGCGACGAGCAATAGCCTTCAACCCCCATATTAATTTGTTCCTCTCAGCACAAAGATCACATTCGTGCCTTTCTTTTCCAAAACCAATTGGTAAGGCAGCCGAAACTTGAGTTGAAGCTTCAGCCATGGCGGAGATAGTGGTAGTGACCTCGCTGATGATGAAAGCAGAGTTCTAGGTGGTGAAGTTGGTAGTTCTCAGCTTAAAGAACAACCCCGTAGCCTCCAATTGGGTTTAGCCTAACATCTGCGATGAAATTTAGAGAAAACCACGTGGCAGTAAGTGGTGGCTTTTGGAAGATTTTGACTGGAATTGGGCTTCAATTGGGCAGCATTTGATGAAATTGAGTTGGGCGTTTGCTTAGTTTGGCTATAAGGCACCTATTAATGGTGGTGTTGACCATCTCTGGTAATGGCAGTGTTAGAACAAAATGTTCTCCTCATTGCGGTGATCGTAGTGGTGTTCTTGATTTGTAATTTTGAGGTTTCAATTAAGAGATCTCGTGTAATGATCAAATTTGGATTTAAGATTTGTATTGTTAAATTCTTGTGATTTTTGTATTTTGGGAGAATTATTAAGAAATGTGTATAGAATGATGGAAATAGATGTGTGGACCTTATATAAGTTAGTGGACCCAAATTTGTATTATTGTATGTTAAATTTTAGAATTTATTAAGTTAATCGGAAAAAAAACCCTAATTTTAAATATTTGAGAAGATTGGACTCTTATTAGATTTGGGATGATGATATAAGGTTAAATATGTAATTAAGGGCCATATTACATCTTATTACTGGAACCAATACGAACCCCATGACTATTTCTGTAATAACAGCTTAATTGGCACATTTCGTACCAATAGTACTGATCGAACCCTAAAACTACTGTATTATGCAAATAATAAATAATTTTGGGACTATTGTAGCATAATAGTAATTAGTAGGTTTGAATATGGATTTTGACTGTAAATACACTCTTTGGTTAGGTGACAAAGAGATGGGTCCCACAAACCAGTAGACTATATAGATTGTGGTTGAATTTTTTTTTGATATTATGAAGGTGAGGGTCTGCTATTCTAGCATTAATTATACCTATTTGTTCTTGTGGCATGATCTATGTGAGGGTTCAACATGATTGTATATTGTACTTGCTCTTGTTTGTTGGAATCGTAATTGCTTGAGATCTCGTTCGTTGTTTGTTAATTGATGCATATGCCCCTATGAGGGCCTATCTCTTCAGTGCTTATATTAATCGAACCTATCTGTTATTCATTTTAAAAAATAAACCCCCTATTAGGGTTTCTATTTTTGTACCATAACTGCATCATATGTGTTGAAATCTGTGAACTGTTTGAGATCTCATTGCTTGTCTGCTTACTGATGTGTACACCCTTATGAGGGTTGTTCCTTGATGTTGACTTTGAATCTTATCTAATCTAGCACTTAGAATATCTTGTCTGTTATCCGTCCATTCCATAATCTGATTGTCTGTTATCCATCTATTCCGTTATCTGATTATATGTTATCTATCCATCCTATTGTCTAACTATTTGTTATTTGTCTGTTCTATTATCTGTTATCATTTTTAATGTTATATGGGAAAGATGGGACGATAATCCCTATAGTGTGCATGGGATAAGTTGTAAGCCCTGAATTCTTGGTTAAATAATAGGACGTTAATCCCTATTGTGTGCATGGGATAAGCCGTAAGCCCTAAACTTTTAGTTAAATAACAAGACGTTAATCCTTACCAGGTGTGTGGGATAAGCTGTATGCCCAAAACTAGAGAGATAAGGGAAATCTGATAAGCATGTTCTACTCTAATTCATATTATGATTATTTGTATCTTGCTCATAGGGCAAGAAGGATGGTGAAGTTTCTTAGTCTAGATCAGGTGGTTGTCTAGGATTTCTCTCAAACTGCTTCAATTGAGATGAATCATTTCTCATGAACTGATCTAATTGAGATGATGTTGGGCTGTTTGAGTCAACTATCACAACTCCCAAGCTAGTACCTACTAGTAACTTTGAATTTGTTAATGCTTATGACTATTTCCCGATGATCTGTATTCTAATCCATTTGTAAACTGGTTTTGACTATCTATATCCTGAATTGTTCATGTTCTAACTATTAATTTATAATTTGTTGAGTTGATTCTTCCTCAACGAATACCTATCGCTTATGGCTATGAATATTCTTCACTAAGTCCTTTAGACTTGCCCTCCTATTTTATTTTTGTTTTTCTCAAATAGGGTTAAGTGATGGATGCGGACTTCTGGCTTGAACTGAAGAAAATTATGTTTTGTAATAGAACTAGCATTTTTTGTATATATATGGGTTTGCTTGTATGTTAAGCTTGACTTAGAGATGTTTTGATATGTCAGGTTTGAAACTAGTGTTTGTAGTATGTATGTCATAATGAATGTTATGGGACCTTTGGTGATACATACTAAGTATTTCGATGAAGTTTGTTTAAGTTAAAGTCTGCTACTTTCTCTGATGAATTTTGAGAAATTTTGTTATGGGCTTAGTGTTTATGGGTTAAGAATTAAGTCTGGACTTAGTGGCATCTCAACTGCAGGCTATCCTAAGTGAGGTGCTACATCGGTGGTATTAGAGCCTAGGTTTTGACGACTTAGGTAAACATGGGAATGATTGTGGTGATTGGAATTGATGGACTTAGTAGAGATTGAACCTAAATTAGGAATCATCTAGGATGTGAACACTTGGGATAAAGAAAGCCTGAGCTATTGTGGGATCTGGTCCTAGGATATAATTCTTGGAATATGGGATTTTCAATTAATAGAGACTAAGCTTGATTTTGGAAATGCTTTAGATATGTATGCTTGAGGTAAGGAGTACCTAAGTCATGTTAAGATATGATTTTAGAATGTGAAATTTTGGGATAGGAAAATATGAGGTTCTATTGTGAACTTGAATGTGGGATTGAATAAGAAATGAACTTTTGGGATAATGCTCGATGTTAAGGAAGTGAGTACCTTAGGACGAACAAATTTTTGCTATGTACTTATGGAAGGAAAATTTTGTTATATGGAGATGTAGGAAAGGAACCATTGCAGGTAATACTGCATTTGAGGATGTCAACTAGGTTGGTAGATAGCTTACATATTTGTAGGAACTACTTAGTAGCCATTCTAATAGTATTAATATCTAAAATGTACGCTATGGCTTAGTTGATCTTGAGCTTGTTCTCTAAAGCTAGGAATCGTGATATGATGTGACTTGATACCACTAAAACATCCACAAACATGAACGTGATCCTTAGTCGACTAAATCAGAGTGGATGGTTATTAGTCAATGAAGCTAAAACACTTGAAGATCACAAAGAAGATGCTCTAATTAGAAAATCTCATAGAAAGAACCAAAAATAATGTTAGATCTTGTTTTCCTCTTACTAGTAGGTCTGAAGATAGAAAGACTTATGGTATAAAACTTATTGTAGTAAGATAGAGGACCTTATAACCTTATTGATGAGCAAATTAGGTTAGAAATTTTGGGAGCATGATAAAAACCGTCGAAGGATAACCTTAAGGAATCTCTAGAGTTTTACCCCTCTCAATCACTGATAAGGATTGATAGAATAGTAGTTAGAGCTTAACCAAACATACCAAGTAGGGAATTAGAATATCTTCTTCCTCATAAGCTAGTTAACCTAAAACGAGCACTAAGGTTTGTTTAAGGTCAAAACTAAGGATGTAATACGATACACAGGAAATTGCACGTACTTTTAGGATTGATTTATAATGATCTTATTAGAAATCTTTCAAATTGAGGAAATAGCCATTTTACATATGTGTGTAAGCTATGGTCTCACGAACATTTAAGAAAATGATTTTACCCAGGTTACAAATAATTAAATACGACTAAAAAGTATATCAAGTACAAGTTCTCGGGGGGGGTTTTCTAATTTTTATCAATAAATGCATTTATGAGATCAACTAAGGAAATGCTAGATACATATATGCTTCGTAAAGGAAATTTAGATATACAATGATAATCTCATACACCTTGGGAAAACTTAAGTCATAGAACAACCTATCTTGCTTATGTTTATGACTATTGAAATGGTGATTGCTTTAATGCTACAGAGATATCATTTAGGAGTGGAAGAAGAGGAATTCTTGCAGATTACGAAATTATTGGTAAGTATGATTTGGGTTAATCTAGGAATGACAACCACTTTAGGTTTAAAAGTGAAATTAATGTACTTGGTGATTGGTGAGATAAGTGAAGGATAGGTATAAGTATCATTAGGATAAAAGGAAATAGGTAGTTGAGAGTACTAAGTTTTGAACATTAGAGATAAATTTGGTCTCTCATATTTTGATCATATCTAGTATGTAAGTTGAGCTTGATTACTCCTTAAGGTAACTATCATGTAAGTGTGAACTTATGGTGTCTATAGCCATTTTTAGCCGTAGTAGTTTTTTGGGCTCTTGGAAAACTCTTAAGTATTGAGATGAAATGTGATCGAGGTAATGGTAAAGCTAGTAGCAAAACTTGATGGGGGAATAGAGGATGCGAGCTTGGGCTTTTGCCCTAATAAGAGAAGAAGCACCGGATCTCAACGAGGTGATAGAAGATATGGTTTCTATTTTTGAAATCTATGATAATGCCTTATATGATCCAGGTGTTTTGCATTCTTTCATACTTGTAGCATACCTTCAAACTAAAACTGCAACCCAAGACTATAGTTTATCAAAAAGTTCTGACACCATGTATTAGGGTTTGCCAAATGATGATTGGGGATAGAGTATATCCAGCCAACCTCATGCAGATGTCTATCCAAGAGTATGATGTGATACTAAGAAAGGACTAATTGTATAGTTGTTGGGCACAAGTGAACTGCTGCACTAACTGTATCACTCTCAGAGATGAGGATACCAATACCAACACGCCCTTTTGTAGATAATGACTCCCAATGCCAGTTATATCTATGCTAAAGACCAAAAAGATTTTGAGGGAAGTTAAGTGAGAATTCTTGGTGTATCTCATCAACAAACCTCAAGATATAGATTAAAAATTAAGGAAATAGAAGTAGCGGCTAAATACTCAAAGGTATTTTTGAAAGTATTTCCAAAAGAAATGAGCTTATTACTCCACCCATGTAAAAGAATTATTTAACCTTCTATGGGGACAAGAATCTTCTCGAAGCTGGAGTGGAAGCAAGGGTACTACCAACTGAGGGCCAGAAAAGACCATGTAAAGCACTTATGCATGTCTCTTAGAACTTTGAGAAAGCATTAGTTGGATGCAAAATTTAACCAGTGTGGATTTTGAATAAAGAAAGTGGCTTTACTTGGTCACATCATATCCAAAGATGAGGTAGAGGTTGACCCCCTCTAAGATAGAGGTGGTAGTCAATAGAAAGAGATCGAAAAACATGAAGCAGTCATAGTTTTCTGTGTCTTGTCAGCTATTAATGAAGATTGTGTAGAACTTTTCTAAAATAACTGACATGTTGACTAAATTAACTCAGAAAAGTTAACCATCCAATTGGAATGAGGACCTAAACATGAGATAACACTAATGGATGGAAATTTTAGAAGATTATTGTCCTTCCATCACCTATCACTCAAAAAGGCAAAGTAGTGGCCAATACTTTGAGCCGAAAGTCTAGAAGAAAAAGCTCACTTACTAGATGTGGGAGCATTAGAAAACCTAAGAATAAGTGCTATGTTGAGATTAATATAGCAAAAGGGATTGCAGAGATAAGTGTAGTCTAAATTACATAATGAAATGTAACGAATACTAAGCTTATAATATATGGATAATGAAATAGAAGGAAAAGTTGAAAGTTCTAGAGAGTTTGAGTTCAATATGTGTGTCGAAAGAAATAAATGAGAGATTGTTAGATGAGGCACACAAGTTAAGATATATGATACATTTGAGAGGTACAAAGATGTATTGGACCTAAAGAAATAATTTGGGTGGAATACAATGAAAAGAGAATGTCAACCGATTGATTGAATTTGTTTATTTTCTACCAGTTAGAATAAAACTCAGATAAGAATCTGGGGACTAGATTCTTTTAAGGAGGAGGATTATAACACCCCTAAAATTTGGTATTTTGAGAAAAATGAGAATTTAGAAATCAAGATATTAGTTGATTGGATTTTAGGGCTTGAAAAATAAATAAAAAAAGATTCATTTGTAAGGGAATGAAAAATTTTAGGGTTGAATCACAATTTGAGGAAACTTGACTGGACCATTTTTTTTTATAAATTTTGTGGGTTTGCATGGAATAATTATTAGTCAACTGGGTTAATCTTAGGCACTAACTTAGTATAGGGGCTAATTTGGGGTTTAATTACATTTTGGAAGACCTGATTGAAAGTAAAATAGAATTTTTGATGGCCAATTTATAATTCCTGAAAATGTGCTTACACAAATAGCGTTCCACCCCTCATCTTTCTTTCATTCTTCACATGTACCCTCGTCAACCCTTTCCAACGACTGGCGATAGCCTTCAACCCCTATATCAATTTGTTCCTCTTAGCATAAGGATCACATTAGTGCCTTTCTCTTCTAAAACCAATCGATGAGACAGTCAAAGTTTGAGCTAAAAACTTCGGCCATAATAGAGACGGTGGTCACAACCTCATCAATGTTGAAAGTAGAGTTCTGAGTGGTGAAGTTGATGGTTCTCAACTCAAAAAACAACCTTGTAGCCTTCAATTAGGTTTTGGTTTGACATTAATGATGAAATGTAGAGAAAACCATACGATGTTAAGTGGTGGCGTTGGAAGATTTTGGCTAGGATTAGGCTTTAATTTAGCAGCATTTGAGATTGAGTTAGGGGTTTGGTTAGTTGAGCTGAAAGACACATATTGGTAGTGGTGTTGACCATCTCTGGCGGCAGCAATGCAACAATGGTGTTAGAACAAAATGTTTTCCATGTCACATTGATCGTGATGGTGTCCTTGGTATGTAATTTCAAGGTTCTAGTTAAGCGATCTTGGATAATGATCAAATTTTAATTTAAGATTTGTATTGTTAAATTCTTGTGATTCTTGTATTTTGGGAGAATTGTTAAGAAATGTATATGGAATGATGGAAATAGATGCATAGAAGTTATGTGAATTAGTGGTCCCGAATTTGTATTATTGTATGTTAAATTTTAGGATTTGTTAAGTTAGTTGGAAGAGAAAACCCTAATTTTATGGATTTGAGAATATTGGACTGTTGTAAGATTTGGGATGATGATATGAGGTTAAATATGTAATTAAAGACCAGATTACATCTCATTACTGAAACCAATACGAACCTTGTGACTATTTTTGTAATAATGGCTTAATTAGCACGTTTCGTACTGATAGTATTGATTGAACCCTAAAACTATCGTATCATGCGAATAACTAATAATTTTGGGACTATTAGTAGTATAATTGTAATTATTGGGGTTGAATGTGGATTTTGACTATAAATATACTCTTTTGGTTAAGTGATGAAGAGATGGGTCCTACAGACCAGTAGACAATAGATTGTGGTTACTCTTTTTGAGATTATAGAGGTGAGGGTTTGCTATTCCGGCCTTGATTATACCTATTGTTCTTGTGGAATGAACCCTATGAGGGTTCAACATGATTGTATACTGCACTTGTTCTTGCTTATTGGAATTATAATTTCTTAAGATCTTGTTCATTGTTTGTTAATTAATGTGTATGCCCTTGTGAGGACCTATCTCTTTAGTACTTGTACTGATTGAACCTACCTATTGTTCGATTAAAAAAAAACCCTTAGAGGGTTCCTATTTTTGTATCGTAACTGCATCGTTTATATTAAAAGCTGCAAACTATTTGAGATCTCACTACTTGTCTATTAATTGATATGTACACCCCTTTGATGGTTATTTCTTGATGTTCACTCCGAATCCTATCTAATCTGGCGCCCAAAACATCTCAAATAATCTCATCTATTATTTGTTCATTATGTTATCTGACTATCTGCTATCTATCTATTCCATTATCTGACTGTCTGTAACACCCCTAAAATTAAGTATTTTTGAAAAATAAGAATTTAGATATCAAGATATTGATTAGTCAGATTTTAGGGCTCAAAAAATTAATAAAAATGACTTAATTGCATGAAAATTGGAAGTTTTGGAGTCAATTTGCAAATAGACAAAACCTGATTGAATCACATTCAATTGTTATGGGGGTTTGCATGGAAATATTTATGGTCACATAGGATAATGAGAGGCACTCACTTATTCCAAGGGCTGAATTGAAGAGGCTCAAAATCTTGGAAGGACTGAATTGAAGAGAAGCAGAAATCCTGGGGTTAATTTGTGAAGTTAGAAAACTACATTTTATATATACATTTTGCACCCCCTTTGTTTCTTCATTTTTTCTTCCTTCTTCACCCGTGTCCATGTCTTTATCTTCGATGACACCCCAAAGTGGAAAAACATTACCGCCATTACCTTCCTCTCTTCACTAGCAATCCAACCATACCATATGCAAGCTTGAAACCATTGGAGAATTGCCAGTAATCGAAGCTCAAATCTCAGCCATGGCGGTGGTGATGGGTCCTTTGTCTCCAATGACTAAACCTTGGTTATGAGTAGTAAGTTTTGTTGCTCTCAGCTCGAGGAACAAGTTAGTATATTAGGTGTTAAGTTTTATCCACCGACGACAGCAGAATTGGAAAAGAACCATGGTGGCGGAGTTGAGATAGTTTCTTCAGCTCATCACAACAATCATGATGGTGTTCTTGGTTTGAGATTTTGATGTCTTGATATGGAGATTTGGGTAATGATCGGAGAGTTTGGATTTTAGCTTGTACTATTATTTCATACCAAATTTGTATATTGTTGAGAAAATATAAGAATTTGATATGGGAATCATGATATGGATCATGCATGAACTATTATATAGCTTAGTAGGCCTAAATTTGTATTATAATGAGATAATTTTGGGATTAATTGAGTTAATTGAAAGAGAAAACCTTGAATCTCATATTATGTCAAAACAGATGAAGAATTGATATAAGAATTAAACTTATAAACCATGCATGTACAATTTTAACCATTCAGTGGACTCAAATTTAGTATATTATGTGATAATCTTGGTTAAATAAGTAGATCAGGTGTTTTTTATGGATTTGAGACCTAAATAACAATAATTAGGTTAATTAAGATAATTAGGTTGTTATTTTGATTTGGGGTAATGATATGAGGCTAATTATATAAATAAGGACCTGATTATGCCCTTTTGCTATTATTGATATAAATCTCATAAATATTCCTATATTAATGGCATAATTATCAGTACCTAATGATAAGATTGAGCGAACCCTAAAACTGCCATATTAAGCGTATAGCTATTGATTTTGGACTATTAATAGTAAGATTGTAATTATTGGAGGTTGTTAAGGTTAAATAAGGATTTTGATCATGGATTGTTCATTTGGTTAGGTGATAAAGAAGTGGGTCTTGCAAACCAATAGGTGGTGACTGTAGTTTTCGAAGGCTATAGAGGTGAAGGTTTGCTAATTTAGCATTGCTTATGCCTATTTGTTCTTGTGGTAAAACCTGTGAGGGTTAAATGTGATTATGCTATACCTACTCTTGATTATTGAAATCTGTAAATTGCTTGAGTTTTTGCTTGTTATCTGTTACTTGACGCATATACCTCTATAAGGGTTACTTCTTGATTATGTTCTGTTATGAGTTTGTTATTGTTTGTTTTGGCACCTAGAACTTCTTGTTATTATCTGCTATTGTACTTATTCCCAATTTATACTTATTATTGTCTTGTCACTTGCTATCATCTTGTATTGTCATCTGATGCCTCGCTGGCCCATTTGCATGTCCGTACATCGTTATATAGACATGTTGGCTTATTCGAAACTATTACTCATTATTGTCTTGCCTTGTCAGCAAATTGTTAATTGATACTTGATATATAACTAGAGACTTGTTAGGTCGGGTGTCAATCCTAGCAGAATGCTTGGATTTGCGAGACATGCTATATAGCCTGCATAGGTGTTGGCGATACGCTAAATAGTCTGCTTAAGTATAAGTAATGAGCCTACAATTCGTGTGGGCACCTATTGTATGCCAAGCTATCATGCTTTAGTAAAAGTACTTGATTGACCAAAATAAGAAGAATTTGATATGCATGTCATGTTGTGATCTGTTGGACTATATATGTCACTTAAGTTTACTTGATTTCAATTGTATTTCGATTGCTTGTATTTTGCTCATGGAACAATAAGGATGGTGTGGATTCTTGGTCTAGCTTAAGTTGATGTCTAGGCTGAACGAGCTAATTGTGATACCTTCCATAGTAAATCGACTGAGTTGACCGGGCCGTTCGAGCCAACAGCCACAACTCCTAAGCTAGTACCTACTAGAAATCTTGAATTTAATAATGTATGTATTACTTGATCGTGTCCTGATTTGTTCTTGTTTTAACTGTTAATTTATAATTTGTTAAGTTGATTCTTTCCTTGATAGATCCCTACTACTCACTATTATGGTTATCCCTCACTAAATCCTTTAGACTTACCTCCCATATCATTCATGTTTACCTAGACATGGATTAGGTGATAGGCTTAGACTACAGGGCTTGGATCTGCAGAAATATATTTCATAATAGAATAGATATTTATATATGCTTATGGATACTCTTGGACATTTTGTTATACCCTAGAGATGGTGTGATATGTTAGGCCTGGATTTTACATTTGTCGGGTGTATATATTATGTGAATATTATGGGATTAGTTATGACTTGTATATAGTACTTTTGATGAGGTTTGTTTAAGTTGAAGCCTACTGCTGTCTTTGATAAGTTTTGAAAATTTTCTAGTAAGCCTATTGTTTGTTTACAGATTAAAGAATTAAGATTGAACAAGATTAACATCTCACCTTAGGGGTATCCTGAGTGGGGTATTACATTATATTTTATCTGTCTGTTCTGTTGTCTGACTGTTTGTTATCTGTCTATTTTGTTATCTGTTACTGTTTGTAATTGTTATATGGGAAAATGGGACATTAATCCCTGTTGTGTTCATGGGATATGCTGTAAGCCCTGAACTTATGGTTAAATAATTAGACGTTAATCCCTGTTGTGGCATGGGATAAGCTGTCAGCCTTGAACTCTTAGTTAAATAACGGGATGTTAATCTCTACTATGTACATGGGATAAGCCGCAAGCCCTAAACTCTTGGTTAAGTAACGGGACGTTAATCCTTACTAGATATGTAAGATAAGCCGGAAGCCTGGAACTAGTGAGATAAGGAAAATCTGATAAGTATGTTATGCTTTAATTTGTATTGTAACTATATTCTAATTATGTGTACCCCACTCATGAAGTAATAAAGATGGTGAAGTTTCTTAGTCTATCGAGCTATTGTTTAGGCTAAATGAGGTATTTGCATTTCTTCCCGAGCTGATTTGGTTGAGATGGACCATTTCTCCTGAACTAATCTGGTTGAGAAAATCCCTAGCCATTCGAGATGATTGCCACAACTTTTGAGCTAGTACCTCTGATTGTTTCGTGACTGTCTGTATTATGATCCATTTATAAATTGATTTTAACTACCTATATCCTGATCTGTTCTTGTTCTAACTATTAATTTATAATTTATTGAGTTGATTCTTTCTCAACAGACCCTTACTGCTTATGGTTATGAATATCCCTTATTAAGTCCTTTAAACTTGCCCTTCCGTTTTATCTTTGCTTTTCTCAAATAGGGTTAAGTGATGCATACAGACTTTTGGCTTGAACTAGAGAAAATTATGTTTTGTAATAGAACAGGCATTTTATGTATATATGGGTTTACTTGTATGTTAAGCTTGAGTTAGAAATATTGTGATATGTTTGGTTTGAAACTGGTGTTTGTAGTATGTATGCCATAATGAATGTTATGGGACCTTCGACGGTATATACTAAGTGCTTTGATGAAGTTTGTTTAAGTTAAAGCCTACTACTATTGTTCACACAAATTTCATTGTTTGCAAAATTAAATAACAAGACAAAGAAAAATAATGGACAAATTAAATTTATATGAAAGAATAGATGATAATTATAATTTATCAAAGAAAAATATAAATTCTCTAACAATTCTAATCCCTTGATTCTTTTCCCAATATATGATCCAATAGCTTGAAACTTGTTCTTGGATATATGGTGTAATATCCTTTAACTTGGTAAAAGATACAATAAAGATTCTTTGAACTCGAACCTTGACTCCGAGATCGAAGAACTTGAAGACTTGATGCTTTGAAGAGGTATAGAACCTTCATGGTAGTAATACGTCGTCGCATCAGAAACTTGAAGACTTAAGTCTTTGACTTGAAAATATGTGTGTATGTCAATATGTGAATATTAGAATATGCGAGTCTCTAATTATCCCTTTATATAGGTGCTCAGTAGGACACTTCGAAATAACTTGAATACATTTGATAATTATTTCTTTAATGTACATATTAAAAGATAATATCAAACGTTTTTGACTTGATTGGTCCACGTATATGGATGCGCCACATGTCCCAACTTGATTAGCTTGAGATTTCTAGGTCACCAGACTTGATTTGATTGGCATGATACATCTTCATTTTGACACTTGTCAATATTTGATTTGTATAAAATAAATATTAGAATAATAATTAAAATTAACTATTTAAGAATACAATATCAATGCAAGTTATAAAAACTTAATTCAATGCCTTATAAAATTTAAACTTGGGATGAGGGCAAGTGCCTTTCAGTATGACTTTTTTGTAGAAAGTTTTTGCAAGTGTAAGTAAGCCCTTTTCTAATTGATGTGGTTTGTGCAACTCATCTAGACCCTTTCTTCTTAGTTTAGTTGGCCTCCCAAGTTTTCTTTTGATTTAAGGCTGTTTGAGGGGCAAAAAATTAGTTTTGGTGTAGTCTCTTGACCTAGGCACCCCTTGTATCATATGCTCATACACTTTTAAATAAATATCTTTTCTATATCAATCATCAACAAAATCCTCTAACATCAACCTTCACTTCTTCATAATGATTCTAATTGTTTATTAATTTAATGAATTCAAATTGTATTTTTTAATGCAAGAAGTTTGATCCGACCCTAATTTTCTCTTTTCTCATTTTATTTTGGGGGCTTAATATTAAATTGTTATGTATCTCACAATTGAGAATTTTTTTTTTTTTAGGAGAAGGGGTGTAGGGGGATCATTTCAATTTTCCCTCCACACTAGTCAGCATGGCAATGTCTAGTGAAAGACTATTGCTTGCTAATTTTCTTAAAAAATGAAGTTTGGGCATATAAATCCTGTGTACTACTCCACCCTAATCTTCTTTGTCTAAATCCTTAGCATCAATTTCTCCTTATCCATTCGTACATGGAAATAATAGGTTTGTCCCTTGCATTAAGAATATAAGCATTAAAAGATTCATATTAATTATTTACCAAAATATCCCTCTTACAATATGTTGAAAAATATGACTTGGACCAATGTTGATGTGGAACACTCCCCAACCACTCCATTGCAATCTCGACATCCTTATCTACTTTTGGATCTTCTCTCTCCAACATCTTCATATAATGCTCAAAAATTGATTTTCTAGCTATAGAAACTACTTTCCAAACAATTCTTTCATTTTTTGGCAATTGCATTTTTTTTTTTAAATTCTATACATGTGCTACAAGCAGTACTTGTGTTCATTATCTAGAGCTAAGCCCTTGAGTGGCTTTGTTAACCTTTTTTACCTATCTAAAATGAAAATCCTACCATGATCACTAATACCATCTAGCAACTAAGATAAACATGATGTCCACTTCTCTCTACTCTCCATTGGAACAACAAAATGTCAATAGGGACTATGCTATCATTGTTATCCCTCCTCTATAATAACAAAAAGTTGGTCTCCATAAGTAGCCTTCAGAAAACATCCATTTAGACCAATTATTGCTCTATATCTATCTAGAAAAAGCTTTTCTCAATACATTCAAAGAGAAATACATCCTCTCAAAAATTGGAGGATCACTGCCATTAACCTTCCTCAACAACAAGTTGTTACATGATTTTTTTGTTTGACAGTGGCAAAATAATCCTAAAACTTCTCATACTGTTGTCATTTATACCTCTAATTTGGCTCAATGCATCTTTCTTTGCTCTTATCACCTTCCATGTGCTCACTTGTATGTTCGCTTTCCTTCAAATAAAGTTCTTTAGCTTATCAAAAAAAATGTTAGGATTATCTCTAGTAATATTTTCCATTCTCTTACACAAAAATCTTGCCTTTGTTAGGCTAATAGAATCTTCTTTAGATAAGTGTGTGTCTTTTAATTTCCTTCACCTCGAATGTGATTGGTTTCATGATTCAATAAGCATGTATTCTTTAGTTACATCTCTCACTCTTGGACGTAATAATTATTCATGCATTCTCATTTCTAATCTTCCCTAACATAAACCCTTCTCTAACAACCCAATCACTCAAAGCTTTCTTAAACACCTATGCATTTGAGAATTTCATCCCTACCTTTATTTTAAAATCCCTCATTTCTTGCCCTTTTCTAAAATGAGGACACTTTGGTGCTGCTTCATGAGATCCATCCAAGCTTATTAGGTCATTTTCTACACCAGGATTACATACTAGTCTGATCTTCCACATTTTGAGGCCTCATTGGCATCTTAGGCTTAGAATCTTTGACTTTAATATCGTTTTCAACTTAATGACTTAATCTCTTCTACTTATATATGTTTTTTGAATGAAGATGCCATCATCACTAGAGCACTCCAAATCTTCTTACACAAGGCTTAGAGTATCCAGGTCAATGTTATACTTACTCTCTAATTCTTTTAGTGTAATCTTCATCATCTAATTCTATTTGATCACTTAATGGAGCAGTTTCTTTTCTTTCTTTTTTTGGTTGTTTCTTTTTCTCAATTATATTCCTCGCATTGTTATTTTATGTTCAAAATCCCAAACTATTGCTTGATTGTCTCATTGTATGTGTTCATATTAGGTTTTCCATCTCTGTCCATATCAAGTGTTGCTAGATTAGATTGAAATGTGTGATCATGCTCTTAAGTTCCTACATCTCCTTTCTTAAATCGATTTTCATCTTTTTACTGTATCTACTTGCTATTGCACGTTTAGCTTCACTTTTATTGCTAATTTTCCTATTTCTTTTGCTGATTTTTGAATCTCATGAGGTTCAATTTGCATCTCAATAGGTTCAACTTACATCTCATTAAGTTCATTTTGCATTGTATTTCGATCTTTGGGCTATATCTTTTTAGCTCCATCAATTGTACGACATAACATTCAATAGTTCTACATTAACAACTCAACTAACATTTTTAGTATAAAGATTCTTTTATCTTCTGAAGATTGATTTTGGATAAGCAACAATACCATACCATGAGGAATATATTTTCTGGACCAATTTCAAGATCCAACGAAGTGATTTAGAAACAAGTCGACAACATTCAATCGCAATGTAGGGATCAAACAATATTGCAGCAACATGTGTGGTAGTTGAAGTTAGTGGCTTTCCCAAGGTTCCTCATTTGAGATCCTTGGGAAAGAAGATCAAGTTGGTCTATGCAAACAGTTTGATGTACTATCTTCTCTTTTAAGCAAAATGCGGCAAAGAAAAAGAAGGAAAATCCATGGACCAACTCCATCATCTCCACCCGGTAGGAACTATGAGATCACCACATGTGCACCTTTGGTATTTACAAGTCATGGACCAACCCTAGAACCCTTTTCAATAAGTGGAATGCATAGGTGTCTCGTTCAAACCAACATACAAAATGTAATAAGGCCAAGGTGTTGCATCAAGTGCTTTGCAGCATCATTTTTACTCAAGCATTGTTTCTAGATTTTGATCTGATAATCTTATTGCATCAAAAAATTATAACTTCCAAAAATAGAACCACCACCCAAACAAGAACACTCTTCTAATTACATAAGGATCAACCAATTCCAAAACCTAAACCTATTAAAAGTTGATCAAATTACTACACATACTAGGTTGTTAAATGCAAATTACAAAGGGTATACAATCTTTGTAACTTGGTCTATCTTATGTCAATGACTCAACCGATTGATTCTAGATTAGTGAGACTAAGTTGTTCAAAATCAACTCAAAAAAGTTCTATTTCAAGCTTCAAACATTCGTCATTAACACCAAGTGGTGCAACTTTACTCACTCCTTGGATTCTAGCTTTACATCCATAATCCATTCCACAAAAAATGAACATATAATTTCTCAAAATATAACAATACTAAAAAAAAAATCCATTTCAGAAATGGGAATTATCAACAAATTAAACCATAGCCTTCATCAACCTTTGTCACAATTTCGAGTTTTACAGATGAAAACCTAATAAAGAAACAAGGTATGTTGACATATTTCATATACTAACATATTTTTTGCCTTCCTGGAGCCTTGATAGTTGATTATCGACAGCACCAATGTAATGGAGGATATCTTTTGTGAATCAAATCTACAAAATGAGAGAAAACAAAATCAGAGCAATTCAATTACAATAACACTAGATCGTTGCAGTAATTAGTTAGCATCACAATTTTTGGTGACCCCTACTGTCATACTTTTTTAGCTATAATCCCATTCCATCAAAAAATAACAATCAATTTCTCAAAAATAAAATAACTCAAAACGAAAACTCACATAAGGCTCGTCTCATTTCAAAATGAGAAATTAATCAGCAAATCACATTCTTTTTGACAAATTTGGCAATTAGTTGATGTGTTATGTTGTATAGGATTTGGATGTCAATCGTAGAATGTTATTGCTGCTGCATAGTAAGGATAAAGAGGGATTGAGATGTCAACCGATGGAAGCCCAACCAACACCCCAAAGGTGTTCCCAATTCTTTCAAATTGTAGTGGAGTAGGGGAATAATTCAAATATTTCTTCATCAATCTTAAAAATAAAGATATTGCGCTTGCTCGAATTAATGATATTTTTAGGATTCATCAATTTAGTAGCAGAAATTGAGTAGGAAGAGATTTTGTTTAGGGATTTTTGTCAATTTGGTTATTGAGGTTTAATTTAAATCCAATCAAATTATATAAATTAAGTATTATTGTTTATAATTAATTAAAGGGTATTTGAATCTTTTCTAGTATTTGTGCAACAATTTAATATCTTCCTCCAAAAAAATTTTTTTTTTCTACGGTAAAGATTTAAAGATGCATTTTTAATAATTGAGATTTTTTAACTTGTAGTCTAGGCGCAAAACAAATCATCCACAACCTTAAACAACCCCTACTCTGTCTATTCAAATGAAAATACACCCAAAAATGGAGTGATGTATGATAAGTCATGAAAGACTTTCAAGGGTCTAATCATAGTGTATAGAATATATATCTTTTCCATTGTTTGTGAATACAATACTCTTTATTTGTTTTAAACACAATCGTTCTAATAAAGGAATAAAAATATTTTCTTTTGAATTCAATTAAATATTATATGTTTATAGTAAAAGTAAAGTTTATTTTTAATTATATTTATGAAAAGTTCAAAAAATCATCATATAGTAATCTAGAATTTGTAACAGAAAAGAAGGATGTTTGTAATGAATTTTCAATCTTTTCTACTAGGTAATTCTCATGCATGAAGACGATCAATTCAATTGTTGTAGTTGGACTCTAATATGGATTTTTGACCGCATTCCCCATTAGACCTTCTTATCTCTCCTTTTCCTAGCGTAGGATATGGTAGAAGATCAAGAGAAGAAGGCATATAAGCAACAACTAGTTTTATTATAGGATAGTTGATCATGTTCATATCAATCAAATATATTTGAGAATTTTTAAAATTCATTTTAATATAGATTAAATTTGTTTTTTTTTTCTCAAAGAATTATCATCAGATTCAAATATAGATAGATTGATAAAAGTTTTAGTAATCAATTCTCAAATTCGCAAGGGTAAATAGTGGACACCCATCAATGTATAGGCTCATGCGCACTTTGCCACTCAACCGTTGTAAGTGTGTGGAACGATTACCCGACCTTTGGTAAATATGCTTAAATAACCCCTCGTTTCATTTTTTGATAGAATATTACACTGAAGATGCTAAAATACTTTGAGTATATTGCATTTTACCTCCTTTACTTTAACAAAATGTGCATTTAACAACCTAATCATTCTAAAATATCACACTTCTATCATTAAATTTTTATTTTTATAGAATAAAGTGAAATATTTTACAAAAAAATATTATCACACACTAATCACTTGTCAATATATGAAAAGTTAAATTAGTTTGAGCTATTATATAATTTTAAATTAATTTTATATTACATTTTACTTGGTTTATATACATGAGATGATTAAAACTAATTTTAAAATTATATCCTAATTGATTTTTATATCAAAATAATATTATGCATATTTGTTAGCAAATGGTATTTAAATATTTTTAATTTAAATAGAGTAATAAATGAGAGAGATAATGTTGATATTAGAATATACATTATTTGCTATCAATATTTGTCCGATTAGCATCACCTATCTTATTCTTATTCAAATTAAAACCATAAGCCACTTACACTCTTCATTAAACAAACAAGCACAAATTTAAAAGTCCTTCATAATGATCATTTGGTAATAGGACCCTAAGATTAATTTTTAATTATCTTACACACATCAATTTAGAAAAATTTTAACCATTAACTCAAATTGACTGAGCATGTGATATATTAATAATTAAGTAATATATGGTAACAATTTTTGTACAAAATATTTTATTTTATTTCATCAAAATAAGAATTTAATTCTAAGGATAACACTTTAAAGTATTTTAGGTGGCTAAATGCAAATTTTTAAAATAATAGGAAGCAAAGTGCACCAACTTTAAAATATATTGCCAAAAATTAAAATAAGAAAGTATTCAAATAAATTTAGCAAAGATTGAATAATCTATTCATACACTTACGACGATTGAGGGGTAAAATACAAATAATCTTATATAGTGGGGTTGTCAGCTTTTTACCTAGTTCTCAATTAAATATCATTGTTTGCCAAACAAACAGCTAACAGCGACAGGTGGTAACTAATAAGATTTGCATGCACAAATACAATGTATCATTACAGGAATGGTTAAATCCCACCTTGACCCCATACAAGATAGAAACCCATCCCCTAGAGTTCACCAACACCCCCCCCAACCCCTCGATTTTGAAGGAAACCATTCTTTTCTTTAAATTTTTTTAATTTAAATACGGAAAATTAGAGAAAAGCATGATAAATTTACAGACACATACACATACACACACACAAGTAACACAACTATCAATTGATACTATTAGTTTCACAGATGATTAACTATTATAATCAGAAAATGGATTCAATAATTGATTCCATCTAAGGACTGGGAAGCATGCATGTATTGAAGTGAAGATAGATTCCTTTCATGATTTTATATACAAGGACCAAATACTAAAAATTAAGTCCGCATCAATTCCTTGTCCAAATTTCTAAATGCATAACGAGATATTATTATTGAATAGGATTAGAAGAGTAACCAAATTTCTGCCAATCCAATTCCAAGTAGACAGATTATACCAAGAAAACTAATTAAGACTACCTTTATTATGAATAATTAAGAAAATAATTGCATCACATGCAAATGACTAAACCCAAGAAGAATTCTTGATCATATATAGATTTCCATACAAGATACACATCAAACCCAACAAGCCACCAACCAAAAGCCTAACCCCACCACCTGAGAAAAAAAAAACCCTCATGAAAAACACTGCTCAATTTCTTTAATCAAAATGGAAAACAACAGAAAAGAAAAACATGAACAAGTCATTTTCCATTTAGAAACGCTGTTATATCAATACCCAAACTTGACCACTACTATTCAAATACACTTCATGCGGAGGCAAAGTGAAGCCACACCAAACCACAATTCAAATATACACAAATTATAATGTTTTCTTTCTTTCTTTCCACCAACTTCCCTTCTTCAATACCAAGAAAAACACGAGCCCTTCTCAGTCTCCGGTCTCTTTCTTCCAAACAAACTCGAAACTTGTTCGAGTTCTTGGCAAAATGATATTCGTGCCCAAAAAGAAAAGCTTAGAAAAAAAAAAAAAAACTCACCTCTATACAAAATAATAACCTTCATACTAAGCAAGGTTAGGTGAGTGACAGCAACCTCGAACACCCTCAGGACCTTTCCTTTTGCAGCAATTTTTACTTCTTACATTAATTTGGAATTCTGCTTCTTGATTGCATTGCTAAATGAATAGCTAGCCAGCCTTTGTGATTTCTTTGTGTGGTTTTTTGGTTCTTTTTTCTACTTTTGGGCTGCACAGACAAAAGAATTAAACAAGTTGAATTAAAAACATGCAGCTGCATATATCGCCGAGCTTGAGGCACGTCACAGTGCTGCCGGGGAAAGGGGTTAAGGAGTTTATAAAAGTGAAGATTGGGTCCAGAAGATTGTCGTATCGCATGGTTTTCTACTCACTTTTGTTCTTCACCTTCCTTCTCCGCTTCGTCTTCGTCTTCACCGCCGTTGATAACATTGATGGAGATACAAAATGTTCAACTATAGGTATGTTGCATTTCTTCTTCTTTTTCTTTCCAAACGTACATGACATGCGACAACAAACGAACAGATATTCATCATTAGTTAATTAATTGAGCAGCATTTGCCGGATGGTCGCGCGTGAGAGTATCTAAATTAAACTTGTGTTTCTCTAAGAGACAACAATATATGATCCAAAATGTTTCCTCGAAGATTGTAGTTAGCCTATCCAGCTGATAAATTTATTTTGATGCCTTAGCCTTTTATTTATATTATCCTGCAAATTCTCTTGTTTAAATCCTAAATTCTGATACCCTTTTGGCGATATATTAATATTCTTCAAGCAGAAATTGAAATATACGATATTGCTGGTTGTTTTGGTTACTTGAAAGGTAATTAATTACCTTAAAGTTTAATTAACTATAGATCAAAAATCAATAATTACCCAAGGCTTTAACTGTAACGATGTCCATATGTACGACGATGCAGATTGGAATTCAAGAATTAGTTTAGCCATGAATGTTCACAATCTACCAAATGCGGATATATATATGTATATAATACTTGATCATTGACAGAATCGTGTTTCTTGATCCAATGTAGGTTGCTTGGGGAAAAGATTAGGACCAAGAATCCTGGGAAGAAAACTTGAACCCAATGTTCGTAATCCTTGTCTTAATATTCTTACTTCCACAGACGTCAGATCATTATAACTCAACCATTTGGCAGCAGCGAGTAGAAAAATTGAAACTTGCATCAGGAAATCAATAACAGATTCAAGTTCTCAAATTCATGCTGCCAATATGTTATACAGCGTTAATTCAGTGTTTCATTTATATGTCTGAGAATATATAAAAATTTACATGGTTCCTGTCAGGTTCCGGATGTGGTATATAAAGTACTGGAAGAGCCTGTTAATCAAAGTGAAGTTCAGGCAGCACCAGAAATTCCTCAAACTATGGAAGATTTTGTTGCTGAAATAAAGGATGAAAGACCTGATGCCAAGACCTTTGCTGTCAAGCTCAAAGCTATGGTATTATGCATCAACATGTCATCTTTCTATTTAATTTCTATGTTCGTGTCCGAAGATTCATTTCAAATGACTAGTCCCTCTCTATTTCTTACAGGTCACACTCCTCGAACAGAGGACAAGAACTGCAAAAATCCAAGAATACTTGTATCGACATGTGGCATCAAGCAGCATACCTAAACAGCTGCACTGCCTCATACTAACACTAGCGAATGAGCACTCTACTAATGCCAATGCTCGTCTCCAGCTTCCCTCAGCACAATTAGTCCCTGCCCTTGTTGATAACTCGTTCTTTCACTTTGTCCTTGCCTCTGACAATGTCCTTGCCGCCTCTGTTGTTGCATCTTCACTTGTTCGCAACTCATTGCACCCTGAAAAGGTTGTCCTCCATATAATCACAGACAGAAAGACTTATTATCCAATGCAGGCATGGTTCTCCCTCCATCCCTTGACACCTGCAATTATTGAGGTTAAAGCATTGCACCATTTTGATTGGTTCACAAAGGGGAAGGTCCCGGTCTTGGAAGCCATGGAAAAAGACCAAAAGGTGCGCTCGCAGTTTGGGGGAGGGTCATCAGCTATTGTGGCAAATAACACAGAGAAACCATATATTATTGCTGCAAAGTTGCAGGCGCTGAGCCCAAAGTATAACTCCATAATGAATCACATTCGTATACATTTGCCAGAGGTCAGTTTTGATGTCATCTATATAGCTTGGCTTAACATTCTTGAAAGAATTTGTCTTTAACGGGGCAATTTTACTGCAGTTGTTTCCCAGTCTTAACAAAGTAGTGTTCCTCGATGATGACATTGTGGTTCAAACTGATCTTTCACCTCTCTGGGACATTGACATGAACGGAAAAGTCAATGGAGCTGTGGAAACATGCAGAGGAGAGGACAAATTTGTGATGTCGAAGAGGTTTAAAAGCTACCTCAACTTTTCCCATCCCCTGATAGCAAATAACTTTGATCCTAATGAATGTGCATGGGCCTATGGCATGAACATATTTGATCTAGAAGCATGGAGGAAAACAAACATAAGCCGGACATACCATTTCTGGCTCGAAGAGGTAACCTTTGGATTACATTAGGAACGCAGCTGTTAGCAATTGTCAAAAACTGCAGTCTGAAATGCTTTTAGAATTTGGATATCCATGAATTCTGAATAAATACTAACTGACAAAGGATGAGATTTAACATCTATAGATTCTTTAATATGCCTTCTTTTCCTAATTGCAGAATCTGAAGTCAGACCTAAGTTTATGGCAGCTAGGAACCTTACCTCCAGGTCTAATAGCTTTCCACGGTCATGTCCACATTATCAATCCCTTCTGGCACATGCTGGGACTGGGTTACCAGGATAACACAACCATCGCCGATGCTGAAAGTGCTGGCGTCATCCATTTCAATGGTCGAGCAAAGCCTTGGCTGGACATAGCGTTTCCACAGCTGCGGCCCCTGTGGACAAAGTATGTTAACTTCTCCAATAGATTCATAAAAAGCTGTCACATAAGAACATCTTAGAAAAATATTCATTGACAAAAACATTTTTTCCGTCTTTATACTTGTAAAATGAGAGAGCAGGACATACATGGAAAGTTCTGCACAAAAGCATAGGACTCTATGTGTAGAGATGATAACAGCCACAGGCTTCAAATTTTGGGAACTCTTCCTTGGTTCTGAGTTATATTACAATTTGTTCAATTTTTCATATTTTCAGAAGGAATAATTAATTTATTTTGCAGCCATGATGCTAATCCTAGTCAAAATGAAGATTGCATTTATTATTGTTACATGGTTTCACATTAAACATATTAAAGCAGAAGGAATATTTATCCAACAAAACATGCTACATCTGATTACATGTCATGCTTTCGCTGAGGCATACTGTTCCTGTTGTATTCTCCAATTAGATTGATACAAGAATTAAGTACTAATCGTAAATCTGTATAGCTCTCATATGCAGCCTAATGTTGTACCATACTCGTGCTGAAGCATTTACTTATCTAATCTAAATAATGTTAGTTTCAGATATTGGAACAAGCAATACTAGAATAATCAAGTTTTGCAATCCTCACATTCAATAGCACATATTAATATGGAAACACTATTAATTTATCACGCTAGAGGTGAAATATTCAGACTACCTGGAAATCCAAAAGCTGAAGATCTCTCTGGACCTCCAAAACCCATAAATATTATCGAATTAATCCAGCCCAAATCAGCCTACAGAACAACTCAGCTGAGCAAAATTGATCTCCTCCTCAAATCCCAGTCCTCATACGGGGTGAAAATGACCGCAGGCACAGGCTTTCGATCAAACTGTCAGCAATTGTCTAAATAACTGCCAATTATGTGGCCTCTGGTGCTAAAAACACTGAAAAGTCAGCAGAATTCACAATCTTGATTTCCTTATTAAAAATATGACGCCATATCGCGACTTGGGACAACAATATCCAAAGGCCTTGATGGGACACTCGGTTAAGCTCTTGGGTTGGCCATAAAATTAAGTTATTTCTAATTTGTGAACCATTTCTGTTGATGGGCATTATATCAAAGATTTCTAAAACCAAAGGAGAGAGTGGAGTCGTGAAGAAAGATAGTCATGGACGAGAGGTGCAGACATATTAATTTTGTATAATTAAAGAGTAATACATATAAATAGTATATTAGTTATTAATTTAAGATTTTTTATTTATTTTAAAATTTATTAAATTTAATTTTAAAAAATAAATAGTTAATTTTAATTAATACTCTAATATTTATTTTATACTTAAATCAAATATTAATAAGTCTCAAAGATGAAGTATCTACGGTTATGGACCAATCAAATAAAAAATATTTAATATTATCTCTTGATATCTAATATTATCTTATTAAAGAAATAACTATTAAAAAAGTTCAAATCAATCTGAAAGTCAAACATTTATATAAAAAGGGTTATCAAAGTTCATTCAATACACAACACAAATTCCAAGAAGTTAGAGAAAATTTGAAAGAGTTCAGCAATTCTTTCAATCAAATTTAAGGAGATCTACGGTGTTCAACGCGTTCTTCGTGAAGCTCATCATATTCTAGCATTTGATTCTGGGATTAAGGTGAGGAGCCCTCGAATTGGCATTATTTTATTCAAATTAAATTCAAAAAGATTCACAACGTTTAAGATATTCTTTGCGGAACTTATATGTTTTAGTATTTGATTTGAAATTAAGGTACGAAATCCTTGAATTGGCATTATTTTTTCAAATCAAATTTACAGATATCAACAATGTTCAAGGCATTCTTTGTGGTACTTATTAAATTCAAAATCATATTTGGAATGGAAGAATAAGAAGATTAGATTAGAGATTTAATTCACAGTTAATAAGTTTCAATTTTATTTGTATGATATGTCTTGTCTTATAATTTTAATTTTGTAAATATAAAAATTTACGCTTACAAATTTTGGCATGCTTAGTGGGACCATCTGTACATCTCATCTCTTTCCTTTATCAAGATTGAAGTACCAGGGCCACCAACAAGACTACTGCATTATAAATTGTTACCTCAAATTTCTCAAGGACTGGAGACAAAAGACCATTGGTGTCATCACAAGAAATATGTAAAAAAAATTGCAATCATCTTTGGAGATGGCTCCTTTGCTTGCCATGGAAAAGGTGTTGTCGCATTTTATTGATATGAATGAGGATGGTGAAGACTTAAATGAAAAATCTGCATTATCCATTTCCTACTCAACATCAAATTCCTCAAGCATGACAATAGTGATGGTAACAAGTGCTACAACTTTAGAGGAACAAATTTCAAATTCGACAAGGGCTATTGAAGGATTCAAGAAGCATGTCAAAGAGCGAGACTTCTAAATCTCCAAATTGACGAGTAAAGTGGACAATTTTGATGTCAGCTGCATGATGGAGAAACAAATTGAGACTCAAGATGAAAGCTAAACATCCACAAGAAGACAATTAGCCAAAAGTGAAGAGATTGCAACAAATGAACTACAAGTTTCCACTGATAGACTAATTCTCATGGACCTATGAAAGGAGTTTATCATGGGGATTATCAAAAATAAACTTGCTAGAAGTTCTAAGTTGTCTATGACTTATTCCAAGACATATAATAAAAGGATTGACAATTTGGAGATGCTGATGGTTTACTAGCCCCTAAAGTTTTAGCAATTTGATGGCAAGAGCAATATAAAGTAGCATGTGGCTCATTTCATTGAGACTCGTAATAATGCAAGGATATATGGAGATCATCTAGTCAAGTAGTTTGTTCGATCATTAAAGGACAATGCTTTGGATTGATATACTGACTTGGAGGCGGCTCTATTAATAGTTGAGGGCAACTAGAACCAAAGTTCTTCAATCATTTTTATAGCACTAGAAGGACAATTAGCATAATTAAACTCACTTACTCTCGCCAGTGGAAAGAAAAACCTATCAATGACTACATCAATCACTAAAGAAATTTGAGTCTTAATTAGAAAGATCAATTGTCAGAGGTTTCAACAATTAAGATGTGTATCCAAGGAATACATTAGAGTCTTTGCTGCACACTTCAAGGAATCAAACTAAAAACTTTTGAAGATTTGACAACTCAAGCTCATAATATTGAAATGAACATGAATTTTGACGAACAAGAAGATTCAAGTGGTGGGGACAATGATGATGTTAGGGATAGTTAATCTTTATCTCCAATTTCTAAGTGCTCCTTAATATGAACCTAAATTGTCAATAATACTCCTATATAATAGTATAAACTATCGAAATTTCTCATGTCCACAAATATCTAAATCCAAATTTCCAAGTTTCCAAGTCTTCAAATTCATGGATCAAGTCTTCAAGTCTCCAAATCCACAACTCAAGTTTTCAAGTCTTCAAGTTTAAGACTCAAGTTTCCAAGTTTAAATCCAAAAATTAAGTCTCCAAAACTTCAAGTCAAAGCTCAAGACTCTAAGTCTCAATGTCCAAGACCCAAATTTTTAAGTCTCTAAATCAAAGATTAAAATCTTCCAGTCTTCAAGTCCAAAGCTCAAGTATTCAAGTTCCAAATGCTCTTTGATAAAAGTCTAAACTATCAGTAATGCTCCCAGATACAAGTATAAACTATCTAAAATTCTCAAGTTAAAGTCTTCCCATGTGCTCTTTGATAAGAGCTTACCTATGTGCTCCTTGATAAGAGCTTAAATTTTTAATAAAGCTCCTAGATATGAGCATAAATTATCTAAATATTCAAAATCTCCCCATGTGCTCCTTGATATGAGCTTAAACTTTCAATAATACTTCTAGATACGAGCATAACTATTTAAATATTCTAAGTCTCCACATGTGCTTCTTGATATGAGCTTAAACTTTCAATAACGCTCCTAAATACAAGCATAAACTATTGAAATATTCAAAATCTCCCCATGTACTCCTTGATATGAGCTTAGACTTTCAATAAAGCTCCAAAATACAAACATAAACTATCTAAATATTCAAAATCTCCCCATGTACTCCTTGATATGATCTTAAACTTTCAATAAGGCTCCTATATGAGTATAAATTATCTAAATATTTAAAGTCTGCCCATGTGCTCCTTGATATGAGCTTAAACTTTCAATAGAGCTCCTAGGTACAAGTATAAACTATCTAAACATTAAACTTTCAATAAGGCTCCTAGATACGAGCATAAACTATCTAAACATTCAAAGTCTCCCTTTGTGCTCCTTGATATGAGCTTAAACGTTCAATAAAGCTCCTAGGTATGAGCATAAACTATTTAAATATTCAAATTCTTCCCATATATTCCTTGATAAGAGTGTAAACTATTTGTTAAATCAAACTTAAGTGAACTCCTTGACACGAGTATAAAATGTCTATTCAAATTAAATATGTCCCTTGACACACAAGCCTTAAATTGCATGTTACTCCTAGCCCTCATGAGTATAAACTGTGTACAGCCCCCCCTCAAAAAGATATTTATTTTGAATTATGTTATGACTTGATCCTTTTATTAGGCAAGATAACTTAAGGAATGCTTGGAGGATTTCTTGTTGCAGACATTTTTGAAAAAATGGAGAGAAAAAGAATAAGTTCTCAAATACTTCAAGTCTTGCCTCAACCGTGGATGATTGGCATATCTTTCACAAAGCCTTGAAGTGGGGGGCATTTGTAGATATATTAATTTTTTTTCAATTGGAGAGTGAAATGTATAAAATAATATGCTAGTTATTAATTCAAAATTTTCTATTCATCTTGGAATTTATCAAATTTAATTCCAAAATATAAATAGTTAATTTAATTAATACTATAGTATTTATTTTATATTCAAATCAAATATTGATAAATGTCTATGTCTATGGACCTGTTAAATCAAAGACATTTGATATTATTTCTTGATATATGATATTATCTTATCAAAGAGATAACAATCAAAGAAGTTCTAGTCAATCTAGAAGTCTCCTATCAAACATTTATACAAAAGGAGTGATTAAAGCTTATTCAACATACAATACAAATTCTAGCAAGTGAGAGAAACTTTGAAGGAATCCAGCATTTCTCTCAATCAAACTTAAGGAGATTCACGATGTTCAAAGTGTTCTTGATTTAAGATTAAGATGCGAAACCCTCGAATTGGCATTATTTTATTCAAGCTAAATTCAAGGAGATCCATAACGTTCAAGGCGTTCTTCATGAAGCTCATATATTTTGATGTTTGATTCGACATTAAGATGAAAAACCCTTGAATTGGCAATATTTCTTCAAATCAAATTTAAGGCTATTCATGGCGTTCAAGGTGTTCTTTGCAGAATTCATTAAATTCAAGATAACATTTGGAAGGAAAAAATTAGAAGATTAGATTGGAGATCAAATTCACAGTTGATTGATAGATTTAATTTCTTTTTATTTGTACGATATTTTTTATCTTGTAATTTTAATTTTGTAGATAAAGAAATTTGCGCCTACAGCCGGATTTCATCCAGAAATCTGGACAGTCTTCAGTTTCTTCAGCATTCCGGCCATCAAAAGAAACACAAATGTTTTTTATGCTTTTGTTGATTTTGTATAGTCAATGAGAAAGACAATGATTTATAGGTTTTGTTTGAAGTTGAAAGAAATTTTGGAATTAATTGTCCGACCAGGCCATTGGTGTTGGCCAAGAAGAAAGGGTAATTCTACAGATGCATCTATCGATTACTGTTGAATTGCATTGGGGCCGGCGGTTATATGATTTTTCCCATAGTCCACGTACCTGGGGGTCCTCGGGTGCACCGTCCCGTCGCCCCTCACATACTTATTCTTTCTATTAATCTACCCAACCAAATAATTTCGTGCCAATTTTGTATTAGTTATTGGAAACTATCACCCCTACGTTACTCCACACAATTTTACTAATTTCACCGTTAATTTTCTATAAAATAGATACATAAATATCATATTACGGATAAAGAAAATTCACATATATTATATGTAGTTATGATACCAATTTTTAAACATAAAAAATTTTATCCTTTTCACTTATCCCACATATTTTAATAAAACAGGTTATGATCATAATATAATGTGCAAGCAACTATCCATGTATTCAATATATAATTCTCATTGTTTCTCCTACAACCAATTATGTGCTAGAAAACTCATGTTCTTCAAATATGCATATACTAAAAAATTCTCATTATTTTGATTGTGTATTTAGTTTTCATCAACTTGAAAACAATCACATTATTTTGATCGTATATTTAGTTTTCATAAACTTCTTGGAGTGGATCAATTTTAAGATCCTTAATAAATGAATTTTTCCTATGATCACAATGATTATTGATATTTATTATTTTATTAAATTAAAATATGTACATAAGATGAACATACATTATCATCCATAATAGTGATGCTCAATTTGTTGAAAAAATGAGTAACATGATGCTTTAATTGCACAAATAATATATATTGTTCAAAAATATTTTCTGCATGTAGAAACTACGTGCAACTACTAATTTTCACAAGGAAAACGAAAAAAAAAGGTACAAGATGGTAGGAAGTCAAAATCCATAATAACGAAAGAGATAGCAAGAACAGATATTAACCCCAAGAAACCTAGAAAGATAGACCGTTGAACAATATGAGCCTTACATAGAATCCGGTTTTGGTTGGGTGGCACTTTAGCAGATTGCACGCGGTCATTTGTGGTCAGTTTCACTTCCTGGTCAATAAAGAAGTTGCTGCTGGTTAGGTCTTTTACCTAGTAAGAAGTTTTAAGTTTTTGTTTGGCAAAAGTAGTCCATGGAGCAAGATGACGTTGCTTTGGAGTTTGTAGAAATCCATAAATTACAACTAGAAATACAAAGCTTCCAGGAGGCATTGCTGTTAAGAAACCACCAGATCGTGGAAAGGTTGAGTGGGTTGGAATCCAGATCGTCGAAAGGTGAAGTGGGTTGGGATTTACAAACCTAGAAGCTAAAACAGATGGCACTGCTTAAATCTTGTCTCCTAGAAAACCTGAGAAGCTGCCCCCAGCTAGGGAACTCAAGTTCCACCGCACAATGCCTGCAGCCCATGGGGAAGCTACAAGGAATAGCCTACACAAGGAGAACCATCTTCGGAAGCAACTATTAAAGCAGAGCTTTTACATGTAAAAACCAGAACAAACTAGATTAAAGTTCAACAATCACAACTGGTCTCATAGTTCACCAGATCCAAGTAAGAAAGTCAGGCAAAAACTAATACAGTCAAGAGCATTGACAAATAATGCAATAACTGGACCAAAGTGAAACCACCACCCCAGGATTTAGCTGCCAACTTAGGCAACGGGTGGGCGCAGGACATGGTCCTGAGATGTATCAACAGCCGATGGTGGCATGAACTGCCACATGGCAACACCAGGGTAACTGATAATAGGCACCAACTTGTTGCCTGCAGCTTGGCTTTGAGCAGCAAATGCAGCAGGAATGGCAGGAGGAGCTGGTAAAAATCCAGGTTGGGGGGCATTCATTGTCTTTAGCTGCTGCTCAAACTTCTCCTTCTCAGCCTTTAACCTTTGCTTCTCATCACGAAGCTCATTCTTCTCAGCCTAGAATATTAGTAAAGCAAAGTAGTAGCTTAATCAGCCATTGCCTTTGCCTATGAAATATTTACATCAAATGATGAAATATTTACAGAAAAGGAAACAAAGTGTACAAAGTACATAGAACTAAGACATTAATTTCTTTCAAAAGTGCCAAGTTTCCAGAACAAGCAGGAATCATATTCCACTCAAGATATTGTCAGACGAAAAAATTAAAGAAAAAGATTGGCTTACCTTCAGCTCTTTAATCTTCTCCTGGAGATTTGAATTTGACTCTTTGAGCTTTTGCGCTTCACCTCTTAGCTGAGTTACCATGCGAACAGCATCGACCAAAATAGCAGCCTTATCTGTTTTGGGAGGCCTCCCAGGCTCAAGAAAAGCGCCCAATTCCATAAACCTAAAGAACATGCCAAAGCAGTTACCCAAGGCAAAGGAAAAAAATGAAGAATTAGTAATGTGAAACAAGCAGACAACAGAATTACTTGTCATTTAGCCTATCCCTCCGTTGTTTCTCCCTGCACGCTTTGGAGCTTGATGGAGCACATGGTTCAGTTCTAGCACTGTGAAGAACATAAAAAGGTGTGACAACATAACATATGGAAGAATGAAGCTTTGATTAAAGAGAGCATGAAGTCTTTTAGTTAATTGTTAAGTTGCATTTTAAGTGGTTTCTCTGTTCCATGTAAATTCACATTGAAACATAAAACGATTAAGCAGAAATACTTTGGGAAATGCACAAGAAGGAGACAGAGCACAAACACACCCTCCAAAAAGAAGAATGAAAGGAAAATAAAAAAAACAATTTTACCCATTGTTGACAAAAATAGATGCAATTAAAGCAGAGTGCTATTAACTTCAAACCACTATCTGAAAAATAGTTATATTTTACCATCAAACCAATCAGTAACTGATTGATTGCATCAAATATACAGTTAAGAAAAGCTTCATTACCGCTTTTTCGAGCCAGTTTCCTTCTGCGCATCTGATTCCCCCAATGAACCATCAATCTCCACACTATCAATAGATAAAAACACCATAAGACCAAAAACAATGATCTATGATAAATTGATATTTGCTTTTGTCAATAATAAAGAGAAAAAAGAGAGAGATAGAGAATATGAATAATGTTACATAAGGATTCCCAGAACTTGTCAAAACAAATTTGAAATGATTAAGAATGATGACTTGCATATCAATGACAACTTCGTTAATATTATATCAGAAGAAACAATAACTGATTGAGCTTGCATCTTATCAGGTGTTTGGAAGTTCTAATGTCCCTAAACTTCACAACTTCAGCCATGATTTGAAAACTGTAATCCAACATGTCAAAACAGAGAAAAGTGAAGTTCAATAAGGTAACTTCTTTCTTCTCTAAATTATCTTATAACTGAAAAAAACTAATCATAACAAGAAAACCGCGAGAAACATACCATCCAAAGCAAAGTACATTGGCAAATGAATGAACACGATTTAGAAAGTTCCCAATAATTCCCAGTCAATGTCCAAACTAAATCCCCAGCACGAGAATTAAAAAATAAAAAGAAAAAAGAAAATCCTCACAATAAAGAAAATGCCTGTGATTTTCCTAACGCAACAGATGGATAAAAGTACGTTAACAATTCACCACAAAACATAGAAAATCATGAAAAGATAATATATCAGAAAAATTACCTAGGCTCCAAAATAAATACCCACAGAAACTATAAATTAGCTAGAACAAAATAACTAAATCCCCAAAAAAAATAAAAAAGAAATAGTATATGATGCACCATAAATAAGTAGGGAAAAAAAAACAATGAACAAGTTAATTGAGAAAATATGCAAAGCAGCGAGCCTAATTAGGGGGGAAAACATGTCAATTGAGAAGAGGAAGTCATAAAAAAGGCCCAAACATATGAATTACACAAAAATTACAAAACTGCAGTGAAGGAAATATGATACCTGGCGTTTGATGATCCATGCAAGGCTTGAATGGGCCAAGAAAACCCAGAATTCGGAGCAGAGAAATTGCCATCGGGATCAGAGATATCTTCAAAGCCATAATCGTACAGCCAATTCGTATTCTCCGGTGAAACCATTCGCGATCAGACGCCGGAAAAAGAGAAACTGTTCACCGTCGTCAGGAGAAATTCGATAAGAACGGACTGACAGAATTTGTGGAAGGGGCTTGGGATTTGGGGGAAATAAGAAATTTGGGGAGAAAATTGATTTTCACATGAGTTGAAAGGAGAAAAGGCGAATCTGAACGGGCATAAGTTTTTTTTTTTTAACTATTCTTTCTTCAGTATTTTGCAAAAAATAAATTAGTGAAAATTGCAATTTGCAAGGGGGCAAAAAAAAAAATGATTCCCCACAGGAACACGCGAGGGCGACGCGGTGACGCACTGTTACGAGCAGTGTGATCAACTGGCCACTTGGGCTCGCTTTTTCCAAAGTCAATGCCATCAATTTTTAGCCCCCTTAAGTCAGTTTCTAAGTCCTGTTCCTGTTGGGATACTAGAACTTAATCTTCTGTATTGCGTTGAGGCTTACGTCACTAGGCGGCACACCACTCAATTACCAGAATTAAATTATAGCTTTCAAAATTTATAGGACAAAAGAAATCCCAATAATCTTCTTTAAAAAATAAAAATAAAAATAATATATTATTTTTCGTGGTAAATTATCTTGAAAAAAACGACACTTCTTAGATACATCAACGACCAATAAGAACTGATTCTGAACATGCTTTTGTGAAAGGATTCTAGGGAAAATTGATCGGCACGGAAGTTTACAGTGAAAAATGGGACAGAAATTTAGAGAGATCAAATGGATTCTGCCTCCTGCCCCTAAAAATAATGCCCCAACATTAGCTATGGAAATAGGCTAAGTTAGACTAGGTTACGTTTTGGCTTAAACAGGACAAGTCTATTATGCAAATAATGAGTCTGAACTTAATCTATTATTTATGATAGATTTTTATTTTTAAGATTAGGCCTTTCCTTTTTAATAAATTCTACAATCTTAATAAAATCTACCTAAAAGCCTATTTTCTACTAAAACTTCAACTATGTCTAAATATCACATAAATTTAAATGTTTAATGTGCTCAAACTTATAATAGACCTTAATAAGAAAAATTCAAAATAATAAATGACAAATGCATAATTATGAAAATTCAAATCTAAGTATATAATAGTATCATATCAACAAAAAAAAAAAATACTAAATAACATAACAGATTCCATAAATGACTAATTAAAAAAATCAAATATAATTAGCTATTTAA
The DNA here is from genome assembly GCA_014898725.1 of Jacaranda copaia. Taxonomy (NCBI): domain Eukaryota; kingdom Viridiplantae; phylum Streptophyta; class Magnoliopsida; order Lamiales; family Bignoniaceae; genus Jacaranda; species Jacaranda copaia. The sequence goes on along the minus strand of JACGDI010005222.1, from coordinate 224,063 downwards.
TATTTATATCACTATTATTGTACTTTTTATATGAAGAAGGATAAACGGTTTTTGATTATGGATCTACTACCAGAAATTCCATGCGTAATTTCAGCATTCAATGTGTATTCCCGAATATTCTCATTTTTAAATTATTCAACCATTTTATTTTACCAAGTTCAATGTTAGCTAGATTAGTCAACATTTATATGTTTCGATGCAAAAACAAGATGTTATTTGTAACAAGTAGTTTTGTTGGTTGGTTAATTGGTCACATTTTATTCATGAAATAACTTGGATTGGTATTAATCTGGATACGACAAAATCATTCTTTTAGATTGAATAAGTACATTCGATCTAATAAGTACCTTGTATCAGCATTGATAAATTCTATAGCTCAAATTTTTACTATTCTCTCATTTATTACCTGTGTCTACTATTTAGGTACAATACCATCACCCATTCTTATGAAGAAACTGAAAGAAACCTTAAAAATGGACGGCCGGTTAGGCTTTGCGTGCTTTTACAAAAACCTAAGTTTAACTTATTTAATTAAAAAGACTACTTTTTATTAAATCAGTTAGGTTATAAGTAGGCTAAATAATAAGTCTCTAATGAGTAGCATGGCCTAATTCCATCCCTACCCAACACTTTATGACTTGTGTCTTCTTTTGTTGGTCAGATTAGATGTATTCTTAACTTCAAACATATTCAAAATACAAGATATTGATTAAGAATATGTGATAAAATTCCATTTTATCATGCAGGATTGCCAAAGTAGACTCGCACCTTATTATAAGTACCTTTAGCATTATGTGATAAATGTACCCTATAATTGATTTATTAAATTCATACAGACCAATTTATATAACTTCCGACCTTCTTATTGATTTATACTTCAAAATTTTTTCGATGAAATGCCCCACAACTCTAACTTCCCTGGTGATTTTAGTTTTAGATTATACTCTTTTAAATAAGAGAATCCGACCTTATGCAACTTAAAAAAACAAATACAAGAAAGACTTATTGGATGATATTGAATTATTATTGAGTTCCTTTCTTTTCATCACAATAATTTTTGTCAGCTGCCTTAATATTTCTTAGAAGTCACAATCACGTATATTGATGTGAATATTTTTTAATGAGAATTTTATTTTTGATAATTACTAAAAAGAAAAAAAAAAAAAAAAAAAAAGGAATTTTGAGTCATAAAAGCAAGCCCTTATTTCAACGTCAAAATGACATTAAGAATATCAGATGAAGCTAAGGGGCAAAATAGGAGAAAGGTATGGGCCTATTTTTGTTCGATATACGCAACTATCATCTTTCCCCACCCAATTTTGAGAAGCTTTTGAAATTTGGGGTCAAGCATAAGCTGAGGATATTGATGTCGAGGAAGCTGAGTTGTCAAGTTTTTATTGGCAAAAGATGATGAGAAAAGTGATTGAAGACGAGTGGTGTTAAAAATCTTTGAAGAAAAAACATGCCTGCCAATTGTGGTCCACCCACTACCTATTGTCCTATCAAATTAATTAAAATGGTATTTCTTTTAAAGTAAATATTTGTGCCACTGAAGCCAGAAAACTCTTATTATGTCATATTATCATTTCCTACCTACCAAGTTTGTATATATATATATATATATATGGATCCATATAATAAAAAATAAATATGTCCTAACGCAATACGAACGACCCAATACAAATATCAAAATCCTACTATAAATCTGACTTCTTCAAAACTAGCCAGATTGTCATTTTAGTAAATTACCTTTGCGTTTATGATAGATCAAAATTTTTTAGAAGTTTGGTATGTTCTACTTAAAGTAGGGTTGGCAATTAATCCGTTATTTACTAGTATTCATTTGATTTTATTTATTGACAGGGTATAGAGATCCGTAGAGGGAAATATCCACTTCGTATGATCATGAGGAGGCAGAGGCAGATATAACTTTTTCTCCACTTTGAACTTGCCCTTAAACCTGCCTGAATGGATACTCAATTGGAGATTGGAGATCAGGTGTGGAGAATTCATGGCTGTGATTGCTCGTGGGGTTAGACTTCATTTTTTTGTCTGCACAACATGTTTTATAGTAGCGGCTTTGTTTGGTTGTGACACCATTTAATGTGTCTTTTAGATCAATAAGCAGTGTTGCTCCAAAAACTTAAAATTCAAAACTCACAAAACAATATCCATGTCTCAACCAAATCTCTCAAACATGTAATGCCTAAGAATTTTGTATCATATTTAATTAACTATTTTATTTTGTGAAATTTATTTTATTTAGTATACCAATTAAGACATAGAGAAGCATAAAATACCATTCTTTTAAAAATATATTTACACATTAAAAGAATTTGTCTTATTTGGTAATGCAATAGAATTCAGCTTGTATTTAATTGATAAAGTTACCCTATTTGTTGTACTTTATTCAGTATATCAATTAAAGTTATAGTAAGGTATAAAATAAATTTCATTAGAAATTAAAAAGAAAAATTAAATTAAAATTGAATTATCTCAAAGTAAAATAATAATAATTATTTTTTTATGCCTTGTTATATATTCTATATTTTAGGGAGTATAAATTATAATTCTACTTAAATTAATGCTATACTATACAAGAAATAAAATTATTAAACTTTAGGAATTAATAATAAAGATGGTAGAGTTAAAGTAGAATTAATATTTTAGTCCTAAAAGGAAAATAATTAGACTCCTCCTTGGATGAAACTACTTCTTCCACATAAATATATAATTTTGATAAACAAAACCCTAACCATATGGTTCAAAAAAAAAAAAAAAGAAAAAAAGAGAAAGAAAGGATGAGAGAAAGAATACCAGCAGCTATAAGTTTAAAGCCATTTCAATTTCTCTTTCAATTTCTAGTTCCTCGCTTGTGTGTGATTATAATTGAACCTGAAGCCATTTTAATGTCTTGACTCAAGTTTGGGCTGATTATTACGGGAAAATTGCTATGGACCCTCCATGATATTTGAAATGGGCATAATACCCCTCTATTAAAAAAACTATAGAAATGTTCCTCGTATTTTTTGAAAATCATGCAAAAAATACCCCTAGAAATGTTAGAGTAACTCATGTGCAAGTATGTGTGATTGGCTGTGATTTTTGCATATAAAAAGATAATTATACCCTAACTTATAAGCCATTGAATTTCATTATTAAAAGATCAACGGTCTAGATTAAATCCGATTATAGTTTTTTGAAAAAATATTAAAAAAATATGGACAATGTATTATTATTATTGTTATTATATATAATATAATACATATATAATATATATAATTTAAGATATATATCATTTTATATTTATCTCCCCTCTT